>CM053574.1:30399613-30559450 GCA_028646485.1 Cryptoprocta ferox | reverse complement strand
AACATTGGGGTACAAGTGCCCCTATGCATCAGCACTTCTGCATCCCTTGTCTAACCCATCTCTTTAATGACCTCATAGTATGATTTGACTTACTTAACTGTTTCCTGGTGGTTGGATAGGCAGGCTGTTTTCACCCCTTTGCGAGGGAGCAAAGTACAGGAGTTGAGGGTGGAAGTGGGAGCAGAGAAGGCTTTGGAAAGCTCACTGGTGCAGAGAAAATGAAACCAAGTTCATCTTGCATTATGACAGATGACACAAAGACTGCAATTCCTTGGCTATAAAGCTTTGGTTTTCAGTAAGGAAATCTCTGAATAATTGCTTATTAGCCACAGACATACCCAGAAACTCATTCAATTACTTATTTCCCATTCATTCATTCATTCATTCAATCAACACGTATAGAGCATTGCATAGGGCCCCCTCCCCACACTGGGAATACAAGATGGGTAAGATTTTGTTCTTCACCTCAAGGGGCTTATTATCATAAAAGGGTGGAGAGAGATATACAAATACCTACATTGGTATTTATTGAGTCCTTATACTTTTCTGCATGGTCTTTTAAGTGAATTTCCTCAATTAATGTTCAACACTACCTGATGAAGTCACTTTTATTATTCCCTTCTACAGGGGAGGAGACTGAGGCCCTGAGACGTTACTTTGTTCAAGGTTAAAAAGCCAGTTAGTGACAGAACAAGGAAACCAAGCTGAGGCAGTTTATCTCCAGGGTTCAAGCTTATAACTTCTGTCACTTCTGTCTGCTGCTGCATTGATGAACATGTCATAGGACAGTAGATACCACAATAGGATTCATAAAAAGGGAGTGGTGAGCTTTAATATGGGAAGGAAATAAGGAGGAAACGTTTCAGGAAACACTTTGGAGCTCAGAAAAACTATTTCATTTTATAAAGGAAAATACCATGAGAAGGGAGAATATGTAGATGTGTGCTATACATGTCCATAATGTTGTAAATCCTATTTGTTTAGAATATTTTATTTCCAGGGTACCTGGGTGGCTCAGTCGGATAAACATCTAACTCATGATTTTGATTCAAGTCATGATCTCACTATTCATGAGTTCGAGCTCTGTATCAGGCTCCACACTGACAGTGCAGAGCCTGCTTGGGACCCTCTCTTCTTTCTCTCTACCCACTCCCCACAAATAATAAATAAATAAATAAATAAATAAATAAATAAATAACTTTAGAATATTTTATTTCCTCTCTACATGTGCTGTATCTGTAGGAAGACTAACTGAGGTAGTCTGGTAGGTCTTGGATTGTGGCTGAATCCATGGACGCAGCAATCCCTGGGACCATGGAGCCATCAGGCTGAGAAGGATGGGACACCTGTAGTGGGAGAAAGACCACCCTTTGTCTAGGGGAGGATAAAAGTGTGCCACAAAGGAATGGGGGTAGCATGACAAAGGCTTTCCTCCTAAGGAAGGCCCCTGAGCCAAGAGCATACAAGATAAGACACTGGAGAAAATCTATTTTTTTGTTAGGTCTGAGGGGACTGCTCAAGGAGTTCTGATCAGTCAATTTATCTGGAGAGGTATTCCAGAATGCCTACTGTTAAAACCCACATTGCTTTAGGTCCTTGGTTGCCTGGAAGAGGATGCTGGTTAGAAGAATTCACTGAACTCATTAAGCAAAAATAAGCACAGAAGTAGGTATTGCCAATAGGGGGCAGAAAATCACAAGTAAGGATTAGAAAGCAGACCATCCCTGGAGGAGAGGGGGTTAAAAAAAATCCTTATATATTTCTATACGTCTTTAACAGAGTGGGTTCTGGTCTGGTTCTGTGACCATCTTGATGGATTTGTTTATACAAATATAAAAGTAGGAGCTGTAGAGATATGAATTTCTCTGTTACAATGTCTTCGGCTGAAAGTAACAAAAGATCCTTCCCCAGATGGACTTAAGATTTTAAAAAGTTTGCTCATGAAACAAAGTCTAGAGGTAGATCGACTTTAGGGTTAATTGATTCCGCACTCAAGGAATTTAGTTTTATTAATCAGTGTAAGTAATGCCACATGCTATGTATTAGTCTTCATGCACTGTTGTAACAAAATACCATAGACCGGGTGGCTTGAAAACCACAGAAATTTATTTACAGTTCTGGAGATTCAAGATCAGGGTGCCAGCATGGTCAGGTTCTGTTGAGGACCTTCTTTTGGGTTGCACACTCCTGAACTTTTATCCTCACATGGTGGAAAGAGAGAGGGTTAGCTCTCTGGTCTCATAAGGCACTAATCCCATTCACGAGGGCTTCTAATCACCTCCCCAAGGCCCCACCATCAAATTCCATAACATTGTGTATTAGATTTCAACATATGAATTGGGGGAAGACACAGTCAGTCTATAACATGCTTTAACAAACTAGTCCTGAGATCTCCGTGGCTTAACACAGTACAGTATTACTACTCATTCATGTAAGTCTTCTATGAAAATGGATATTTCTGTTACATCCAAGGACCTTGGCTTCTTCTATGCTATAGCTCTACTATATTCAATGTGGCTTCAGAAGCACCCTAGGATAATCCAACCTACAGATGGAGAAAGAGAAGGAATGTGGAGGAACAAGCAGGACAGTTTAGAGTCCAGGTCTAGAAGCTATAATATCATTTCCATCAGAGTCTTTTGACCAGGACTCAATTTTTTTGCCATTGCCTAACTTCATGGGAGGTTATTAACTGTGATTTGCTGTATGATTGGGGGGAAAAGAAAATGGGTTTGGTGAACTTAACTATATTATTTGTATCTCATGGGTTCTTTCCATTTGTCTGCTGCCATTCTCAAAATCACCTTCTTGCTCCTTCTGATAGCAAGATGCCTATAACAGTTTTAGGTGTCATGTCAAACCATCATGGCTGAGGGAAGAAAGGAGACAATCTCTTTTTTTGGCTATCTCCTATGAATGAGGACACTTTTCTTAGAAGCCCCTCAGGAAACCATATCTCATCTCTCTTTTGGCCTGGATTGGGTCACATGGCCCTACCTATATTTGTCAATCACTTCTTTGATAAGTCAAGCCTATCCTCAGAGTTGAGGATAGGGGAGGTCTTCTGAAGTATGTGGTTGCTTGGATAGGTGAATCCCTAAAAATTTCAGGGTTCTATTAGGATGTAATAGAGGGGAATGTTGTCAATTATCCATGCATCAGTGTGGTGTATATATTCTGCATACTTGGAAGGAACTAAATTGATTTCTTTGGGCAATGAGTGTAGAGGGCACTAAGGAGGTGGATTGGTGATCTGACAAGAGTTCTGATCTGGCTGCTCTCTTGGTCCCTTGTCTTCTAGCAAATTCTTCCTTGCCCTCAGGATACTTTTGTAGGAACAGGAAAAGGGCTGAATTTTTTCATCTGAGTTGACAAAGAGGGAAAAAGAATATGGAAGTGGAAGTTAGCGATCGAGGAGAAATGAGAAATGGTAGAAACCATTGGGAAGGCATCATAAACCTTGGTGTAAGACTGATCTGCCTTTAATTGATTCATTCTCTTTCTCTCTTCATCCTATCCATTCATTCATTTATCCGTCCCTGGTACTGGGTAATGTCCATGGTATATAAATGATAACTCCCTACTCTCAAGTAGCTCATAAGCTGTGAGGGAGACATGTAAGTAGCCATAATATTGGGATCCAAATATTCACAGGATGCTTGAAAGCAGCACGTAAGTGTACTCAGTCCAGATTGGCAGAGGACCACGAAGGCTTCTGAAGGGTTTGTTGGAATAATGCAGGTAGAATGTATAGACTGCCGATGAAGAATGATACTGGATAAGGATTCTGGAGGCTCCAGTTTATGCAAAGGCCTGGGATCAGGAAAGGGAAAGGTGCCTTAGGAATACTTTGGGTAGTTAATCATGGGTAAAGTCAGAACAATGGCTGCTAAATGCTATGAAGCATAACAAGGGGCCTGTTAAAATGCACTTAATAGAACCCATCACAGAGATTTTAACCAGTGAATCTGGGGTGAGATCCAGGAAACCAGCATTTTAAAGAAAAGTCCCCAGGTAATTCTAAAGAGAGGTCATTCTACAATCCACTAAGAAACAAGGGTGTTGTATGGTGTGCTGGATGCTCAGAAGAAAAAGCTGTGGTCTCCTGCCACTCAAAATGTGGCCCTTGGAGTCCTGGAGTGTCACTTGGAGCTTGTTAGAAATGCAGAATCCCAGACCTCACGCTAGACCTTCTGAAGCAGAATGCACATTTTATCAAGACGCTTAGGCAATCTGATGAACATTACAATCTGTAAAGCACGTCTATGCAATTTTTTGGGCAGGGGCTACAAATAAGTGGTGTTGTCATTAACGGTTAGGTACTTTAATAAGTGATAGCAAGCCACTGAAAAGATACAGTTTAGGGAGGGGTGTGGTCAGATTTGTTCTTTCAATTTGAGATACTAATTGAATATGTATATTTTTTTGCTCAATATTCTCCCTAAATTGTCACTTTCTCTCTGTTCCAAAAAGTAGTCAGGCCTTTGATATTTCCTTCGACCTACGTTTTGTACCCCCTAGGTTAAGAACCAATATTGCCTGAAGACAATGCTCTTTTTGCCTTTTTGAAAGCCTAAACTGGTAGAAGCTATGGGACTAAGGGTCCAAGCATATAGGGCAGAGGGAGAGTATTTGAAGCCAAGGATAGAGAATAAGGGAGTATTTCTAGGAAGTTGGACATGCTCAAACGTGGTGAAGCTCACTAGGGACTGAGATTGGACAGATCCATCTAATGCTGTATTCCTGGGTTGGGGAAGAGTGATGTGTACATAGGAAGCCCAGAAAAAGACTGTAAGCCAAAGGGTTCTAAAACTAGTCCAAGATTGCTGTGTCTCCAGCAAAGGAGGGGAGCCATAGACTCTCCTTGGAGCAATGTGCCATGGATGCCTTAGCAGATAAACAGAGTGTCACACCACCCTCCTGGCTTGGGGTTGGGTAAGAACTTGGGAACTGGGTGTTTCTTGGAGGGCAGAAACACCAATAATTACTGAGAATTTCCTGACCTCTTGAAAAGCTGAGCACTGGGAGTTAGACAATTTGATTTAAATAAATAAAAAACATAGTATTTCTTTCCTTCCTGAGATTAGGGATTAGATGCAACATTTAGAATGTTCACCTTAATGCTTCTTTTGTTGTGAATTTCAGGAGAGGAAAAAAATTATAGTGATGTGAACACAGTTGGTTGTTTTTTTTTTTAGAATGAGAAAAAAGTCACAACAAGTAACACATTTCAAAAAGCTGATAGATACCACAGACATCACACAAAATCTAGGAAAAGAGCAATATACTTTTGTTAGTTAACTGTCTGACATATCTCCATAGTTGAAGTACTTTTCATATGATATTTTATCATATTTTTTCAAAGTTTATTTATTTTTAGAGAAAGAGAGAGAAAGAAAGGGAGAGAGCATGCAAGCAGGGGAGGGGCAGAGAGAGAGAGGGAGAGAGAGAATACCAAGTAGACTCCATGCTGTCAGTGCAGAGCCTGATGCAGGGCTTGATCTCATGAACTGTGAGCTCATGACTTCAGCCAAGATCAAGAGTCAAACGTATAACCAACTGAGCCACTCAGATGCCCCTCATATTGTTTTTAAGGAGAGGATAGAAAGATAATTCAATCTCTTCTCTAGCATACTTGACCAAAATTTGATTTTTATTATTTGTAGTTTATAAAAGTTATACATAGAAAAATCATACATGGAAAATTGTTATCAAATTTGGGAAAACTTCTATTTCTTTCATATAAAACTATAAGAATAGAAAGAATTTTCTGCATATGAGCCTCTGGCTCTGTATGTTTCAAGGTTTTTATTTTTAATATGTTTGTGGTGTCAGAATTCTGTAGGAATTCTAAATTTGCAGCAGTTTTAAGCCTTTCTGTTTTCCATCAAGCAGTGTTTACTCTTGCTTGATAGAATATCTGGTGCCTCCTTGCACATTTGAGTTTCATTATTATCTTTCAGTATCTCTAATGTCTTCTTCTGGGTGTTTACCATGTCTATATGGTTCTTGAGTTAAGGATGACTAATACATATATGCTTATCTGGGGCTGGCTATATGGATGACGTCACATATGCTATGCCTACATTCATCTTACAACTACATACATGTAAAATGTCATCTCTTCCATGAATCCACTCTCTCATTCTCTCCAAGAGCAAATAGTCTCATGCTTTTCTGAATCTTCATACCTGTCTACCTATAGTAGCAATTCTCAGTCTTGGCTAAACATCGGAATCACCTGTGCGTCTTTAAAAAAAATCACAAATATGCAGAAATTTACCCCCAATACATGGAACCAGTTTCTCTAGGAGGTGGAACATATTTTAAAAAAGTCTCCAAGTGATTCTGATGCACATTGACGGCTAAGAGCCACTGGTCCTTATCTCTTGGGGGGGGGTACTTATTCTTCCCCTCCTTGTGAAGCCATTTTCTGTGGATGTGACTCTTCTCTCCTTCTGGTTCTAAAACTCTGGATTTTATCAGTCTGTGGCCCCTTTCCTAATGCTTCCTCCTCCCCAACACACATACATGGTCTCTATCAGTGCTATATACACAATAGGTAATGATTGTGTTGACAAATGTGATTATTACCCTACATTTAATAGTAACAAAAACTGCTGCAAAAGGAAAACGTGCATACTATCTGAGAAAGGAAGTAAAATAATCTTAACATCCAAAATTTTCAAGTAAGGAAAAAATTGCAAACATTCAAGCCCTGAAAAATTCATTGAAGAAGACTTCAATGAATTTTTAAGTTTAAATTAAAAAATGCTTTTTCAAATTGCAAAAACCTTTCATGTTCTTTAACAACAGATCAGTAAATATAGGCCACTCAGAAAAGACTAAAAGCCCCACACATTCAGTGCCCCCTCCAAGATAAATCCTGTCATTTCTGTCCAGGGCAGGTTATTTGATTTATGAAGTGTTTCTTGGTTTACTTCATGAGATAGTCAACCTGGCCTTTCAACTGGGCCAGTTTGGAGATCTGCACATGACTCCAAGATGAACAAAATACATAATCCCCTTTCCAGCTCACTCTTATCTAAAATGCCACCAGGATTTATTCCTCTGGCCTAAAGCTCTGTGCCATGATCGAAATGCAAATCCAAGCTAACACTGTCCTGCTTTGTTGCTCTGAGCACTTTTACTGTCCTGTTAAATTTCCACAAAAGGCTGGGGAGAAAGTCTCTACAGATGAGGAAGCTGAGGGCCAGAGTGAATTGTTGGATTTGAACTCAGACCGTCTTTGGGTTTATGGATTCTGTGGTCTACGAAGACTTTAAGAACTACTGCGACTCATCAAGCTTTTGCAGTCACTTCTCTGTGTGACCACGTTTTATCAGCTGCATGGTTGAGATGTAGTTTTGATGGGTGGAGAGAATTGCTGGGTATAGAACTTTGTGTGCTTGGGAATGGAGGTGTCAAGGATCAAGAAAGGGGAGCCTCATAGTAGAGAGGTGAGTAAAGTTTTAGTCTCTCCTGAAAGATATCACAAAATGGACCTTCCCAGTCTCATCTTGTGACGGTCTCCTTCCTGCATATTTGATATTAACTGTGTGTTTAAATCTGCCCAACACATTGATTTTCACCTTTCTCATGCTTCCCATTGGAAATGATTCTCCTCTCCTTTCCTCCTACTCTCCTCGCCTATGGCCATCAGGGTCCCCTTCTTCATGGAGAGTGAAAGTTCCTCAGGGAAACCTGTCCCTCCTGCTAAACCAGGCAAGATGAACCTATCACAACCTCTCAGAACACTTTTGCTAGTCTGTCATGGAACCCTGATGGGGTTCTGTGTGAAACAACAGACCAGCAAGGGGGCACACTTAAAACAAAAACAAATACTGAAAACAAAAACAAAAACCAGGAATAAAAGATAAATGGAAAGGGGGATTCTGGTTGTTCAAGATATGGGGAATATCCACAGCCTTAGTCAAAGCTGAAACTTCTGGACTTGGTAAGAAGAGCTTGTCAGAAAGCAAAGTCTGGCCTAGAAGGGGATGAGTCAAGCGTGGGGAAAAAAGCACGTGGACTAGTTTTTTAGGCACCCCTACAATGGACTCAATCCTCAGACATCTATCTGAGATGATCACAGAGGTGGTGCTGGAGTTTGCAAATGCAATGGAAATGGAACAATTCTCAGAAGGGTGAAGAGTACGCTTCCAGAGGCTAGTTTATACAGTCTCTATGTGTATCATCTCATCTCAGAAGTCAGCTTGGCTGCGTCCTCTCTGGCTCGGTGATTTATAGAATATCCAAAGTTTTCTGGATTCTTTTCCTACCCATATATTGCCCTGAGAGCTGAGTAGTGGCTAATCAAGAGAATAATACCCAGTCCCAATTTTTGAGCTAGGAATAAGACTCACACAGTGGTGATTTGTGCATTATTCGATATTGGGTTCTGCCCTTACATTACTTATTCTTTGCAAGTAATCTTTTGCAAACCAGAAGCACTGACCATCAATTTTACGAGACACACATCTCAGAAGTCTCCAGAGCATGCCACCATTTTTTTTTAATTCTCTGATCTGTCGTATTGAGTTTAGTTTTAGGTTGTGATTGGAACTCCTAATTAATCTCTGCAAACATGGAGATGTGGAAAGGAATTCAGCAGAAAAGCAATTAAAGAGCTCTCTGTGATTGTTTTTCCCATTAACCAAGTCTATTGAAGTCACTAAGCCAGCTGTGGCAAGTCTATTTAATAACTTTCTTTTCATTTCCTGATTTCTTACTCAGTTTCTCCTGCACTCCTCATTCCTGGGCAGCCTGGATTATTGTTTGCTATTTCCATCCATATGCTACCTTAAAATAATCACATGTGGATTTATGTTGAAGTCTGCCCCTTAGAGCTGATTTCCTTTGCCAGCAGTTAGCAGTGATGGAAACCAATGTAACAAGAGCCTGAGATAAATGATGAATGGTGATAAACAAGAGATACACCCTCCCCTCCCCAGCATAATAGTCAATAAGGTGCTGAAATTATAAATTTTATTTTTAATTAAAAATAAATCTTTCCCCAAAAAGGCCCCTCATGTAGTGAGGCACAAGGGGGCAGTGTTACGTCAAATTACATTAAATTAAACTTTACGAAGATGTGATTCCTTGTGGAAACCTGGAGGGATTGGATTAATCATGATGTTGGAAATGAGAATCCTTTGCTAGTGGCCGAAAGAATGTGAATAATGCAAGAGGGAAGTTCGAAACCCATCTTCCAGTGCCCAGATCCACAGACCATGTTTCATGTTAGTGAATATACAAATCTGAGAAGAGGTAGGAGATTAATCTTCAGTGACTGAGCCTTGTCAGGGATTTTGCAAGCCATGATACTCTTGAATCCATTCTTAATGGCCCTTGGATTTTAAAAGTCATGACAATATTTATAATTTGATATTGTTCTAGAGAGCTCTAAAGAGATGGTGCTAGGCCAAGGAAAAGGTAGGGGTTGGGCGGAGGAGATAGACAGTTGAGAAGAAACTTCATTATTGCAAAGGTTTTGTATCTCAGTGTTCTAGGGTCAGTGGACTTCAGGGTTTCCCTTAAGCATCTGAGCAGCTGACTCAAGCATAATGTGATTCAAGCATTAGTGTTTCAAGTTCTGCAAGGTGCTAGCCAAGGGATATGATTGGCCTTGAACCAAATGGTCATGATTGTCTGGGCTTTGTCCCTATTTGCATGCCTCAGCTTCTTCTAGTATTTTCCTGCTTCCCTCTGGTTATCATGATTTTTTTCCCCTCCATAGGATATTCCATCTATCCCTTGATGATTCCTCAGAAAGTCTCTTCCTTATCTTGTGCTTCATTTCCACACCTATAGAAATTGGTCAGAATGAAACTATAAAGTTTACGCATGAAATAAAATGAGGAAAGTCCTTAGCATAAGGATTGGCACATTTGCTTTTTAATAATTGGTAAATACTTGTATTATCACTATGTTTCTCTCAGTCTGCGATGTGAATGATATCACTTCTTTTATAATTTTAAGGTATTTTCAGCATCAATATATCCTTAGTTTTTTAAAAAAATGTTAATATTTTTGGAGGGAGAGAGAGACAGAAAGCGTAAGCACGGGAAGACAGAGAGAGAGGGAAACACAGAATCTGAGACAGTCTCCAGGCTCCGGACTATCAGCATAGAGCCAGATGTGGGATTTCAACCCATGAACTGTGAGATCATGATGAGCTGAAGTCAGACGCTTAACCTACTGAGCCACCTAGGCACCCCTAAAAATGATTTTAGAGAGAGATTTACTAAAATTATGTTGATTCTGTAGTTGCTAATTTATCATTCAAGCTGGGATACCTTTGAAAGTGAAAGGTAATGCTATTAATAATTATGCTAGAATAACAGGCATAAAGCAGGACTATCTTAGCCAAATCAAGATGAATGGTCATGGTATTATAATGTACACGTTTTGCTGAAGCAATAAATTCAGATTCTAAATGCAGGAAGACTGTCAAATGAAGCTTTATAACACAAGCATGCAATGAGTAATGTCTACCGCAGGAATTGCAGAGAGAAGGAAACACAGCCATTGGAATCCTTTTCCCAATGTCATTGGAATAGAAGCTCTACCTTATGGTTTCTGGTCTGAATATCTCCAATACATACAAGAAAATCATGCTATGTCAAACCTCCAGTCCAATGCTTCTTAGAGTCTAGGGACTGTGCCTCCTGAACTTCTTCCTTTTCAGGCCAGTTTTCACAGCCCTGAAAGCTGGATGGGAAGTTTTGATTGTTTCCCAGCACCTGGAGAGTGGTGTTTGCAAGTCCTGTTGGGGATGGAGCTGGGCTAGGGATAGGATGTCATTGAAACATGAGCTACTCAGGGTAGGACTACGGAAACTCAGGCCAACTCAGTGCCCCACCTCCATGGTGCCATTTTTTTTTTTTTGCATTAGATTCTGATCACATTACATTCTGTGTATTGTCTATTGAGAACAAAAAAATCTATCTCATTCATCATTGTCACTAGCCTATGAGGACAGCACCTGGCACATAGTTCAATGTCCTTGAATTAAAGAGGAAAGAATATAATGATGTAAGCCCCTGAAGACTTGGAAGGAAAAGGCTTGCCAACACCTAGAAAAGACACACAAGATCCTTCCAAGAAAGACATAAAAATTATAATTACAGCAACTAAACATTTATTGAGCTCTTACTGTGTGCCAGGCCTTGCTAAGCACTTTACCTTGTGATTTCATTTAACCTTTACAATAGTCTTATTCCTGTATTATGGAGGGAGAAACTGAGACTCAGAGATTTTGGACAGCTTGCCCCAAATCATATGGCTGCTAAATCAATTTAGACAAATGTGAAGGCTTCAGACAGAGCTGTCAAAGGAGTTGGTGAGAGGTAAAACAAGGCATGGGCTCTCCAAGGTGGGTGAGTGGCACTCCCATCCTACGGCTAACATGAAACCATAATTAACCCAAAATTCTATGATCATTTCCTTCTAAAAAAATACAGACCTATCCATCAAGCCATTTATCTATTCTTTCTCTGTTCTCAGAGAATCTTTTTTTCCCACATAGTTCCATCACTGATGACTTCTCCACTTTTAAATGATTTCTCTCTGGAGAGGTCACTTGAGTTCCTTAAAAAAAAAAATCCAATACTGACTTAGCAAGTGCCACTTGCCACAACCGATAATGCTTATGGAGTTGGTGCAAAGGGTTTTGAGTAGTTAAGAAAGATCTCTAAGTAGAAGAGAAGTCATTTACTTCTCTGGTTGGTATTTGCTGGTGAATTCACTCGAATTTTATTTGCCTATTATAGCTTCTCCTTGGACAATTCTGGAGAGCCAGGTACATTTGCCCCTTTCCTTTGTCTCCCCATTAGATTAATGAGCAGTGATCTGCCTTACAATGTGCTGGCATCTTGCATCCCTCCTGCCGAGTTGGAAACAATCTGCTAATAGGGCAGATTCTAGCCTTTTGTAAAGGTTCTTGCCCGATGTTTGGACACCATTCCAGGACCCGTTGGTGGTGGAGAGGAAAGAAAGAGCTACAGCATTTGGAATTGTTTTCCCAATATTATTTCATTGCACAGATATCTTAAAGGAGTGAGCACATTGTGTTTGGTGTGGGGCTGGTTTAATTGATCATTTTAAACAACAACAAAATCAATATTTTTAGTCTGCTCTGATTGTGGCTTGACAGCTCCTATTTAAGGATGGTCTGGGAGTTAAAACTTTATAGTTAAAGCTCCCTGTTATTTAGAAGATGGAGTATTTTTTCCTGCACAACATTTATTTTATATCCCTCAGGATGATCTAGGTATTGATGCTACAGCAAACCACCCAGTATCTTAGTAATGCCAAAAAGAAAGGTTTATTTCTGGCTGAGATGCATGTCTATGGTGGTCTGGCTGGGGGTTATTCTCAGACATTTTCTCAGAGACCCAGGCTGGGGAGGTTTCATATAAATCCATGCTTTCTGGGTCACTGCAGCAGTGGGATTAAATATGGAGAATCAGATATAGGTCTACAAAGCTTCTTCCAGAAGTGACACTAGCTCGTATTTTGTAGGCTGAAGCAAGTCGCTTGTCCACATCTAAATTCAAAGAAACTGGGAAGTATAAACTTATCATGTGCCTTGAAGGCAGAAAGCTAAAAATACTTGGCAGAGAGCACTAATGGCCTCCATACCTTCTTTTTTCCCAACACCTTTTTATCATGAAAACTTACAGACACATAGAATTATTGAAAAGTTATATCCTGGCGTGAACATCCATATACCTTTCACTTCTAGATTCAACAAGGGTTCCGTCTGGGTATAGTTGGGCTTTTCTCTTTCTGTCTTTGTCATCTGTCAGCCTGACTCTTTCCACGTATGTGTCGTGTGTGTGTGTGTGTGTGTGTGTGTGTGTGTGTGTCCTGCCCCCTCATCATGGTAAAATACGTGAGTTTTGCTTTAAGAAAAATAGATTTTCCGTCTTTTAAAATAATTTTTAAAAACTGTATTTATTTTTTTCTTTTCATTTTTTAAATGTTTATTTTATTTTTGAGACAGAGAGCCTGACTGAGGGAGGGGCAGAGGCGGGGACAGAGGATCTGAAGCAGGCTTTGCGCTGATAGCACGGAGGCCGACACGGGGCTCGAACTCACAAACCGTGAGATCATGACATGAGCTGAAGTCGGACGCTTAACAGACTAAGCCACCCAGGTGCCCCTGTGTTTATTTTTGAGAGAGAGAGAGAGAGAGAGAGAGAGAGAGACAGAGAGACTGACTGTGAGCAGGGGAGAGGTAGAGAAGAGACACAGAATCCGAAGCAGGCTCCAGGCTCTGAACTGTCAGCACAGAGCCCGATGCAGGGGTTGAACTCACAAGCCATGAGATCATGACCTGAGCCGAAGTCGATATTTAACTGACTGAACCATCCAGGAGCTCCTAGATTTTTCATTTTCAATCATATAATTGTAGGAGACTGACAACTTGACTTCTCCCAAGCTCCCTTGTAGTTGCTGCAAGAAGAGTCTCTTCTTCCTTCTCTAGACTGTACATTATGAGGCAGTGGTGCAAGAACTGCTATGGCCATTTGATGTCCATGCAGAGAGAGCTGGGAACCACTAAGGGCTCAGCATGGGAAGCCTGAGGGGAAAGGCAGTAAAGGAGGAATCAGACTAAAGTGATAGGAAGGAATAGGTCCTTGATGATATTATTTGAGTCTACTCTGAAATCAGGTTTACTTCTGGATGCTTCATGTAGGTGAGAAAATAAATTGCCCTTTTTAATGTCTCAGAGTATGAGAGACTGGAGAAGACCCTTGTGAACCCTATGACACCTAAGGTGTGTTAAATGATACGTGGTTTGTGAATGATGACAGAGTATGTAAAAGTCGTGTATCAAGTCTACCTTTCTCATCTACCATCACCAATTTCATGATAATGCAAAGAGTTACAATCTGTATAAATAAAACGGTCCTTATCTGGGCCTTTGATTTCTTGTATTTTTCAGGATACTTGAAATTTCAAGTGGCCAATACTTAAATGAGTAGAAGCCAAACATGGCTCATGTAATGGTTAGGCCTGGTGGTGGTTCATGCTTCAGGCATGACTGGTTGAATCCGGGGGTTCAAGTGATGTTTTCCTCATTCTGCATGTGGGCTCTCCCCTCAAGGTAAGTAAAAAATGAGCTCTGACCATTTCAGAACCACACTGACCCAGTTCCAGAAGGAAGAGGTACTTTTCTCTACCTGTGTCCATATATGAGTACAGGGAAGGCATCTGCTTAGATCACTTTCTGTGTCCATTGCTGTTGCAGAGAAATTCTGAAATAATTTTGTTCTGGTGAGCAGAGACAACATGATTGACGCTTGTGGAATAGGTGGCGATGGTGGTGGGTGCCACTTCCAGAAATAAGGGTGCTGGCTAGATGAAGGCAATAGATCCTCTCCATCCACTCACCGATCCACGCAGCCAGCTACCCAAACAAGTGGGCAGCCATTCACTGAAAGTGTATTGTAGCTACGGCAGTGTGCTAAGCCATGTCTGAACCTCTCAAGGACAGTGAGGCGAAACTCACAAATCAAGACAGTGCAAGGTCAGAAGTGCTAAGTACGGCAAGAGAGACAGTGGAAGGCTATGAACGTTCAGCTGAAGGAGCTATTCTCTATGGCTAGGGGAAACTGGGAATGACTTCTTAGAGATACTCTTAGCATAATGATGCAATGCACGGGTTACTGGCACTTAAAAAGTAGCGTTTGATTCGTGGCTCCACTAGTTATTAGCTGGGTAACATTGGCACTCTTTAAATTCATTGCACTGTCTCCAAAATGGGAGTAAGACAGTGTCTGCCTCATAGGGACATGGTGTGGAGATGAGGCACGTGTGAGCTTTTAGCATCACGCCTGGCATGAAACAAAAGTTCAATGAATGGCAGATGTCACGGTTTTGTTGCAATGGTTTTGAGAGCTTTATTTGAAAACTTGCACCTGGAAAAGAAATGTGGCATCCTTAATGACATCTGTGAATGTCCTGAGGATACTGAAAGGTGGCGTGATTATAAAAACACCAGTGTTTTGTTTGCAGGAATGAGGGAGGACAGGGTCCCTGTTTTTACATGATGGGCAGTAGCCGCGTGGTGGGTGGCAGCTGGATTGTGTCATACCCAGTTGTGTGCCTGACACTGTGCGTTTCCTATTGAAAAGGACAAAGAGACAACTAAAGAAAAATAGACATGAATTATAGGGAAAAGGGCACTGAGTCTGTTTTGGATTAGTGGAGATGAAATGGGTGGAAAACATTTGGTTGTTTGATCATGAGAAGAGCTATTTAAAAAGCCCCAGGTTTGTGTGTTCTCCAGAATGTTTCTTCCTAGTAATAATGCCTGCGAAGTCATGTGATATAAGAAAAAAGATGCAATTTGGATTAGGAAGAACTGGCTTTAGTCTTGACCCAACCAGGTTCTGCTTTGTGAATATGGGAAAACTCACCTAGGGTGGTCAGCCTCATTTTCCCCACCAGCAATTCAGGGTGTTGCTCTGCCTTCCTTTCAGGCTTTCAGAGGGCGTGCGGGGGAATCAAGTGACCTAATGAAATATACTTTGTTGGATGAGTCATTAGCACTATGGGACAGTGCAAGGACCATTGGGCACAGGGTACAAAGGAGTGTGTAGTGAAGTCAAGACCACACCAGGACACCATATCACAGTGTGGAGCTTTTCTAACTGGGGTGAGTACCAACACCTGGAGTTGATAGTCCTGTCTTTAGGGAAGACTTGTTTGCTATGAGGGCATTTCAATATTGTGTTTTTCATTTCGATGAAAATCTAACAAAACAATATAAGCATGTTCTCAATCATCTGGTTCCCCTTATAAACAAGTATTGCCATGCAGGGCCAGTGCCCACATTTGCATTGGTGTTTATGACTATGTTGGAGCCAAGAGGAACGACTTTGATTGTCCCAGGCTAAAGAGTGAAGGCAGACTTTGTACATAAATTATAAATTCCTGCCAAGAAGAGGCTATATAACATCATGGAGTACTGTAGGAACAACTCAAGGAAATTTGCAAGTGGTGATTTAGGGTCAGCAAAATCCTCTCTCATATTATGATTTGTATTAGTGTGAATTGTTAGTTTTGTTTGGATTTCATTTTTTATAGTCATGAAATTTATAAGTAAAAGAAATGTTTGCCTGCTTTTATATTGGTATTTTGCTAATATTGTAATCAATATAATTATCACTTTAAAAGTTATGTAAGCAAAGTTCGGGGATTGACATGACTTGATTTTTTGATTTAACATGATGCTTATGGTATTTGAGAAACAGTAATGTTGAATGTAAAAGCATTTGAAATAAGCAAATGGAAGAATGCTTAATATTATTAGTTACTGGAGATATGCACATTCAAACCAAAACACACTATTGCCACCTGTCCATCAGAACTGTTACAATGAAAAAGATTCACCCATACCAAGTGTTGGTGAGAATGTGGAGCCACTGGAACTCTCATGCGGTGCTGGTGAGAGTGGAAAATGGTGCAGCCGCTCTGGAACGCAATCTGGCAGTTTCTCAAAAAGTTAAAGACAATCAATGTATGACCCAGCCATTCCACTCCCAGGTATTTATGCCAGAGAACTGAAGATATTACATGAATATTCACACAAAGATACTACATGAATACTCATCGCAGTGTTATCTGTAATCATCTCAAACAAGAAATAATCTATCTGTTCATCAGGTCAATTGATAAACAAATGGTGGGAAAGCCGTACGATGGGCTATTAGTCAGCAGTAGAGAGTGAACCACTGATAAACCCCACGACGTGGGTGAATGTCAACATTGTGCTGAGTAAAAGAAAGCAGCCAAAAAAGGTACACGGTGTCAGACTGCATTTATATAAAACTCTAGAAAATGAAAATCAGGATATGGGGACAGAAGGCTCAGTGGTTGCCTGGGGGTGGAGTGGGCTCAGGGAGAGAGGGATGACAAAAAGCATGGTAAAGGTTTTGGGGAGAAGGAGAAAACATTTTCTTGATAGTGGCCATGATTGTACAGATGTAGACAATTCAAAACTCATCACATTATACCCTTTAAGTATGCACTGTTAATTTTATGTCGAGTATACTTCAAAAAAGCTGTTAAAAAAGGAAAAAACACGGTTTGCCAAAAGTTGCCACTAGGCAGGCATGGTTTTTAAGGTCAGCTTTGCCTGTCCCTATCAACATTAGTGCGGGGAAATTAATTAAAAAAAAGTTTTTTAATATCTATTATTTTTCGAGAGAAAGCACAAGCAAGGGAAGGACAGAGAGAGAGAGAGAGAGAGAGAGAGAGAGAATCTGAAGCAGCCTTCAGGCTTAATTTTTTGAGGGTCAGATGTGAAATGGATATACCGCCGACCCCAGAAGACTGTCTTACAATCAAGTGAAGTATATGTGCCTTTTAGCAAAGTACTTGGCATGTACTAAATACCCAGCACGTGGGTGTTATCCCCACCCTGGAGTGGGGATTGTACGTCGCAGAAAGCAATCTGGGGCATACGTGTAAACATCTCCTCCCTTGTTTCTGGAGATCATAGCACATTCAATGCACTTCTGTGAATACTTCATTATTAATGTGCTGCCATTCCACCTACGAATCTTGTATGTATGGATACTAACAATAAAAGCACCCATGCTCAGGCTGCAGGCTACGTTAGGGCAAACAGAATCTCTGGGTGTGAGAATCAGGTATCAGTGTGTGAAAGCTCCAAGGTGACCCAGCTGTACGGGGGCATGTGAGAGCTCCATTGCTATGCTACTCGAGGTTGCATCCTTAGACGAGCCGCATAGTGTGTGGCAGTTTCTTAGAAATGCAGCATCTCAGGCCCAGGCCAGATCTGCTAAATGAAAAGCTTCATTTCTAACAAGAACCCCAGGTGATTTGTGTGTACGTGAACGACTGAGAAGCAACAGGAGGGATGATCTCAGAGGGTCTTTCTATCAAATACTGTGCCAAATTGTTTAGTATGATGTGATAATATCCTGTTTTAAATCTTATTGGGAGGAATCAAGGGGACCAGAAGATTACACCTCAGAGAGAGAGGAAGTTCAGTGAAAAATTTGCTAGAGGAATTCCTTACTTCCCAGAACAGAAGGCCCTCAATTAGGCCTTTATAAAATGATAATTTGGGGTGATTGGGGACGAATTGACCTCAACAGAAACTCTGTATTTATATACTTACCAAATGGCACCATTTATGAGGTTCATTTTCAGACACTTTCCAAATGTTGCAATTAGCACTTAATAAATTTTTCTTTCAGAAACCTGATTCGATGGGCCAATATTTTAGCTCGATTATAACCAATCAAACTAAATTGTCTGTATCCTAGGCTTTGTGCAAGAACTTTTACTATACAGTCTCATTTAACCCCCATATTCAGCCTATGAGACAGTTACCATCAGTAAACTCATTTTTACAGATAAGGGCAGCATGGTATATGGAGCTCAGTGATTTGCCCAAGGTCCCATCCAGCTAGAAATTGGCAGCACAGGGATTTGAATCCATGTCTGTGTAGAGCAAAGCTTTTGTGTGTGCCAAGGCTAACAATAAAGCAGATAAGTGAAGAGCATGTTTCTGGAGTTGGCCTGCAATACAATAAGGATTCTAGGTCCTGGGGCGCCTGGGTGGCTCAGTCAGTTGAGAGTCAGACTCTTGATTTTGGCTTAGGTCATGATCTTAGAGTTGTGGGATTGAGCCTTGGGATTGAACCCTGTGTCGAGCTCAGTGCTGAGTGTGGAGCCTGCCTGGGATTCTCTCCCTCCCTCTTCCTCTGTCCCTCCCATGCTTCTGTGCATGTGGGCATGCTGTCTCTCAAAAAATAAAAAAAATAAAAAATAAATTAAAGAAACATAGAGAGGGAAGGAAGGAAGGAGTCAGAATGACTTTGCTGTGTATAACATGACTGTGAGGCAAGAGAGAAGGTCTGTAATGCTTCAGCTGACTAGCAGCAATAAAGTAATAATTCTTATGAACAGGAGGGTAGCATAGTGCTATTCAACACCACACCCCCCAACTCAGAAGACTAGGAGTGGGGGAAATAGTGTAGATAGGAAGGATGGAGTTGTAGGAAAGACAGCAGTATTGATCACAAAACATGCCTGCTTTACATCTTTGCCTAAATCGAGTCATACTTGTAACCATCATGTCTGGCACATGGCACATCTAATAGCACTTAAGTGGTAACCATCTCTAGACCTAAGGACAGATCCATTGTTATTGTTTTCTATCAAACAAGAGCCCCTGTAGAAACCAGCTACCTCATCTTTTGTTATCCCCTTATCCTCCTTTTCTAAAGAAATTCACTTCAAATTAGACTGGAAGGTCAGCCCCACCTAGCACCATCCTAAAGGTTTATATCAAAGGTTATGAAATACTTCTTTGTAATTGCTCTCCCGCATTCTTTTCTTTATCTAACTTAATTTTAATATCAATGATTCTTAAGCATATCATAATTAAGAAATAAATATTTTTGTGGAAAAATAGAAACACATATAAACAAAAATAAGGAAAACAGCTAACCCCAATCTTTTGTTGTTTAGTATTTAGGTAATTAGCAATGTTACTATTATAAATAGTGCTGACATGACCATCTTCATCTGCAAATTTTGTTCATATCCTTTATTATTTCAGTAGGATATATTTTGCAAGTGGAACAAACAAAGCCATCTGTCATCAGTTTTGGCTGTGACCTCTAGCACTAGATTCGGGGGAGTAACCCTAGGTAGAAACTTAGCTCTGTCATTGAGGGAAATGACTTGAGAAGCAGTGAGAATGTGTCCTTCCTGATTTATACCTAGTTTTCCCTGAGACTGAGTCTGCTCTGGGGTGTCTCAGAGGTAACATTTCAAAATGGTATTTGGGAAATGCATCTATTAAAAATGCCCAAGGACTGCATTTTCAATTCTGCAGATTTTCCCCCAGGGGTTCCTGCATAGCTGTCTTTTGGCTCCAAGTCTGAAATGCCAATAGGAACCATGATCTCTCTATTGAGTGTAAAAGTTTTTTCATTCTTCAAGAGAACTCAAACTACTATTTTAGGTACCTTTGCACAGCTTGAATTTTGGAAAATTGTACCATTTTACCATCAACAAAGACAAATAAGCTCACATTGGTCATTCCAGTGATTAATAGAGCATCAGCATGGACAGAAACCAGATCTAAGCCAACCAATCACACTCATAATAACGTATAAGATATTTTAATTATGTGATCTTTGTAAAATACTTATGTGGAAAACCTGAACCTAAAAATGTGTTCTAGATGGCAAACTAATTTTTTTGTTAGATGGACAGATATGTAGGGCACTTCACAAAAGAGGATGACCAAATGGACCCTCACTATTTGAAAGTATTTGAAAAGTGCTCAACATCATTCATGATCATAGAAATGCAAATTAAAACCACAATGAAATACCACTACAAATCCACCAAAATGGCTAAAAGTAACTGCATATCAGAAAGCTGAAAGCATGTATGTATGTCTGATGACTCAGTAATTTTACATTAAAGGTGTTAAATATCCCAAAAGAATGTGTTCACATGTATACTGAAAGGCGGATGTAAGAATGTTCATAGAAGCACTATTCTTAATAGCCACAAAATTAGAATCAACCCAATCTGATCAACAGTAGAATGGATTTAAAAAGTACATTACATTTATACAGAAATCCAATAATCATAGAGTAAATACTGTGTGATTTCATTATATATAGTCAAAACACTACTCAGACTGATGAAGGTGTTAGAGGTCAAGATAGTGGCACCTCTCATGGGGAAGGGGTAGTGACTGGGAGAGAGCAGGAGAGAAGCTTCTAGAATGCTGGTTACATTCTATTTCTTGCCTGCTTCCATGAATGTGAATAACCTGTAAAAATTCATTGAATCATACATTTATATATGTGGGGCACTTTTGTGCATGTATTTTATACTTCACTGAAATAATTTGCATATATATATTGTATATTTGCATATATATATATATATATATATATATATATATATGAGATCGCCAAGAGAGATGCCTGATTGATACATCAACAGGCCATCTCATTTTACCAGGTGAAGAAAGGGCTATGACTGATTTAAGGACCATGGTTTTTATAATTCTATTTTATATTGCTCCCTAAATGTAGGATGAAAATTTGTGGGCAAACACATTTTGCTAAGTTGAATCTTGTTCTTTAAGGAGACCCTGTGATGAATCCATTTGAGAAGGTCCTTGCTCTCTAATTCATCTTATCTATGAATTAAGACTTTCAGTCATAGGCTTGCTCCCTGAGAAGAGGACCTGGATGGTTTCAAATATGGGTCATCTGCTGTTGCTTTGTTTTTGTTTATTTCTCTATTTACCCATTTATTTATTTTAAGTTAAGCTATATTCTCAAACAGCATCTATATTCACCACTGTATTCGTTTCCTGGGGTGCCATAACAAATCACTACAAACTGGATAGGTTCAAACAACAGAAATGTACTCTACCATGGTTCTGGGGGGCCAGAAGTCAGAAATCAAGGTGTTGGCAGGGCTACACTCCCTGTGAAGTCTCTAAAGGAGAATCCTTGCCTTTTCCAGTTTCTGGTGGCTCCTGGTATTTCATAGCTTGTGCCAGCAAAACTCCAGTCTCTGCCTCTTCTTCACCTAGCGTTCGTTCTCTTTGTGACTCCGAGTTCTTTCCTCTTTTTTTTTAAGTTTATTTATTTTTGAGAGAGAGAGAGAGAGAGAGAGAGAGAGAGAGAGAGAGAGAGAGAGAGAGAATGAATGGGGGAGGGGAAGAGAGAGAGGGAGACAGAATCTGAGACAGGCTCCAGGCTCTGTGCTGTCAGCAGAGTCTGGTGTGGGGCTCAAACTCAGAACCTGTTGACCTGAGCCGAAGTCAGACACTTAACCTACTAGACCACCCAGGTGCCCCTTTTTCCTCTTCTTTAAATCCAGGTTTTTATCTTGAAAACCTTAACTATTTACATTTGCCAAGACCCTATTTCCAGATTGGTCATGTTCTGAAGATTTGGGTAGACATAAATTTGGGAGGGAGGAGACCACAGTTCAATCAACTACAGTGAGCTAAGCTGATCATAGGCCTCCATTGGGTGCTCTTGGGCACATGAACTGGGAACTCCCAGGAACCCCATCTCCTGAAACACTGATTTTTCCCTCCAGTCATTCTCTATTTTTGAGTGTCTACTATATGCTTGACATTACTCCAGACACAGAAGATCAAGAACTAAACAACTGATGTTCAGATGTGGCTAGATGCCAGTATTTTAATCATTTAACCCTCTCCATAATCCTGTCACTTTATGGATGTTGCAATGGTGGTAGAAGATTGTTTGAGTAACTTTGTCAAAGTCACACAATTAATGAGTAATTGCTCTCAGGTCTATCTGCTCAAAAAATCAAATGCCTGCTCTTAAAACTATACCACATGGCAGCAAGCATTAATTCCATGCTCACTATGGTCTAGGTCCTAAAATAGACCATAAAGCACAAAGATGAATGAAATCTCAAGACCCTGCCTCTGAGAAGCTCATGACATACACACCTACTTAAATCAACGTATTAATGGCACCCTATTCCCTCAACAAATATGCAGTGAAATCCCCACACCTGTTAGGCATAGTTCTGAGTGCTGACATGACACATAAGATCCCTGCTTTCTTGGGGCTTACAGCTTATTGGAGAAGACAGGATGATAATAAGTACACAAAAGGGCACCTGGGTGGCTCAGTCACGTAAGCATCTGACTCTCGATTTCAGCTCAGGTATTGATCTCACGGTTTGTGAAATTGAACCTTGCATTGGGCTCTGTGCTGACAGCACAAAACCTTCTTGGGATTCTCTTTCTGCCTCTCTCTCTGTCCCTCTGCTGCTGGTGTTGTCTCTCTCTCTCAAAAATAAGTACATAAAACAAGGCATACAAAGAAGAAATAAGATATGTTGACAACATGATAAATATTATAAAGGAAATGAACTGGGAAATCAGTATTGGTTCAGAATCATTCCTTCTGGACAAACAGTAATTTAGAAATGACCTTTGAAAGCAGAACCAAGTGTTGGCACTTGAAGTGCTAAAGCCTAGTGGTTAGGTTATAAGGCTCTACATAAACCCTGCCAAAGGCACTTATGACTTTGGTGACACCAGGTGGGTCACTAAAAACCTCATCTGTAGGACAGAGATAATAATAGTCCCACTTTATAGGGTTGTTTTACAAATTTAGATAATAGACTTAAAGAACTTGGACGGTGCCTGGTACATAGTGGGGGCTCAGCAAAGACTAGAACTCATCACACAGGAGTAAGGTTCAAGAAGGGGATGGGGTGATACGGAATTGTTAAAGCTTTCCTGCCTCCCTCTACCCACAAGTACCACCATGCATTAAGTGAACCTGCTTCCACTGCATAGGAACCTGGATCTCACAGCAAGCCCACACTAAGCTTAGGGAGACATCGGCAGACCACGAGGGAAGATGCATGCAGTGTGTTCTCTCTTTTAGAACCCTGCTTTTATTTGGCCTTACAGTTGACAGCCTTTAAACCAAGCCCTTCTCTCAGCCTCTGGGCACTGACACTGTTTCCTACTACATCAAAGCTGCTCACTGCCCAGTGGAGCCTTCCTGCCCAATAGGCAGCTCTGTGTTGCATACACAGACATTGTTGGTAGCATCTCATCACACATTCAGGGGCACTTTGAATATTGACAGCAGTGACTGGCTGCTGGATACAGCACACAATTGCAGAGCTGATTTCTCTCTCTCCCCCTACAGTGATATGATAGATTTCATTCGGGGAGAGCTCTGTGGGCAAGATTTAAGTATGTTTTTTCCTGCTGTGAGTCTGCAATAAAGTCTTCACAGATTGCCAAAGCAGGTTCAGTGAATCATGCCTGCTTACTGGAGTTCTTCGCTCCTCTGCATGGAGTATACAGCCTGATTTAGTAAATGTCACTCTTGCCTTCCATTCATCACCAGCCTCAGACACACTGCCAGGCAGTGAAACTCCGTTGCAGATGTTCCTATCAGCCCATTACAGTAGTGAAGAGTCTTTTCCCAAAGTGGCTTTTCTAAAGGGAGATAGCTCTTCAGCCTGCTAGGGTCACTCTGTGGCCTAAGAACTTGGTGATTCCTGAGACCAATACATAAGCATCGGCTCTGGAAAAAGCCTGTTTCAAAGCTGATGACAGTTGTCACAATGTAGGATTTTCTTCTTTGTTGAAGAGGTGGGCCATCTGCCTTGTTTGAACAAAATATTTCCAGAGGATAAAAATACTGGCTTAGGAATGATGTGGCTCATGTTTGATTCTATTGGTTACCATTTTTACAGCTTTGGGCAAATGAGTTAACCTTTCTGATCCACAGTTTGTTCACCTGTAGACTAATACTTAATTTGGGGGGTTGTAACATGCTATAGTGTATGTAAAATATGGGACTTGGAACCTAGTAAATGTTCAATAAAAGGTAGTGATTGTTAATACTGCTTAATTACTGCTGGGGTTCATCTTATTTTTGATGTTATTTTAAACCAGGCTAATGGTTAGACCAACTTTGTCTTTTCCTTTAGCTTGGCTTTCCTGGAGAGGTTGAAGAGAGAGAGATTTGTTTTTTCTTCCATCTGGACCAAATGTCAGGGAGAAATGTACTTGTCAGTTCAGACATTGTGGAGGCTATTCACTGTGCTGTTAAAAAAGGGAGCACTGGATTTTCAGTCACAAAATTTGATGTGGGGCTCAAGTTTCTCCACTAAATACCTGTTGGAATTTAGACCAGTCACTTAGTCCGTTTGAACTTTCTTTTTCCCTCTTGCATCCTTCAAATGGTTGGTGGAAGGATTAATAACAAAGTATCATGCTTATCATTACAGCATCTACTATCTATTGAGTGCAGGGTATAGCTCAGGCATTGTGCTGAGGTTTTTAACAAATGTCAATGTATTTAATCATCTCAAAAATCCTGTGAGATAGATACTATCTCCAGCTTAATGTGACGCTAAAGCCTTATGTTTAACCACCCATTGTCTTGTTAAAGGAGATCATGTCTTTAAAGATAAAAATTCTTGGGGCACCTGGGTGGCTCAGTCAGTTAAATGTCCAACTTTGGCTCAGGTCACATCAGGCTCTGTGCTGACGGCTCAGAGCCTGGAGACTGCTTCAAATTCTGTGTCTCCTCTCTCTCTGCCCCTCCCCTACTAGCACTCTGTCTCTCTAGTTCTCAAAAATACACTTAAAAAAATAAAGATAAAAATTGTCTTTCTCAAAGTCTTTTTTCTCAGAAAAAAAAAAAAAAAAAAGATTCCTCAGAAGTCTTTTGAGGCCCCGAGTCCCTAATATGCCATTTAGGAAACTTTAAGTTCTGACCCAGGCCACATTCCCATCCTCATATTCTGTAGCTGAGATCTGTGTTCCCTTACTAGAGTCATAGTTTTTCACCATTTCCCAGAACGTGCCATTCTCACACAGGTCTCTGAGCCTTTATGTACCTGTTCCCTCTGACACTAATGTTCTTCCCCTGCAAAACTCTTCTTATTCCCTTAGGGTCCAAACAAGTGAACTTCTCTATAACCTGTGACTCTGATCTCAGGTAGAACTGGTCACCTCATCCTTTGTTTTCTGGGCACCCTGCGTATGACTCTCATATAGCACATATCGCTTCGTTCTAGGATTATCTCTGAGAATCTGTGATGATCTCTGTTCAAAACATTGCTCAGTAAACTTTGAATTCCCAGTGCCATACACAGTGCCTGGCACAAAGGAGATGATTAATACATGCTTATGGAGTGAATGAATGGAATGTGTCTGGTGGGGATTCCCCCACCCACTTTACACCTCACTGACCCTCCCTACCTCACTTGTGATAAGGAAGAGTTCTTTCAGCTTAGTAATGTGTTAACACTGTAAGGTATGTTAGGACAGGAGATCTGTATTATTTAGAGAAGACTGGCTTGTGTTACTCCCTTTTTATGCACAAGACTAGGCAAATGGGTCTGGTTTGGTCTGGGGCTAGGGAACACTTGCCATTGTGTATATCACAAGCACACAATTGGTCCCCAAATTCCACACAAGAAATTTATGCTGAGAATGTAATCAATATTGGTGAAAATATTTTCTTTTTTTTAAATGTTTATTTTTGAGAGGGAGAGAGAGACAGAGCACAAGTGGTGGAGGGGTAGAGAGAGAGGGAGACACAGAATCTGAAGCAGGCTCCAGGCTCTGAGTTATCAGCATAGAGCTGGATGTGGGACTTGAACCCACAAACCATGAGATCATGACCTGAGCCTAAGTCAGATGCTCAACCAACTGAGCCACCCAGGCACCCCCAAAATATTTCCTTTTTGATGTTCATTATTGTGTTTCATATAATAGCAAACAATTTATGAAAAAAATCTAAATGTATCACAATGAGGAATTGGTTGAATAAGTTATTACAGATCTATATAATAGAATTCAACTTATCCCTTAAAAATATTATAGATGAACATTTTTTATGTAGGAAAAATATGTTCACATGTAGAGTAAGTAAAGCAAATTACAAAATGTATGTATAGCATGATCTCTTATTTACAAAAATATACGTAATTTTATAATATTTTTTATTTTTATCAGATTTGTAATACACATCTGTGTGTGTGTATGTGTGTGTGTGTGTGTGTGTGTGTGTGTGTATGATATACTAGGAATATATTTGGAAAGTTATAATTTTTTTAATGTTTATGTTTTTTTTGAGAGAGAGAATGCAGGGCTTGAACTTACCAACTGCGAGATCATGACCTGAGCTGAAGTTGGATGCTCAACCAACTGAACTACCCAACGGACCCCTAGATTTGGAAAGGTATGCACCAAGGTGTTAGCAATGTTTTTCTCTGGTGAGTGGAATTACAGGCATAAAATCCCTTTTGTGTAATAACAATATTCTGAAATTGTATTTACTATTAAAATATATTTGTATCTATGGCACTCTTCAGTAAGGTTTGTTTTCTAAATGCTCACATTTCCATTACATTAAAACAAAATTTTCTTCAGAAATGACAGTGAAATGGCTGTAACTGATCAAAGTCTCCTTTCTGTTGTTTGTGACAAACTCTTCTGAAAATGACGTCTTTTGGACAATTCAGAATTAGATTGCTGGGGTGAAAAATTATCTTAGTATAGCCAGAAGGAGAGGGTGAATTATAATTGCTTCTTTAAATGGATTTTATATCGAGAGTTCTAACTGATTGATTTATGGTTGAAATCAGGCTTTCAAAAAAGTTCCCCAAATACATTCACAGACAAAAATGTTAAACACATCCAGTCTCCAGAAATAGTATTATCATGAGACATTTAAAATAGAGATCATAGGAAATTACAATTTCAGGCAAATTGCCATCTGTAAGACTAATATAATTATATAGACCAAATCTCATGTAGTTTTTCTCTTCACCAAATTCTTTTGGTACTGAAATTCTAGCCCTTGATTATGTGATATCTTATATTCTTCCCTTCTTGTTATTTGGAATCAGTGTGTTTCTCCTCATCACACTGTAATTATCTTAAGGATAGGTTTCTTTCCTAGCAAAACAAACAAACAAACAAACAAACAAAACAACCTAGCTAGGGATTCTGAGTAGAGAGTAGTAGAGGATGATCCTTGACCTGTTTTTAATATTCAAAATGTCAGCCAGACATGGTATATTGTCCCACCCTAGAACCGGTTAGGGCAACTAACACGTCCATTTTCTTTGCCCTTGGCTGGAGCCATATAAACAGAATGGTAATCTTAGTTATTTTTTGTTTCCTAGATGTGCCAGTTGGCTGCTAAGGACATTATAAAAATTTCTCGGATGTGTGTGGAGGACCAATTATCAGAGCCTGATAGTTTGATAGTGAAGGAATTGCAAACCGTTGACCAAGGACATACATGAACACAATGTTAATGTTTAATATATATTATTTGGCTTGGGGTTGGGGAAGCCTATTTCATCAAGATAAGTTATTCACTCTGCTTGACATCAAATCAAGCAGACCGAATAGCAAGTTATTGACCAAGATTTTCAATTCCACTTGTTTGTTTTGAGACAGTGGTTTCCTGTAAGTTCCGTCAGAATCACCTAGGGGAACTTTTATATTTTATAGATTCTTCAGTTTTCCTCTTCTCTACCCCAAGATTCTGATTTAGTAGATCTGGGGTAAGGCCTGGGAATGTGAATTTTTAACAAGCCCCCAGGTAATTATTATGCACAGTTAAATTTAGGAATTGCTAATGTAGATCAAAATTAACTAACTTAAAAAAGAGTAGTTAGGTTTAAAGTTTATTTTTCAGTCTATGAAAAAGTAAAGAAGCCTGCAAATGACATACCTTGGATAATTGCTAGAATGTTCCAGCTCTTGCTGGCTCTTCTTTCTCCCTAACCTTATCCCCAGAGACAGCTTCTGCGTAGAGTTCCCTAAATGAAATGTGAAGACTGTGTTACCTGCCATGAGATTAATGAAATTCTCTGCTGATAATATGACTCTTTTCCCCCTGGCTTCAAGGATGTGGAGACTCTAAAGAATGGCTAATATCAAAATGACAAGAAAAAACAAGGGTTAGAGAAGATGTGGAAAAAGGGAACACTTCTGCACTGTCAGTGGGAATGTGAATGGGTGTAGCCACTCTGGAAAACAGTATGAAGTTCCTCAAAAAACTAAAAATAGAAATACCATACAATCCAGGAATTCCACTTCTGGGTGTTTACCTGGGGGAAAAAAAAGAAAACATTAAGAAGATATATGCACTCCTATATTTATTGCAATATTATTTATAATAGTCAAGCTATGGAAATCACTTAAGTGCCTATCAATAGATGAACGGATGAAGAAGATGTGGTATATATATATATATATATATATACAATGGAATAGATATATACTCAGCCATAAAAAGAATGAAATCTTGCCATTTCTGACAACGTGGATGAACCTAAAGGGCATTATGCTAAGTGAAATATCAAACAGAGAAAGACAATGGGGCCAAAAAGTACAGTACAGGGAATATAGTCAATAATATGGCAATAACTATATGGTGAGAGATGGTAACTACAATTTATCTTGGTGAGCATTTCATAATGTAAATAAATGTTGAATCAGTATGTTATTCACCTGAAACTAACATAATATTATATGTCAACTATATTTCACTTAAATTTCTTTTTAAAAAAGGATATGAAGACTCTAGAGACAATTGAGGGGGGAAGAGAGAAAGATGGCTTTAGTATACATTCGTAATTCAGTTAAAAAAAAGTATAATTTACTTCCAGACTATATGTGAATAGATACACATTAACCTAATTATTCTTCTTCTCTTCTTACAAGATCATTTTCCCCCCAACATTATAGGCAAGCCAGACTCTTATCTTTGCTGGGTTTGAATTCAGGATGTTTTCCAGTTTGGAAGCTGAACCTCTGAAAATGTTTCATTTAATTGCAATAAATAGGAGATGTTCCATGCTATGATGAAAGTTATAAGTAGTTACCTAGGTCATCAAAACCAATATACCTTAATACAAATAGAGCCTCACATAAACTGGAGATCAACAGGTGGAAATCCACATAAAGGAATATTTGGAGTAAATGAAATTTTCTGTTAGAATGATTACATTTAAAACGTTCAAGATTTGGGACACCTGGGTGGCTCAGTCAGTAGCACATCCAACTTTAGCTCAGGTCATGATCTCATGGTTTTTGAGTTCAAGCCTTGTATCAGGCTAGCTGCTGTCAGCACCAAGCCTGTTTCAGATCCTCTGTCCCCCTCTCTCTGCCCCCTTACCCCCTCAAAAATAAACATTTAAGAAAAAATAGTTCAAGATTCAATGCTAAGTGATGAAATCAACCCCAAAATATAACTACCCTAAATTTGGGAGTCTTTTGTGTTCCTAAATCCAATTCCAGTGCATGTGTGTAGAGGCGGGCAGGAGGAGGGCTTCCTCAAACCAACAACAAGCAATGCTATCGACATCAGCTGGGTATCCTACAGTTCAATTCAACTCTGTCACTGTCTACCTGGAGAGAGCCTCAGATTCCACAGCTGAAGAGTTTAATCCTACAAGACCTTGCACCCCTCCCTTCAGATGCCAATCACAAGCCTAGGTTGTCACCTGCACTTGCTTCTGACAGAGCTGCTGCATATTGGAAATTTCCATAGCCATACCTCCTCCTCAGGTTTGATTAATCTTCTAGAATGGCTTACAGAACTCAAAGAAAACATGTTATTTCCTAGATCACCAGTTTCTTATACAAAGAGTAACTCCAGAACAGCTAGATGGAAGAGATGCATAGCAGAAGGCATGGGGAAAGAATGGGGAGCTTTCGTGCCCTTTCTAGGCACAGCCCTCTCCCCTACCTCCATGTTTTTACTAACCTGGAAGTTCTCCAAACCCCATTTTTTTTAATGGAGGCTTCATTACGTAGGCATGGTTGATTGAATCATTGGCCATTGGTTATTGATCAAATCTTCAGACCCTCTCCGGTCCCCAAAAGTCAGGGGGTGAGACTAAAAGTTCCAACCCTATGATCACAAGGTTGATTCCCCTGGCAAGCAGCCCAGGTCCTTTAGTTACCTAGGGTCTCTCCAAAAGTCACCCCATTAACATAACAAAAAACACTTCCATGGGTCTTATTGTAGGAGATTTCAAGGATTTTAGGAGAGGTGCCTGAAATAGGATAGTGACCAAATACATACAAGTCGTACACCCCTTATCCGAGGTTTCCCTTTCCACAGTTTTAGTTACCTGTGGTCGACAGCGGGTCTGGGAGCAGATCTTTCTCTTTATGACGAATCGTCTGAAGGTCAACAGAAGCCTAACTGATGGTCCTTCTGACGAATCATCAGCAGGTTAACAGAAACTAACGTTACTTACATAAGGCGAGATGCCCCTGTCTTTTCACTTTGCTTCGTCTCGCAGTGTGGGCGTTTTACCTTCTCCTGTGGTCACAAGAAGGTGAGTACAGCACAGTAAGATATTTTGAGAGAGAAAGAGCACATCATTTTTTATTACAGTCTATTAATTGTTCTGTAGTGTTATAATTGTTCTATTTTTAGTTCTTATTGTTAATCCCTTACTGTGCCTCATTTATAAATTAAACTTTATCATAGGTATGTGTTTATAGGAAAAAAACCATTGTATATATGGGGTTTGGTACTATATACAGTTTCAGGGATCCCCTGAAAGTCTCACAATGTATTCCTTGCATGTAAGGGGGGGCTACTATATTTCTTATAAATCACAATATCACAGGGAGGAATCAAAATTGAAAAATACATTAGCTGTCAAAGAACACTCCGAAATATTATCAGTGGTTATCTCTGGATCACGTAATGATGGTCATTTTTGTTTATCTTATTAAATTTACTGTAATTTCCCCTCTGTTTTCTAAATTCACTATACAAAGCACATGATAACTTTCTGATCAGAAAGCAGATTTTTTAAAAGACTACCTGTCTGTACATTGGATACTTAGCTAACATTTATTTATCCACACCCATACTAAGGTTTGAATCTTAGATAAAGAATGCAGATCACTGTTTTGTGAAAGACATGCAGCTTTGGGGTCACATGAGAGGGGAGCAGAGGCCTGGGGTTGCAAGGTGGCTGATTTGGAGTCACCCCTCCCCCCACTTGAAACTCATTGCAGGCATTACCAACAACCTCAGCCCTCTTTCCCACAGAGCCCTGGCAGCAAACATCCCAACATCCCAACATCTCACTAGTTACCAGCAGTTGATTGGAGATGCACACAGGGAAATCTACTGATGGCTTAGTAGAGTCCTTGCCCCTAAGGCACTGTGTCTAATTGGGAGACATGGCAAACCTGAGATAAAGCAAAGTATAAAGATTAATTCCTAGTTCAAAATAACCAAAGAAGAAATGCCAGAAGGCAGCCCGTGATTAATTGTGAAATGAATCAGAGGAGGAGGACATTGTATTTTGGGATGGTGAGACCATCACATATTCTCCAATATTTACCAGCTTTGTCTATGTCATGTCAAAATATGTGGAAGAAAAATGTCTCCACCTCCCACTTGGTAGGTCACATTCCTTTCCACTCCTGGATGGTCACGGCTGACACACACCTAGTTAAACAGTGACCCTGAACAGGTTGGTTTCTCTCTCTGGGTCTTAATTTATTATTTATTTATTTATTTATTTATTATTGTTTTTTACTTTACAGTGAGTCAGGGGGCCCTGCTATGACAAGTTGTGGCAAATGTGACAATTCATAAATATTTTGAAACCTCAGGAGAAGGGCATGACGGTTACTGTCATAAAGCCCCTTAGAGCTTTTATTTTCAGGAACTCAGTTTATCCCACATTTCAAATAATGGTGTCCCCTGTGTCTGCTGTGATGAGGCATCTTTTCCACTCTGCTCGGAAGCTTTGCCAAACAGATAGGTTGTGAGATGATAGTGAAATTTAACCCCCCCTTTAGGGTGTCTGTACTGCTTTTCACGTCTATGCTTGAGAAGAGATGTAGAACATAGGCAGGTAGTGGTGGCAACAAGGTGGTTATTGAGTGTATGAATCCAAGTTGTGTTGCTTCCCGGTAGTGGGGCTGTGGCTACTTCACTTGAATGTGTAAAAGCACGGTATTTTGTCATGAGGTTTCACAGCAGCAGAACATTTCATGGTCTTTGTAGACTGCTTGCCGGCTTGAGGAAGCGTGTGAGGACAGAGATGCATACACCGTATAATGAATGGCAGGATAAGAAATGGCATTTTCCAGCGCTGTGCTACCAGTCCAAAGAAGAAGTGGAGGTTAGTGCCAACTTGGCCACTTAGTAGCTTAGTCTTTGGGTGTTGTGAGCCTCTTTTTTTTTTTCCTCTGCCAAACTCCCACTTTCCTCTCCTTCTTTTAAAAAAAGTTGTTTGAGAGAGAGTGCTAGTGAGCAAGGGGCAGAGGTGGAGGGAAAGAGAGAGAAGCAGGACTGACCCAAAATGGGGCTCATGTTTTTACCTGAAGAGGGGCTTGAGCTCACTCAAAGCAGGGCTCAAGCACACTTGATGTGAGACTCGAACACATGAACTGTGAGATCATGACCTAAGCCTAAGTCAGATGCTTGATGACTGAGCCACCCAGGTGCCTCCCACTTTCCCCTTAAGGTAACAGAACCCCAATTATCATGAGTAACTGCACCTTCTCCATTTAGTGCACACCCCTCACTGAGAGATGGAATATGAATAGACCTGACCAATAAGAACAACAGTGTTTGAACGAGAGATGGTCCTGTGACCCAAACTGGGCCAACCAGAGTGAATCCTGAGACTGCTGTACGTTTTAAGAAGAAGAATTCTCTTTTTTCATGGGAGGCTACTAAACTTACAGATGATACAGATAGTACAAACTACTATCTTGTCACTCTGTGGATCACCTGCCTGAGAATGAAGCCAAACCCGAAGAGAAGAGATGTGCAAGAAGAGAAAAACATATGCCAGATAAATAGGAAGTGATCACCTTGACTCATCATTCCAGAAACCAGAAATACCTGGCTCAGGGCCTCAGGGTCCTGTGAATCAGGATGTTGGTTGATTTGCTTAAGCTCTGAAATAGGTTTCTGTCCTTTGCAGCCAGAATTCCTAATTTACTGGGTGGGCAATTCTCTGTCAGGGCTTCAACTTTTTTTTTCTTTAAATGGCTAGCTATAGGGGCGCCTGGGTGGCTCAGTCGGTTAAGCGTCCAACTTCGGCTCAGGTCATGATCTCACGGTTGGTGGGTTCGAGCCCTGCATCGGGCTCTGTGCTTATAGCTAGCTCAGAGCCTGGAGCTGGTCTTCGGATTCTGTCTCTCCCTCTCTCTGTCCCTCCCCTGCTCACACTGTCTCTCTCTCTCTCTCTCTCAAAAAATAAATTAAAAAAAAAATAAAACAATTAAAAAAATAAAGGGCTAGCTATTTTAAAAAAAACAAACTTTATTTTGCCATTTGATTAAAAAAGAATATATGAAAAAAGGCCATATATGCTCATTGTAAAATTCTTATAGGAGAGGATTATTATGTTGTGTTCACATTTATCCATTAAGTGCTGGTCTATAACCAATTGTACTCACATCCAGTGGCTTGAAACAGTGTTTGTTATTGCTCATGACTCTAAGTGTTTAGTTAGTGCCACTGATGTGGCCCAAGTTCAGGGGCTCACACTGGAGGCTGCTTACATGTGTATGGTCAGCTGGTGTACTGGGATGGCATCATCTGTAAATCTGCTGGAGCTGGCCGTCAGGTGGGGCAGTGGGGTGTTTCGGCCGTTTCTCTTACCACACTGCAGGCTGGTCTGAGGCTTATTCTCGTAGTGGTTGAGCAGGGCCCTAAAAGAGCAAGTGGAACCGTTTTGAGGCCTAGGTCTGTAATTGTCACAACTTGCCCTCCTGCTGCTTCTGTTGGCCAGAGCAAGTCACAAGGCCAACCAAGATTCAGGGGAAGGAGAAATATATATGCTACCACATTTTGGTGGGAGGAGTTGCAAAATCACATTGCAAAGAGCATACATACAGGAAGGGGGAATAATAGGTCCTGTTTTTATAATGACTACATAAATGGAGTGAAATAATCACTGTTAATATTTTCAAGTACTTTCCTCTAGATTTACCCAGAACACATACCTTCTATTTGTTTTTATTTTGGAGAATATGTATTTTCCAGAAAACATATTTTCTGTTTGTTTCTATTTTTGTGGTTGCTTATGAAAAATTGATACTTATGTATTGTCCTGCAACTTACTGTTTTCAATTTGACAGTTTATCTTGAACATATTTCTATGTCTATGCATATTAATCTCTTCTATAGAGATTGAATATAGATCATTGTCTTAGCTCTGACTTTCTGAGAGTCTGGGATTCTATGACTCATTCTGAATTAAATTTCCCCAATCCTCAAGCTAATTTTTTCCAAGTGGCATGAGAACTGTTGGAATCCCAAACAGCTGAAAAGTTGAGCCTGTAATCCTGGCTTAGAATATGTGTCAACTTTGAGTGTTGAGTGATTTCACCTTTGCTGGTTAGAAAATTACTTATCATTATTATTATCAATTTTTATAATAATAATTACAAGGCTGTCTCTATTGAAATTCCAGTATATGATTCTCATTAGCCTACGGAAGTATATGCTCATTGTTGTCGATATACTACTTGTCTTCTGGTTTTCACCAATTTAGCAAATGCTAAATAAAATCGGAAGATAGAGTAAGCTCCTGAGAAAGGGAATCCCACTGTGGTAAGTTAAATGCTCACCATGTTGATTCCACAACATCAAGTTAAAGAGCGACAATGGACTGAGGATTATTGGGCTCTGGCTCTTTGGTTTTGAGAAGTCATGAAGTCTTGAGAGCTGCTCACATTTCTTCAGAGCATGCCCTCATAGTTCTTAAGTATGAACTCAGCCTGAAGACAGCTTAGACTGTAGTATCTGACTTTGGAAACCTCAACAGATTTCTTTTATCTTATGATTAAGATCTTTTGGGAAATTTTAGCTAATGTTAGCTAAAGAATGTCAAGGCAGTGATGGATCCTACGGTAAATGATTTATCACTGAAACAGCTGCTCTCAATCTTTTTTTCTTTTAGCATAACCAACATGTAACCATCAGTTACATTGACAGAATTGATTGAACCTGTGTGATACGGCTAAGAGTAAGTAGAGTTCTGTATCTATTATAAGGCAGAAGTTTTCCTCTGTTCTTTCATTCATTCATTCAAAAAATATTTATTGATCATTTATTGTTTGCTATGGGAATATAAAGATGAATACCACGGTTTTTGTCCTTAAGATGTCACATTTTAGTAAAGAGAAATTGATACCTATAATGTGATTTAAAGGGTTCCATGGACAAGAAGTGATATTATGGTGTGAAGGAAATTTGAGATGACATATAAAGATGTTTAAAAATAATATAATAGTATATGCTTATGCAGTATGTTTTTCAGTCAGGTTTCTTCAGAGAAACAGAACCAAGAGAAGAATATCTGTTTGTCTGTCTATCATCTATCTATCTGTTACCTTTGTTAGGGGGAGAAAGAGAAAGACAGAGAGAGAGAGAGAGAGAGAGATGGATTTATTTAAAAAAAAAATGGCTTCCAAGATTTTCGAAGCTGGAAAGCCCAAAATCTGCAGGGCAGGTTGGCAGGCTAGAGACTCAGGGAAAATTGATGTTACAGTTCAAGTCCAAAGGCAATCTGATGGCAGAATTTCTTGTTCCTCTGAGAACTCCAGGCTTTATCCCTTAAGGGCTTCAAATGATTGGATGAGACTCACCTACATAATGCTTTATCCAGAGTCTACTGATTTAAATGATTAAATCATTTAATCACATGTAAAAAAAATACCTTCACAACAACATCTGGACTAGTGTTTGACCCAAAACTGGGCACTATGGTGTAGCCAAATTGACACATAAAATTACCATCACAATCTACCCCTTGTCAACTTGTACATTTACATGTTTCCTTAACCCATCGTTAATTTCCAAATAAAGACAATAGCAAGGACATACTCTTATTTAACATGATACACGTATCCTTCTTACATCCTAAAAAGCACTAATCCTTGGTTATGTTCATTCTTCTCCTTGATATATAACTTAAATATTATGATGTAAAGTTAACAATACTTAAGTACTATGATGTAAAGTTAAAACATCTTGGGGTATATGATAAGGGAATAAGAGAAGGAAGAAAAAGATATTTGATATATACACATACAATTGTTACAAAATGATTAAGTACTAATGACAATTATGGTTTCTGTTTATTTAACTAGTCTCATGGTCATAACTGGTATTCATAACATTCGTCTACCACTACCCATTTCATATTCCCTTTGTCCTCACCAAGCATCTCAGCTGGTTGTGGTTCCTTTTTCTTTGTTTTAAATTTCTGATAGAGAAAGAGAGAGAGAGAGACGGGGAGAGGGGCAGAGAGAGAGAGAGAGAGAGAGGGAATCTTAAGCAGGCTCCCTACTCACTGCAGAACTCAGTGCAGGGCTCCATCCCATGACCCTGGAATAATGACTTGAGCAAAATCAAGTCTGATGCTCAACTGACTGAGCCACCCAGGTTCCCCTGAGCAGGATGTGGTTCTTTCTTTACATTGTATGGTGACCCAAAGCTTCTTTCTTAAAGGGACTGGGCTATTAGTAGTCCTGCCTGATTTTATTTGTTATAGTTTTCCATTGACTTGAATCACAAAGCAAGAGAGTACTATGGGACATCCTAAAGGATCTTCTGTATTCCAGACATACTCTTCCTTACCTCCATGTGGAGTTGCAGTCTAGTTTTCCCTTGGTGATCAGGATCAGTCTTCCCAGCCACTATACTAAATCTCTTTTTTCCTTGTTAATTTCAAGGCATGAGGAACCCAAAATGGTAGGGTGGCAGTTTTCACTTCCAATTAATGGAATTATTTTTGTGTTTTCTGGTGAAAGCATTCCTCCCCCTGGAACTAAGACCTCTAGCTCCACTGAGGATAAGGTTTCAGGGTTAGGAAACCCCAAATTTTATAGGGATAACTAAGGGTATTTGCTAGTAGATCACTCCTTGATTCCTGGACCCATCAATCTTGGCTTTGGAAGAAAGAGCACCATAAATTAGATGCTAATTCAGAGCATATATAGCCTGCTAGAGAACCTTGTCCCAGCTCTGCAAGGCTTTGCTACCTAGCTGGCATTATAATTGAGTCTTTGAAAGATCATTCCACCAATCTGACAAGCTTGCCACTTCAGAATAGTGGGAAACATGGCAAAACCAGTAAATTCCATAAGCATAGGCTCATTGCTACACTTCATTTTCTGTGAAGTGAGTTCCTTGATCAGTAGCACTGCTGTGTGGAATAATATGAATATGGTTAAGGTATTCTGTAAGTCCACAGATGGTAGTTTTGGCAGAAGCATTGAGTGCAAGGAAGGCAAATCCATATCCAGTGTAAGTGTCTATTCCAGTAAAAACAAAATCTTGCCCCTTTCATGATGGAAGCTGTCCAATGTAATCAACCTGCCACCATGTACCTGGCTGATCACCTGGAGAATGCTACTATTTAGGAAATCGGGGCTGGTCTCTGCTGCTGAGAGAGGTTAGGACAGGTTAAGGTCACATAGCTAATAAGGAAACGCAGCTCCAAAGTCTGTGTCTTAACTGGTGTACTCTATCTGGCCTGTAGCAGTGAGAAATGGCCCCAAAGTGAGCGCAAAGTAAAATAGTTTTCAGAAAACCCTGGTGTTGAGGATGAAGTACCTAATTAAACTCAAAAGACCTGACTTTGATTACAAGTTAGCTAGTAACTTTTTATCTGACTTGAGTAGCTCCCTTTATCCTTCTGTGCATCATCTATAAAATGATAGGATCATCCCAAATCATGAGTCTTCAAATGATGTTCATAATGTTTGGTTGTTTCAAGTTTCTAGCAGTGAGAGGTCAAATGCATGGTTTCTGGGTAGCTCCTCACTGCCATCTTTTCTTCAGCCAGAGAATCTTAACTTTCAACAGTTTTATCTGTAGGAGACTGAAGATCACTGGAACCAAGTATCATATATCTTCTATCTTCAGTACTATAGCAGCCAACATTTACTGTGCCAGAAGTTCTTCTACTTATGGGCTTTAAACCTAAAACTTGTTTTCAGTTATATATTGCTTAGTGGCTTAACACATCGATGTGTTATTTCTTATGATTTTTCTTAGTTGGTCAAGTGTTTCTTTTGTTCCACGTGGTATTGGCTTGGGTATCTCATGAAGTTTCATTCAACTAATGACTAGACTGTGCTGTAGGGCCCCAAAGTCCTGTTTCACATGTATGAGGTCTCAGCACTGGCAGATGGTTAGGTAGCCTTGATTCTTTTTTTTTTTTTTTTTGGGTTGTATAGTAGTTATATGTATAATCTTTTTGTATAGTTTATTGTCAAGTTGGTTTCCATATAACACCAGTGCTCTTCCGCACAAGTGCCGTCCTCCATGACCATCACCCCCCTTCCCCTTTCCTCCTCCCCCTTCAGCCCTCAGTTTGTTTTCATTATTCAAGAGTCTCTCATGATTTGCCTTCTTCCCTCTCCCTCTTTTTCTCCCCTTCCCCTCCCCATGGTCCTCTGTTAAGTTTCTCCTGTTAGACCTATGAGTGAAAACATATGGTATCTGTCCTTCTCTGCCTGACTTATTTCACTTAGCATGACACCCTCGAGGATGTTGCTACGAATGGCCAGATTTCATTCTTTCTCATTGCCATGTAGTATTCCACTGTATATATAAACCACATCTTCTTGATCCATTCACGAGTTGATGGACATTTAGGAGGAAGCCTTGATTCTTTACCTTGTATTTTCTCAGCCTCCGTGGCTTCGACATGAGGCATCTCCCACCACTGGCTAGCCTGGACTTAGGTAGCATGGTGGCTTCTCTTTCTGTCATTTATGCTATATTTATTTATGCTTCTCTTTCTGTCATTTATGCTATATTTTATTGGTCATTGCATGTTGCAATGACAGTCCAGGTTTAAAAGGAAGAGAAATAGATTTTCATCTCTGATGGGAGGAGCTGTGTGTGCATACATGGAGGAGAAATTATTGGCTTGTTTTTGGTTTCATTGATTTTCTTTACTGGTTTTCTATTCTTTCATGAATTTTTGCTCTGATCTTTATTATTTCCTAACATCTGCTTGTTTTTGGATTAGTTTACTCCTATATTTCCTCCCCTCAGTGTCTTATGTCTTAGGATAGAAAGTTATGCTATCAATTTATTTCCTTTTTTTTTCTTGAGAGAGAGAGAGTGCACACACACAAGCAGGGGAGAGGGGCAGAGGGAGAGAGAGAGAGAGAATCCTATGTGGGCCCCATGCTCATGCTCAGCACAGAGCACAATGCAAGGCTCAATCCCCCAACCCGGGGATCATGACCTGAGCTGAAATCAAGAGTTGGATGCCAACCAACTGAATCACCCAGACATCCCAGATCTTTCTTATTTTTAAGTATAGTCATTTATAGCTATAAATTTCTCTTTAAACACTCTTTAGCTACATACCATGAGTTTTGGTGTGGTGTCTTATTTTCACTCAACACAAAGTATTTTCTTTCATTTGTGATTTCATCTTTGATCCATTCATTATTTGGGAGTATGTTGTTTAGTTTCCACATACTTGTGAATTTCCACAATTTCTTTCATTCAGTTGTGGTCAGAAAACATACCATGTATTATTTCAGGTATTTTGAATTTATTGAGGGTTGTTTTGTGGCCTAGCATATGGTCTATTCTGTGAAGTGAGTTCCTTATGAATAATATGTCTTCTCTGTTGTATGTTGGAGCATTTTACATATGTCTGTTAGGTCTACCTGACAGTCTATCTTGTTCAAATCTTCTCTTAACTTATTGATATCATACTTATATCTATTACTGAAGGTAAAGTGTTGAAGTCCCCAGTTATTATTGTTGAATTGTCTATTTCTCCTGTAATTCTGTCAGTTCTGCTTCCTGTATTTTGGGACTCTGTTGTTAGGTGCATAGATGTTTACAACTGTTGTATCTTCCTGGTTGACTGACTCTTTACCACTCTCAAGTGTCCATATTTATCTCTAGCAACATTTTTTGTTTTAAAATATATTTTGTCTAATATTAGTGTAACTACTTCAGCTTTTTTGTTACTACTATTTACATGGCATATATTTTCCCCATCCTTTTAATCTCTATATAGTTGTGTCTTTGGATTTAAAGTGTGTCTACTATAGTTGGGTCTCTACCTTTTAATTGGATTACTTAATCCATCAAATTTAATTTTATTACTATATAATGGGATTTATGTGTGCCATTTTACTTTCTGTTTTCTACATAATACATGTCTTAAGTGCTCCCCTATCCTTCCTTTATTTCTTCCTTTTGCATTAAGTAAACATTTTTAATAAACATGGAAATCCCTTTAATGATCTTTTCACTCTATATTTTGGGGTTATTTTTTTGGTAGTTGCTTTAGGGCTTACCAAATACATCTGAATTTATCAGAATCAACTTTAGATTTGTTACAAATGTAATTCCAGTATGATACAGACATTATTCCTATGTAGCTCTATTCCCTTTTCCCCTGTTTATGTTATTGTTGTTGCATATATAACCTCTATACATGTTATAAACTCAACAGTACATTGTCATAATTATTGCTTTATATAATTTTAAATCTATAAACAAACTTAAGAGAAAAAAGGAGACAAGTGTACATTTATAGAGTTTGTTATATTAACCTTCCTATTTATATTTTGTAGTTCTTTTCATTTCTGTGAATTCAAGTTACCATCTGGTGTGATTTCTTTACTTCAGTACAGCTTTGCTCCAACTCATCACCTTTGTGATGTTATTGTCAAATATTCTACACTTCTATGTGTTATAGGCCTAACTATAAAATATATGCACATTTTTTATACAGATGGTTTTTAAATTAGTTAATAGAAGAAAGTAAATAAAATAATCCTTTATACTTTCTTTTATGACTATATAAGTATCTTTGCTGGTACATATTTTGTGTGTGTGTGTGTGTGTGTGTGTGTGTGTGTGTGTATTTCAATTACCATCTGGGAATATTTTCTTTCAGCCTAATGAACTTCCTTTAGTTTTCTCATAAGGTGATTAATGATAATTTTTTCAGACAGTCTACCACAAATTATTGTAGCATTCAACAAAGCCCTGTACTGGACCAGAAGCATATCAGCTCTACCTATCACCAACAGATGGCATTAGAGTTTGCATCAGTAGCATCACAAATGCTCTTATGATCATATTGGTTGGAGGTTTAATTGTAAATAGAGGTCCTTCAATAACGCTGGCCAGTGTGCTAAGCAAGCCTTCTTGAGAGGGATCCCAGGAAGGTCAGTGGAGGACAAGCTCCCAAGCATGGGCTAGGGCTTTGTAGTGGTCTTAAGTGGCTGCCTTGGTTGGTATGATCCACAAAACAGAGGATAGGAGGCTTCTAGCTTTGACTTCCTTCCAAGACAAAGAAAATATTCTCAATTGTGCTGTGGCAACTTGAAAATAGGTCATATCTACAGTCTCAGCTTTTTTGTGGTGACCCTGTAATCTAAACCAGCTCCTTACTCTCTATTTAATTTGGAAAAATCTTTAAAACAAAACAAAACAAGATCCCAATTAGGAAAGTCCTACTACATAACAGATAATTGCCATTTTTCCAAAAACAGTGAGTATCTTTGGATATACCTGGATTGGGACAAGCAGTGCCAAACACCATGGGCTAGGTACCATGCTTGATATCATCAACAGTTTCTTTCTAATACTTCATGAAAACAACCCCGTGAGTCAGATGTTATTATCTCCTGTTTATAGAAGCAGAGTCTGGAGTTCTGAGAGTTTAAGTAACACAGCTAGTGAGTGGAAGAGAGTTGAAATTCAGGTCTTTGTGTCTCAAGTCTTATGACAGCTTTAAGGGTCAAAATGGTAAATTTTAGGTATTGAGAGCACCTTTTAGTTCTTCTGCTTTAGCTTGGACCATTTTTGTTAACATCCCACCCTTTCCCATTCTGCCTGTACCCAGTTCATGTTTTGTGGTTTGCTCTGTTTTATGTGTAGACTGATACCCTAGCTAAGTATACATTTTATTTAATGGTTTAATTGTTTGGAAATTTTAGTATATTTTTTTCCTGTCCTTCTTACTGGTAGGAATAAACTTGTGGTACACATTTGCTTTCTAAATAGTAAAAAGTTAGACTGGGGTTTGTTGATGTGTCAAGTTGACTTGTAGGTTGTGAGACCTTGAACACTCTCATGAGATTATTGTAATCAAAGCTAATTTAATTGCTGGCTGGTGGTAAAAAATACTGGCCTGGCTGTCATGACATCTTATTACATCACTACGTCTACCATAAACCAGTTAAATGACTGTGGGCAAGTTATTTTGTCTTGCTGGACTTTAATTTCTACATCTGTTAAACTAAGGGCTCGTATTTGATACTCCTGTTCCTTTGAATTTAGGACTAGGACTTTGCTATGGTCTCATCAGACCATTAGCTATGGCTCCCATTAGAGGTTGGGAGAAAAAATAACTCCAAAGGCCCAAGAGCTGGTGTTTTCCTTGTCCCTCCATCATTCTAGCTGCAGGACACACAAGGCAATTGTCCAGCTTTTGGCTTATTCAAGCTTTTTCCCACCCAACTGGTACAGTTCCATGTGAAATCTCTGTAACCTTGTTACCTTCTGCGTTTTTTGGTTTCTGAATGCAGAGACTCACTTCCCACAGTCTTAGTGCCACCAATATAATGATGGTGCTTGTTGCCTTGTACTGAGCCCTACTATATTCCAGTGTTATGCTATGTTTTGAACACCTACTATAGGAACTGTTAAAAGCACTTTCCACAGATTATCTCATCTAACAATTGGAACCTGCCAGTAAAGTGTATGCCATGATTATCCCCAATGTGATAAGATGAATAAAATGAAGACCAGAGAGAGTAAGAGGCAGAACTAGGATTAGAACTCAGGCTCTCTGACACCATAACCTATATTTTCACCACCAGCCTGTCTCCTGTGGGAAGTGAAAGATCTCAGTACAACTAACCTGAAGGGGGGTTCTGGGCATGTGGTACATCTTCCTAAGCTGTATGTCTGCTTCCCAGTGGCAGAGGAATGGAATGAATATTTGGAGAGAACCATAATGTATAATCTGGGGCTTTAGATAAAATTGCTAAAAATAATTTAAGACCCAATAGGAAGTTCTCAGTAGTTCATAACTAAGCACCACCTATCAAGATAGGGAGCTAGAATATAGAAAGGCATGTGTGGTGTTACTCTGGGTAGATGGAAAGGACAGGACCTTTCCATTCAAGTTGGATGATACAAGAATAAAGACCAATAAGCCAAGTGTTTGGTTATCATGTCCCCTGTCACAACTGTATCTAGTGGAATTATAGATTCAAGCAAACCACTTCAAAATGGCTCCTACCTTGGAGTTCCTGGAGATGTATGCCCATGGCGTCACTCATCTAACAACAAGACCAGAGAACTGTTCTAACTAGTGTAGCCTCCCACCCAATGTGAGGTGCTTTTTGTGGACAACACTGGGTGAGATCACAGAGTGGAGACAGTTGTCCTTTCTGACCTTGCTTCTATTCTTTGGGTCGAAGGTCATAGGAAGAGAAAGGAACATCCCGGCTACTTCTCACAGAAAACTCAGGTCTTAGTCTTTGTGCTCAGATTGTCCATTACCAGCTTGGGAAGGAACACCAGCAGGGTTGATTACAGTTTAGAAGGTCAGAACCAACTATACAGTATCAATTATTATATTGCTATTTTGGTGGTGGGAAACATTTTTGTAAGCAAAGCTTTCTGCTGATTTGTACTGTTTCTCTGTAGATCACATATCTTGGTTTAATAAGTAGATGGCAGGTTATGGTTTGTGTTCTTGAATAAATTTGACATGTACGCAACTTGAATCAAACTGAGAAAATTCTCTGTTGCTTTACTCTTTTACCTCAACTTTGGCCTTCCCACACAGAAAACACGCTCACAAGAGAGATCTTCAGGCTACCTGCTATGCTGTTGTTCTTCAGGGACAGGCAAACTTTGCCTTTACACAGGCAGGAAAATGGAGACACTTATTCAAGAATAAGTAGCAAACGTACAAAATGTAGAATGTACCTCTCTATGTGGGGGGAAAGTAACTGTATAATGAATAATAATTCCTTTTACAGATGCTTCTTTATAAAAAAAAAAAAGTGCAATTGGAGCACCTGGGTGGCTCAGTCAGTTAAACATCTGACTTCCGCTCAGGTGATGATGTCGTGGTTCGTGGGTTCGAGTCCCACATCAGGCTCTGTGCTGACAGCTCAGAGCCTGGAGCCTGCTTCAGTTTCTGTGTCTCCCTCTCTCTGCCCCTCCCCTGCTTGTGCCTTGTCTCTCTCTCTCTCAAAAATAAACATTAAAAAAATAAATAAATAAAAGTGCAAGTCTTTCCAAAATAAAGCACTCTGGAGTCTAAAATCTCTTTTGAACTTCTACATTCAATGATTTTTATGCAAATTATTTCATTGTTTTTCTTGTGCCAAATGTGAGTAATGATAGTTCTTTTAAAAAGCTTAACAAAGAGCTGTTATAATGGTGTCAATTTGGTTTTACAGATTCATTTAGCTGGAAGAACATATTTACAATAGCCAAATAGGATTTTATGGAGTAATTAGTGGCTAGAAAGAGGAGGAACAAACATTTTATTTTTAATAGAGGGAATCTCAAGTGCCTCTGATAAACAGATAGCTTGTGATGTTCTTCTAATTCCATCAGATCCATCCACTCTGAACTTTAGCTACCATTCCTACAGACTCAAAGTGCACCTGTGTTCCCAAGCAGTGGGGCCAGGTAAGAGTGACTTGTGTGGCTTGGATAGGAAGGCCAAAGTCAGTCTTCCTTTAGACCAAGAAAATTTTGATTCTGGCATATTGAGGCTTAGAGAAGGTCTAGTACCATCATAAATACCATCCACCGTTCCCACTCTTCAGCCATTCTACAACAAGCTAAGAGTAAATGAGATGAATCTAGTTTTCATTTTCTGACACTACATCTGGTAATATGTAGACAATTGACTACAACCCTGTAATATATAGAAATTCTGTAGCAGTCTAGGTTTTGGAAAACTCCTCCATTCAATTTCCTAAAATGATTTTTCTGCCACCATTGATTTCTGTACCAAGAACTCTGTCATAAGACACTTGTGGCTTTAGGTTTGGCTTATGAAGATGAAGTGAGAATACCCCTGCAGGGTTACTTAGCTCCTAAAATGGCTCTCAGTGTTCACTACCTCCTGGTATTCATGCCCTTGTGTAAGACTGTGCTGAACCTACTGACATGCTTTTTAGAGTAGAATAGGGCAGAGTGATGGGGTGTCACTTCTGGGATTAGATTTTAAAAGACTGACTTCTGTCTTGCTCTTACTGTCTGTCTTTCTCATTTGCTTGTCCTATTGGTAGCCAGCTGCCATGTTGTGAGTTGCCCCTCAGAAAAATTCTGGTGGCAAAGAACTGAGGGTGTCTTCTTGCCAATATCCAGTGAGGAGCTAAGATTCTCAGCCCACAGGCCATGAGAATATAAATACTGCTAGTAATTATATAGGTGAGCTTGGAAGTGGACCATTCCCCAGTTAAGTCTTCAGATGAGATCCCAGTACTGATGCTTTGATTGTAGCCTAAGAGATCCTGAGACAGAAGACTCAGCTGAGCTGCTCCTGGGTACTTGGCTCATAAAAACTGAGATAATAAATTTTTTAAGCCACTAAGTTTGGGGTCTTAGAGTAACATTTGCATCCTAAAGTTGAATAATTATCAAGTCAAATTCCAATCTTCATCCTAACTCCTCACTTTTATACTTTTATTCCTTTGTTTTCAGTTGGATTAAATATGTTAATGTGTATTAAAAATGAATTGAATATTTTGTTTTCCAACATTAGCATGTAGCATTTGTATGGATAATTATGATTATAATTTGTTTCTCCTAAAATTGTATCTGTGTCTTTAGCTTTTTCCTGACCCCTTCTTTCTAAAAGCACACTTAATTAAACAGAACTCTTTTTGCAAGTGTCAGAAACCAAATTCAAGCTAGCTTAAGCGTAAATTTAGCTTTATTAATTCATGTGTATGAAAAGTCTAAGGAGGTGGATCCTGGTTTAACTATGACTAGATGCAAGAGTTTCAGACATCATGACTCAGTTGCTCTCTCTGTCTCTCTATTCCCTCAAACTCTCTGCTTTCCACACTTCTGTCTCTACACTCTGTGTTCTCTTGTCTTATCTTTATTTCCAGGCCAACTCTCTTCTTCCTGTCTGCAAAAATATTACCCCACAGAGAATCCAGAGAAAAGGGCAACATCCCCTTTTTCTACAGTCTGCAGTGATTCCCCCCTCCCCCCAAGGGTTTCTGATTGGCTCTGAAGGGTCACACATGCCCTGGCTTAGACCAGTTACTATATGTAGGTTGGGCTACTCTGATTGGCCAGATCCGGCTACATATCTGTTCCAGAGGCTGAGAACTCCTAATTACCTGGTAGACAACCCTGAGAAAATCAGGTGGAATTGGGGAGGGGAAGAGTTTCTAAAAGGGAAAAAAATACCAGGCAGCTATAAAGTACCAGAGATCCACTAAGGTGAAAGGTAACAATTTATTTTTTATGATGTTATGGTTATTTGTTGCTGTATAACAAATTATCCCAACTTGATGACACAGAACAATAATAATCATTTATATTTTATGTCTCATAGGACTGTGGACTGATAGGACTGAACTAGATGTTTCCCCCTTGAGGTCATTCAAGCAGTTACAATCAGATGGTGGCTAACCTGGGGTCATCTTAAATGCATCATCATTCATATATTTGGTGCCTTGCTCGAAAGACTCAAACAGCTGGAATTTCTTGCTTCTCTCTCTCTCTCTCTCTCTCTCTCTTTCTCTCTTTCTCTCTTTCTCTCTCCCTCCCTCCCCCCTCCCCGACCCCCTGTGGTGTCTCCAGTATGGTAGTTGTAAGGTAGCCAGAGTTTTTACATGGTGGCTAGAAGTCTATGTCCAAAAGAAGAAGAGACAGGAGTCTGTGCCTCTCCAAAAGGAGAGCCAGGTGCATTTTAGGGATCAAGCTCCAGAAGTCACAAGAAGTCCATTGCCTTCTCTTCCTTAGAAGAGAACCATATTTAAAGGGAGTGGAATGCGATTCTACTCTCGAAGAGAGGAGTATCAAAGAATTTGTGGACACATTTTTACATCATCACATGTAAATTTTAAAACATCATTTTTGTTTGAGCCAGAACTTACTGTGAATTATTTCCAGATGAGATCAAGAGTTGGCTGAGAGCTAAGTGTGTTTAACAGAGGAGGGTGGTAAAGTCACTAAATCCAAAGACAGAGGTTTTTTATTTCTAGAGTAGAAAAAATATTTATTTATTTTCTTAATCAGTACTGCAAATCCTAAAGAAACATATGATGTAATACTGAAAACTTATACACACATGGGTATATGTTTATTTGTTTATGAATTGACTTCAGTGATCCTTACACTGAGAGAGAGTAGTATAGTTGGTCAGTTATAGACCATTGTAGTTCCTTTGCATACCGAAGCTCCTAGGTATATTTAGGGGCTTATTTTCTTATGGAAATTGACATTGTTTTTTATTGAAGAAAGATATTCTGAATTGTAGAATTGCTTTTTGCTCTCTAGGTTTATCTAATCTTCTTTCATGCCATTATTTATAGTATATTTCCCAAGGATTTCTAAACTTACAAGTGTGTGTGTGTGTGTGTGTGTGTGTGTAAAGAAATGGCTTAAAATGTTTTAATAGCAAAACCAAATGAAGCAGCTGTCGTTTTCTGTCTGACAAAAACTCTAATGGCTGGCCTTATCAACTCTGTTTGCAACAGTTTGGATTGTGACTTTAGACAAGTTATGTCATGTTTCTTTGCCTCAGTTTCTTTGTTAGACTACAGTGGGCATGGAGTTTATTCAGGAGCTTATGTCCAAAAACCCATAAACCTTAAAGCCTGAGGCACTCAGCTTCACACATACAAAACAAATGCTCTCCTATATATGTATCTTACCAAATCCCTTCTAGATGTGCCCAAACCCCAAAAACATTAAAATGGACATGCTTGGCTTTTCAATAATTCCCTCGCTGCCTCCCTGTCACTGCCACATGCTTTCACACTTCTGCTGATAAGATACTGGAAGAGATGGGACATGCAAGATGGATTTTATGATCACCCCATTCCTCTATTGGTAAGATATAGTAAGAGGAGGAAAAGCAAGCTGGATTTCATGCTATCATTTGGGGGTTACCTTCTATGGGAGTGGTTGAAATATGACTAGTATGACAACCTTGCAATGCTGAGGCTAGACTCCTGCCAGTATATCTCCATGGGAGAGGTGGGGTAGGGATGCAACCAAACAGCAGAACACAGTCCTGAGCTTGAGCAGGATATATCTGTGAATTGTGGTGGTGGGAGTTGGTTCAGATACTCTCTGTCTCTGAGCACAAGTGCCTCTCCTGATGTTATAGTAAACAAACACTCTCGTTATTTAAAGTTAGGACATTCTTGTGATTTGTTCTTAGACACGGAAGTCTGTGAAGCATCCCCTCAGTACTGGAGTTTCCCTTTGGAGTGTGTGGCCATAAACACAGGGAGAACAACGAAGCGGGCTGGCCTTGGAAGGGGAATCCTCTTAATGCCTTTCATCCATAAACACAGGGTCCAAACTAGGGTTGCTTCTGGAGTCTTTGTCAACCATAAGCCTTTGCTTTCAGAATCTTCTTTATCCACTTCCTAGTGTAGTGCCCAGTGGACCATGAGAGCTCAATAAATACTCACTGAATGATTTAATTTATCCAAACAGCAAGAAGTAGTGGAAAGAGTGTGGCTGTTGGAGGTGCACAGACTTGAGTTTTACTCCCAGCCTTACCTCTTTTAACTTTGCTCTTGGACATATTATGTATGGTTTATAATCAATTAGGAGCCAACCAGAAAAAAAAGAATAGTCTATGTACTTACCATTCAGGGGCTATAAGACAGAGAATTAGTTATATGGGTGATGGAAAAGAGGCTAAGAAAAACCATAGGAGTTTGAAGACAGTAGCTAGAGGAAGCTTTTAGCATTTCTAGGGGTGAGGGCCAAAGAGGGGAGGTAGAATTACTGAATCTCAAGGTCTAGGGTCAACTAGCACAAGACCACTAAGTAAGAATATTTTGGTTGAGCTTTAATTTCTATAGTTTATATCATGAAAATAATAGTTATTATCCATATTCTTTTTCAAACTACTTATGCCCTCTCCACCCCATCCAACCTAGTTCTAATAGCCTTATCCTAGTAGGAATCACTGAAATAAGTCAAGTTTAATCAGTGAATAGTAGGCCTGGTTCATAGTAGATGCTTAGTAAGTTTTTAGCGAAATGAAATTGTTATGTAAACATGTGTGAGAGAAGTAGCAGATAAGTTGCCATCACCTTGGTGTGAAATAGTTTATAAGATCCTTTCCTGGATGCTACGTGATGGATGGACCTCGTATCCCTTATGGTTCCTTATTCAGGGACACATCGAGAGGTCCAATTGCCTTAAAAACATGACCAACCCACATATTTTGGCATAATCGAATTACAAATGCAAGGCCTAAATTCTTATATTATCCCAAAGGTATTACCTTGGCAGATAATTCCTTACTCTAAACCAAGCTTTGGTATGTGTATCTCATACACATTTTAAGGATTCCTGACACCTTTAATACTATCTCTCCCTAATAAAAGAAAATACATTCAGTAATTCCGAGACTTGGAGTAACCATGAATTAGCATTTAGCCTCTCTGAGGGAAGGCCTCTGGACTGTCTCTTTTAATTCTTCTAGAGAATTAGACCTGTGCCTCTGCTGTGTAAAGCAGGCTTTTTGGTGTTGGTCAAGATGACACTTCGCTTCATTTGCTTAATCCCTATTTTCTAAAAGGAGATGGACTTTAACTAGGAGAAAGCATTTAAAAGGTTCAGACAAAAATCTTCCTTGGGGGCTGGAAGAGGGATGGATTAACACTTGAGACTTTCTTTTCTTCAGACACAATTGTCTATCAAAAACTACCTTTTGGCCCCATGTTTTCTTACTATAGAGAATGTTTGTGCTCTTAAGAAAGAATCTGTGAATCTTTAAGAACACAAAGGCTTCATCTAATTTTATCAAATATAATGAATATCATTAGAGAAGTGTTTTTGTTTGTTTCCAGAAAAAGAAGCGGCCAACATTAAGAAGTTATTATAAAATTATTGATTTTTTCCCCGGTTGTTTCTCAGAATTGCCATACCCAGTCTTATCCTAGACTCTTCTGTTTATGTCCTGACAGGAGCTGTCTTCTGCCACCTCCATCCCTTCTGTCATTTGGGGGTCACTGAGGTCTCGGCTCAAATGTCACCTCTTCAGGGAAGCCTTCCTTGACCACCCAACTGACAAAGTCTCTGCTTTCCTAGAGCTGACCTTTCGGGAAAGATGACAAACAAACTGATGGACATTTAATGTTTAATATGAAAAGACACAAAGTAAGGATAGGGGAGACAAAGAAAAATCTGGATGAGAGACTGGATGAGGACCTTATTGGCCAGTGAGCAAAGACTTCCCTGATCAGTGGATGTTTGCACCAGGTAAGGACAGGACCTTGCTCTGTGCATTTAAAGAAAAGAAAGAGAGCCAGAGGTCTGGATTTGAGTTACTGAGAGGAGGAAGGGAAGAGATGAGATGTATGAGGTGGTGGTTCATGGGTCACATCCCAGAGGCCATGATAAAACTTTGGGTCTAAGCTGAAGGGTAACATGTCCTGATTTTTGTTTGATGATTCTGGTTGTTTGGTGGAAATTAGACTTCAGGAGAGTAAGGGAGGAAGCAGAGAGACCAGTTAGGGGGCTTCTATTTGACATTTCTTTGGGTGACTGGGTAAAGAATTCATGTACTTGAACTCTCTTTTGATTTCTGGACTGTATTTCATTGACTGCCATTCTCTAAACTCTGACTGGCCAGAGCAAACTGCAAGATTTAGCTGGTTCATATATGCCTCAGGCACTCCCAGTGTACCAGCCTCGGTGCCAAGCACTGGGGTAAGAACTTGCCAACCCACAGTTATTGATATACCTGAAAGATAGCATGATCCTGAATAGGGAAAAGTCACAAGTCTTCAGATGTGGCTGTTTCAGCTATTGATTTCTTAGCTCCCTGGAGCTTATTTCATGGAAGAAGTTTCCAGTGGTTTCCAGGGGTGGGAGAATGAGCTGCTTTGTTTCTTTCCCTGCTTTCCTACTTGTAGAAGTATTCGTGAGACATGCATATGGCCTGAACATCAGAAGGGAGATTAGCAGAAAGGAGGATAAATCAGATGCATCCTGAGGCATCTGGCACGGGCAGAGAAGTCCTGAGCTCAAAGGGGGCTCTTCTGCCTGACGTAACTCATTATTTCGGCTCAGTTCCACACAGGAAGAGTTTTTGAGGCCACGTTCATTTAGTTTGGGATCCCAAAGTGCCAAGGGAGAGGTGTCTGTGTAGTGTGAATTTCATTTCCAGGCTCCAGTGGCTGGTAGCCAACCTAGTAGCATCCTGTTGCATGACAGTGAAGCGACCACACTTCCTATGACATCCAGAGATGGCAGGAGACAGAAGGACCCTGAAAAGACCAAGCTGGAACACTCTCCAATGTTGTGTGTCATACTGCAGAGCCTTATGTCTTGAGCCTCTTTGAAACAGGAAATGAATTACAGATTTGTGAGCGAGTAGCTCTGCAGAAAATGCCTTTGGAATCTTAGAGTATTCCTGTCCCCCCTCCTTTACTTGTTATCAGCTGTTAATGGAATGGTTTGCGTTCATCCTGGGTATCACGTTGAACTGGAGTTGAAAAGTGTCTGCAGTTCCACCAGGACCAGTGCTTGGGGAGATAAAGATGATCAGGATGCCAAGACCAACAAATAAGTTAAATCTGCATCATGGTTACTCTGTTTTGCTAACACGGCCTTGTGTTCATGTTAAAATTTATTACACGGAGCTTCTCAGAGTCTTAGTTTTAACTTAATTCTTAACATCCCAAGATTTCAAGAACTGCATTTTGTGGCTTATTTTGCCTAGTTTCCTTGGGTGGGGGGCCCAGCGATTCACATAATGCTGGGTTAAAAGTCCTAGGGATATATGATACAAGGACATTTTGTAGAACAGGAATAATCTGTGCTGTGAAGCAAACCAGACTACTGGTAAGATTTTATATATTGACCTCAAGACTTCACCTCTGCTGAGTCTATTACTGTCTCTATTTTCTGTTCTCCTTTTGAGAGAGACCACAGCACAGAGCAGACCATCGATCTATCAGGGTGCAACATAACCAGACATGGCAAGGTGACACCAACTGGACAGCTCCTAGAAGGATGTGAACAGGGGCTATCTGTAAAGTGATGATTCACTGACTTGGGGAGCATTGCAGATTCTAGTCCAGTCCATCTGCTGGGCACATAAATGCTTTAGAGGAGTCTGTTCCTCTGTTCCCAGTAGCATCCACTCACCTTTGGTTTGGCTCCATTTATTTGCATCCCGCTTCTCATTTGGAGACTTTTTTTTAATGGATGGGATGGAGCAGGGCTGCCATCCTGGTACAATCCCAAAGCTCCCCTTCCCCTCCGTCCCACCCATTCTCAATGTATTCTATGTCACTGCTTCTCAGCCATAGATGATTTTGCTCCAGAAGGCATTTTATAGGTCTGGAGTCATTTCAGATCGTTACAACTAGGAGGGGAGTCTCCTGGTATCTAGTGTGTAGAGGACAGGGATGCTGGACACCCTACAATGCACAAGACAGCTCCCAACAACAAAGAATTATCTGGCCCAAAATGTCTATAGTAAGAGGTGGAAAAACCCTGCCTGACATGCATGATCTAATCCCTACCCACCCCAGCCTCCTCTGTCCCAATGTCTTCCAGGATGGATTCTGGACAGAAGGTATACACACACTTCATTTTGCTTTAAGATTCTGTTTAATAATCTCTGCTCCACAGGGAATACTGAGTTGTTCTTGAGAGTGAATAGGGTTTGGAATGGGGCAAATGGGGTTCCCCTCTCTGGGTCTTTTGGATACTATCTGTGTGGACTTGAGCAAGCAACTTCCTGGAAACTGAGTTTCTTCATTTGTAAAATGAAGGGGATAATATCTGTGGTGAATATTAGACAAGAAAACAGAAAATACAGAGAACCATGTCTGGCCCTTAGTAAGACTTGATATGTGGTTGTTCTATAAAGAAGATTGAGCTAGACTTCATAAGCTGAACCTTTTAACAAGGCACTGCCAGTAATCATCTGTGCTAAGCAGAATGAGTGATTGCTTCATTTATTATTTTTATTGTCAGTGATTAGGAAAATATATAGCAGTTTCTGGGTCAAACAAAGATCCCCTGACCACTGTCCCCTCCTGAGAAAAATTTTGCTTTATGTGTGGCATATGATCTTTGGCATGGAGGCATTGGAATCAAGATAGAAATACAATTCAAAACAAAAGCAACTGAGAAAAGAAACAGTGAACCCATAAAAAATTAAATGATCAGGTGGATGCTGTGGTGATATTTTGGAAACACTCTAACTGAAAAAAAATACTATTTTAGGGAAACGTCTTTTATCTTGAACCATATAGCTTAATGATCCTGGCCTGTGCCTCTGTCTACAACCTGACTTCCTAGAAATTTTTCTGTTACCAGAATTTCCAAGCAGGTTTCTCTGTATCCACATGAGTGGGGCTTCTAATAGGATTCTGAGAATGCCTTCAATATGGCTTATGATAGATGTCTGTGATAGAAGGCCCCTGTGGTTTTCATTTTGGAGTTGACTTAATCAAAAACAATCATGCTAACAAAAGAGGGTGGGAGGGAGTCTGCTTTTCCCAATTTTACTATTGTGTGGCCAATTTAATGTCGGACTTTTCAAAGGGCTTTAAAATATAAGACAGCAGGAAAAACAATTTAATATAGAAATGCCAGCATGGACTAACTTAAGTAGAGTAAATCAAGCATGAAGAAGTAGTGTGTATTAAAGGTATAGATTTTGCTTTTTTTTTTTTTTTTTTAATTTCAGTGCTCAGCACAGTACCATGAAGTTTACTGCTCCATGCATGAACATAACTGGAGAAGACTTTCATCAGATACACCCCAGCACGTACTAGAGTACTTCTCACCAGAGTCCAGCCAGTCTGATTTCCCTGTTGGTTAAATATGATGATAATTTAAGATACACAGCTAGCATCCTATGCCTAGATGGAAGAAGAAAGTGATTATATCATGTGATATCCAAACTTATCCAAAATATTTCTTCCACACAGCTGGAGTACCTGAAATCCCTCTGTAAAATTTTCCTTTGAGTTAGAACATTGTAAGCCCTAATACCATGCACAGATATGGTATTCTATTTGGACATAGCAACCCAGTGGTTATCAACTTTGGCTGCATATTAGAATCACTTGGATAGTCTTTAAAAATATTTATTACATTCAATAGCTATAAGAAAATGTAATTTAATAGCCATAGGCTGGAACTAGGGATCAGTATGTGTTTAAAAAAACAAACAAACCTCTTTCACACAATTTTCTAATCTACAACAAGGCTTGAGAACAATTGCAGTAACAATTTAAGCTCTGGTCCTTTGATATTTTTTTCTGAATCAAAACATCTGCTGATTCCCACACACTTTCATCAATCACAGTTACTCACTTTGGCATTGACTCATGAGACAGAATCTTGGGTTGGGGTAAAGGGAACAGAGAAATTGGAGAGAAGAAAAGGAATGGCACATATAGTGTGGACAAGCTCCACTTGCAGGGGGCGCTGCACTGAGCTCTCAGAGCAGATGCTGCTTAACACTGGGTCCACTCTTTCGCACACCCCTAACTTTGAGAATCTGGGTATCAGGAAACCAGTACCTACTGACTGTTTCACACTGAATTCATCCTATTATCAGCAGTCTCCTAGCAAAAACCTAAGTCAGGGGAGGGCAGGGAGGATTAAGAGTATTGGGGGACCAAGGATGCAGAGTGTGGGACTGGCTATCTAGTTGGGATGGGAAGAGTTTAATAATTGAGCAGCACTGGACTAATAGATTTGGGATAGAATAACGTGTTACCTACTTCCCGGGGGCTGCCTTGGTTCAGCCAAGTTCTTGGGTATTGAGAAGTTTCATAAACATAGTGCCCTTTATAAGAATTCTAGGGATGAACCATAACAAACTTGGAGCTAAAAAAAAAAAAAGGTATTTTAATCAGAAATAATGGTTCTCATTAAACTGCTAAGGGTCACATAACAACCAAACTATAAATTGTAAAGCCTGAGACCCAAGCAAGGAGTCACCGTATCACTGTGTACATCTTTAAACTGGTGACCTGTTTGTCTGTTGGTAGCCGGGGGCCTCTCTCCTGCAGATCCAATCGTCTGTGTTTTTTTGTGAGCCTAGAAAGTTCCAGGGAAAAGAGCAGTCCTGTTTTCAAGTGCTTCTCCAACCCCAGCTTGGCTCTACCAGCATTTCCCCCTACACTGTAACCTTCTCTCTAGGAATCCTGGTCTGTTGCTATAAGGCAAAAGTTGGAAATACGAGCTGGTGTATAATTGAAAATTCATACTTAAAAGTCCAGTGTGTAATTGTCCTCTGGTGTGGGAAATTTGCCTTGTCCCACATTAATCAAAGATGCTCTTTGACATTAGTCTACCTTTGACTCATTTCAAGTTGATTTGAAAAAATGATGAACATTGAAATAGATATGTTCTTGCAGTTATTGAGGGTGCTCAAGAGTGTAAGATCAGAAATCTAAAAATCAATTCATGCCATGTGCCTTCAGACACATTTCCAAGCTGTAGTGATTTATTAAAAACATTTGCCAGATATTTTCTTGTTCCTCTTTCTCTGCAAATGCTTAACTGCTCATGGACAAGATTTTCCTTGACAAAAATGAAGCATTACATTGCTGAGCTGTTATTTATATGATTTTTGAGGTCAAGAGGATATTTGATCTCACCATCCCTACCACCTTCAAAGAAAAGGAGAGTTAATCTTATTTCCTAGCAGTGTACTGGTAAGTGAAAAATATCCTGGTGGCAAAGACAGGCTGTTATTGAAAGGTCATTCCAGCTCCACTGTAGAACAGCCTTCATTTCTGGTTCAGAATCAGTATTTAATGTCTGTGCAAATGATTAGTGACAGGTCTTCATATACAGCCTCAAGACTTTCTTCTTAGCCCAAGACCCCCATCCTGCCCTTCTACAACTGCAGCTGTACGTCTTTTATTTATTTAAAAAAAATTCATTTGTTAGTTTTGGACCTCCGGCAGAAAGGCTACAGTTAATTGTCCCCAGTGGTTCCTGCCACATTATCATCATTGTTCTGTGAGAGATCCTCTTCTATTCTGTTTGTTCGTCGTTCACTCCATTTCATTTTACACACGCCCACTCCCACTGATGCAAATGGTACTCTTTATTGTTTTGTAAATCATTTTTCTATTTTTTACCTTTTTCACTAAGCATTGTGCATTTAAGGTTTGATGTCAACTGTGGGATCCAATGTTTTTTTTTTCCCCCATTAACTGGAAAAGAGCAGCCTGGGATTGGGGGCTCCACCCCTCTCCCTCGTCCTAGTGAGATGGACTGCAGCCATCCTCATTTTCCCAAAAGGTTTTCCGGATGCTATCAGCATGGGCATGCAAGTCCCCTGAAAAGCCAGCACCTATGCACGGCCTGTTTTGGCCTTCTTTTGCCTGCATGCAAGGCAGCTCTCAAAGCCCTATAAAAGTGGGGGAGATCTCCCTCTTGGGGCATAACCCATGCTACATCTGGCTACACTCCAGCCCAGGAACATTTCTCCACGAGATGCTGTGATAAAGGGAAGAGGTGTGTCCAACATCCTGCTGCAGCCCTTCCCTCTGGGACTTCCACTGTGCCCATATGAGGTTTACAGAGTGTGTGACAAAGTCTGCACTCAGCAAAGATCTCCATGCCCCTGTTTGGAGTCCTTTGTAACTGCTGTACAGTACTCTGGGATGTGCATCCATTGAATTGCACCTAGTCTCCTCTTCTGGTAGTGGACACCCAATGCCTTGCCACCATACACAGTGTAAAAGAACATTGTTGAATGCTCTTCCCATTTTGAGCCTGGGAGGAGTTTTCCTTGGAGTAGAATTTCTAGGGCACAGGAAATACACACACACACACACACACACACACACACACACACACACATATATACACACACATATATAATGTATATATATAATTTATATGAGTACTTCCAGGTTGCTGTACAATAAAAATTTGCCCCTCTGTTGAAAGCTGATTGGTAGTTGGATTCTATTAGAAAATTGACCCTTGAAAGGTAGTGTATCTACTCACTTGAATTGGGACCTGCAATCTTGCAAGTTGTGGAAAATGACCAGGTTCTGTAACCATGTCTAGAGTGGCAGAGAAAGCTGTTTTACAGAGACAGACCAAAATCTGTACAGAGATATAGAGTATCATGCAGAGAGATAAAGAGATCCAACAAATGGCTGTCTAGTTCTTGGGTCCCATCCTCCCTTAACTATTTCCTGCCCTTGAGTTTCAGAATATATTTTGTTCTCCCACCACACAGCAGCATTCAGAGAATTACTGTTACTTCTGACCAAAATGAATTTTTAACACAGAAGGGATAAATCCTTATAAAAATCAAGGACAACAGAATCAACAACAACAAAAGCTTTAATCTGAATGAATGTTTTTCTAAGTTTGCTGAAAGCCACATTCTAGAGATTTTTGGAAATGAAGTCTTGGCTTGATTGAAAGTCAAGTTTTATCAGTGGCCTTTCTCATGAGAGATGGGATACTTTTATCAGATAATTGAAGTCCTTAAATTTCCACTCAGGGGTTTAAAAAATAAGGCAATAATATATATCAGAGAAGTTTCGTAGGATGAAGACCCTACATAAATTACGGAAGGACACTACAGAAATATGAAGGCAGCTGTTTCAATGTCTGACTTTAAAGCAAAATTCCTGGCATCATGCAAGCATAGCATGTATACAATGAGTTGCACTTCTCCTATTTGAATATTTTGTATCAGTATCATAGTATAAATTGCTCTTCTTCATTTAATCATGAATTTTAGCATAACTTTAAAATTTTAGGTACTTCTTCAGTCAATTTGCACTGCCCTCACCTGTTCTAGAATGCTTGGATGGGCTAGACTTGAGTTTGAGTAGACACTGGTTTCCATAACATTTCTTGCAAGACTGGTTAAAAAATGTCTGGAGTTTCATTCCAGGGAAATACAGTGTTGAGTCAAAAATATAGGAGTTGGAGGATTTAACATCACTGAAAATAGTTCCCTTCTTTTATGACCAAAAAGTATGCAGAGAACAGAAAACCTTGATGGCGGTACATAAAATATGAAATAATGCCAAGATACCTCTTTCTCTTCTTTCTTTCTGGGTTGCAACAACACTAAAGGTAATGCAGCTGTTTCTATAGCTTTATTAAGAAAAATGTTTTTCATCATTTAGAGGTACTTGTCAGATCATTTTTTGTTTTGTTGGGACTGCATCTTCCAACCCCATTTTCTCCTATCTGAGAGTTGGATCTTCTGTGTGTCTTTTGCCCCAAAAGTTTATCTTTTCTTTCCTTCCATTGTATTTTTCTTGGTTCATAGCCCATCTGTTGTGAATCTCAGATAAAATGTAGTAAAATTCAGATTTATGGCAGGAGAAAATCAGAATCAGGTGGTTTGCAGTTAAAGGAAAACAGATTTGTGATGGCAAACATTTTGCAAAATTGTATGTAAACCTAGAATATATTGGGTCTTCTTCACAGAAAAGAGTAAGAAAGATAAGTTAACATGACCTTGATTTTTCGATTGAACATTTTTCATGATCAAGGCATAGATTGGTACAACAGTTGAGGTTGTGAGGAAGCAAGAGCCAAGGTCCTGTGAAGTCACCAAAAGGAAACTTAGCTTTTTCCAGTTTGTAAGCACTTGCTTTTCCCATGGGGATAAAAGGAAGAATTTCAAAGCCACAATTCTTTTGCTCCCAGGAAATATTTTTGTGTTCATACGATTGTTACAAAGCTTAACTTTTTTCTTTCCTTTTTCTTTCTAAAATGAATTGTTGGGATTGTACCGCATGTTTACATTTTAAACCTCTTTTAGTCTTTTAAACTTCATGAAATGAATCAGAATAAGTGGATGTGGGTACCACCAGTCTCTGGTTTCCGGGGTGTGGGATAGCCTTCTTCCCTTGAGTTGGATTTGTGTGGATACCCTGTGCTCCCTGTGAGTAGAAAGCAGAGGTCTTGGGGGAGAGACTGTGGTCATGACCTGTCAGCAACAAAGCCTTCTTTCCTCTCTGAGGGCTAAGTAGGTGGGACTTGAGGGAGGAACTTTCTGGACAGTCTCCTAAAAGGCCTACATTAAAAGCTTCCAAAAAGTGTGCAAATGTTTTATTTGGCCAGCCTAGGGTTTTAAGAAAATTTTAAATTTCAATGTATTCTCTACCACTCCTTTTTACTAACCCCCAGGTTAATTCACACATTTATGATACCTGATTGGTATCATAAATGTGGGGGGGATTTTCTAATGCTTGGCTTAGGTAATAGACAAATGGCACCTCACACCACTTATTCACTTTATCAATCCACCTGTCCATCCGTCCATCCACCCACCCACCTGTCCATCCATCCATCCATCCATCCACCCACACACACAAGTTTACTTAGTCCCTTCTATTTACTAGGCACTCTGTTATATGTTAAGGATGTAATAATGAACATTAAAATATCAAGTTTCTGCTATCCAGGAACTTGAGTCTGTACAAAAGACAGGCACTATTCAAGCAATCCTACTGAATGAGTGCATACTTAGAAACATTTAGAAACATATCTAAACACTGTAAAGGAAAGACACTGCCTTTAGATGCAGGAAGGGGATATGGTCAGAGAATGCTGGCAGACCAGTTGATGTGGAATCTGAAGAATGAGCAGGAATCAATGGAAAAAAGGGGGGTGAGAGAGCACTGTGGCCTAAGGAAGCATTTGTGCCAGGTCATGTGACACCGAGCGCTTGGTGTGGCCATAGCACAGTAAGGTAATGTTGAGTTGGCTGAACACATGGGGAACTGGCTTCAGTTGAAGGGGTCAGATGCACAGTGGCCATCTCTACAAGGGCATATCAATTAAGGTATTTGTTTTCTATCCTAAGAACAATGGATGTCACTGAAGATAGGGCTGTAGCCTGGTAGATATTTCACAAGAGACACTTTGGCTGCTAAGTGAAGGCAGAGGAGCAGCAGGGAAGCAGTGACACCAGCCAGGAGGAAGCTGTTGCTCAGAGGGAATGGTGGATTGGACTTGTGTGCTACAGGGGACTTAGAGAGTATTTGGCAGAGCAATAGATAGGAGATAAAAATGACAGTCCCAGGTGATGTGTTAGATGTGAGGGTGAGGAAGAGACAGGTATCAAGGATGATTCCTAAGTTTTTGGCTATGCAACAAAAGGGATGGTGGTAAATATAAGCAAAATAGATTATTTTGGAAGAAGGGCCATCCTACTGCCTCTTGGTCGTTAGTGTCTAACAGCCTCTCTCTGGTCACCTGTTTTTTATCTCCAAGTCAGTATACTCCAGCTACAACTTGAGAAAGATGGTGCAGTAGAGATTTCGAAAGGTGACGGGTAGCAAAAGAAAGAACACATTAAAAAATGTTTATTTATTTTGAGAGAGAGAGAGAGAGCACTTATGAACGTGTGTTGGTTGAGGGGAGCAGAGAGAGGGAGAGAAAGAGTCCCAAGCAGGCTCCACACTGTCAGCATGGAGCCCAATGCTGGACTTGATCTCATGAACTGTGAGATCATGACCTAAGCCGAAATCAAGACCTGGATGCTTAGCCAACTGAGTCACCCAGACACCAAAACAACACATTTTTTACTGAACACTTATGATGTGCCAAGCAATGAGTTAAACACCAGGGTTTTAGTAGTAGAGAAAATTAGATCATGTTCCTGCTCTTTTGGAATCCCTTGTCTAATAGGGGAGACAAGCAATAAATAATTAGAGTTACTTCATTAATCCTTTTTTCCTGTGATAAGTACTATAAGGATAAGACTAAGTGAACTAATCAGGGCTGGTTGGGAGGGGGAGAGGGGGCAGCATCAAGGCAGGTACCCAAAGAGGGATAATAAGAATAAGAATAGGAAAATATTCCAGGAGAAACAAATAAACATTTTTTGAATGTCCCAAGGAATCAAATGTATGGAATATTTAAAAAACTGAGAGAGCGATGTCCTTCCACCTGGTGAAAACAGAGATATGGTATGACAGTGATGTCTGACAGAAATGGGGTGGAGACACAGTCCTGGCAGATAGGGCTTCACTGCTGTCATTTATGTAGGCATCTGAAAGTTGCTTTTTACACCTTCCCATTCTTAGAACTGAAGAGAAAAAAAGAGGAACTGAATGGATGGGGTGTGGTGCTAACAAGGCACAAGTTTTAACTACACACTGCTGAAAGCAAGGAGGATGGTCTAGAAGAAGAGTTTTGATTTCATTTTTACTTCTGACTCTAGCTAGTTCTGATTCATCCCTTTGCTTTTTGCCCTTGCCTCCTTGGTCTGGGATTATTTTATTTCATTTCATTTCATTTCATTTCATTTCATTTCATTTCATTTCATTTCTTTTCATTTCATTTCATTTTTTTAAAATTTATTTTGAGAGAGAGAGGGAGGGGCAGAGAGAGAGAGAGAGGGAGAGAGAGAGAATCCCAAGCAGGCTCTGCACTGTCAGCACAGAGTCCAATGTGGGACTCGAACTCACGAACCATGAGATCATGACCTGAGCCGAAACATAGAGTTGGTTGCTCAACAGACTCAACCACCCAGGGGCCTCTGGGATAATTTTATATGATGTCCCTTTAGTTCCCATTAATTATTGAGGTTACTTTTGGACCAGGGTTATACAAGATGTACCATATGGTAGGTGAGGAGCTTCTTTAAGCAGCCCCCTGCCCCCTGGCCCCACCCCCTGCTGTGGAAGTGTTTTCTCCCTTGTACTTCCCTCACTGCCTTCTTCAGAAGATGTGGGCGTCATTCTTGCCTTGGATGAGAAGGGAGGTGAAGATGATTCGTAAAAATATAAGATGCTACAGTGACATAGTCTTTGTGGCACTGTGCGCCCTGCCTGCCTTCTGTTCTGACATGTATTTTGGTAGGAGATACCCTATGATTCTCTTCCTCCTTTTTTTTTTTTTTTTTTATTAAAATTTCTCCATCCTCTCTTCTCAGCTTTGGTGTCCTTTGCCGTGCATAATCAGAATCCTTTCCTCATGTTATAAGTTCCTTCTGTGAACTACAAGAAAGATAGGCCTCGTAAGGAGCTCTGTCTCATTTAATAACTGGCTTGAAAGGAAGAAAAGTGTCAAGGAGCATTTTAATCTCTCCCATTTTCTGAATACACTCAGCTGAACATTAATTTGAGGCACCTCTTTAGAAAGGAGATCATGGCTTTCTTATCTCAATGGCTTTCCCGATAATTTCAGTCGTATGCATGTTCAGAGATTGGGAGTTTCTTAACGGGCAGTTCTGGGGACAGCATGATTGGTTCTATCTGGGAAATGAAATAATCTCCCACTTGTATATTTTTTCTGTCACAGATGTGCCAGCAATAGCTTTTCCCAGTCTCAAGACAAAAAAAACATAAATAGCTTTTAGATTTGTTTTGAAACACATTAGGGACCCTAGATTTCACTTGAATTGTGTGTCTGTGTGTGTGTGTGTGTGTGTGTGTGTGTGTGTGTGTGTGTGTGTTTGAGTCAAGGAAGGCACAGCAAACACAGGGCCATGGAAAGAACATAGAATAGGGATTCCAAGTTAGAGTATTGACTCTGTCTGCCTCCAAACTAGCTGTATTACGCTTAGCACATTCTGTTATAGTGAACATTAAAATATCAAGTCTCTGCTATCCAGGAGCTTGAGTCTGTACAAAAGACATGGTCTCTGTTTCTTCATCTGTGAAATGGAAATAAGGATCATAATTCCCACCCATCTTCATCAATATGCTGATTTGAAGATATGGAGAAATGCTTTATGCACATGAGATGATTAATATAGGATTTCTGCTTTTCCCCCTATGGGCTGATCATTCACTGGTTCATTCATTCAGTGATGTTGGGGAGTGACATGGCCTGACTTGGTAGGTAGAGGAAGACTGGAGGGGTCAGGAAGGGGGAAAAACAGGGGACCAGGAAAGAAGTGAGAGTGGCCTAGACCTCAGTGGTGACTGAGAAGGTAGCAAGAAATGTATGATTCAAGATGAAATACAGTGGACTGGTCAGAATCTTTCGAGGGGGAAATAAAAGTAAAGAACAGGATGAGTTCTTGAGGACAAATTATAGAAAGGTATGCTCTGAGAACGAATAGGTCAGTAAGGCTTAGGTGGGAACTACTGTTTTGTTTCCTTTTTAATCCTCAAAATCATATATTTAGTAAGGCAAAGGAACAAAATTGCTTTCCACATAAAAGACCACAAGCCATCAAACTGATGGTTTTTCATTTTATGTAACATATGGCGTGAATAATTTCTTTCTCTATTAACTTCCAGTTACCTTAAACTAATTTCCCAGGGTGTGGCAATAGCAAAACCCCAAAGAAACTTGAATCTTGTAGCATAGTTCAAAATGATTTTTATGTCTTATTGAACAAAGGCTGACTTTTGGGAGAATCACAATACCCGTGGAAAGCGTTAAGACACAGACTCACAATGGAGCTGCTGACACTTTCATTTTGCTATTACGCATGCATTGTTAACAGAATCGGAATAAATATCAGTACCAATCTGTAATAAAGCCTGCATTATAAATCTGCATAATGATAATGGGCCTGTTGCCTAATTTATTCTTTTTTTATATTACTGAGTGACAAATGTATAGCATGTGGATATGAGTTATGCTGTTTGAAAATATCACAACAGCAGACAACACTTTTAGAGACTGATTGAATTGGATTAACTACAAAAAGTATGTCTACTTTTATTTCATTCTCTACTTCTAGATGGGCTAGTGCGTAGTTTTTTATGATAGAAGTTAACATACCATTATTATTCCGTCTAAGTAAATGAAGGACACACATTTATGTCACTTTCCATTCACATAGTACTGTGAATTATCTAACTATATTTTGTGGGAGTCATTTATTTTTTTAAATTTCCTAATTACTCATGCATTTGGGGAGCATTTGTTTCACCATATGCTAGCCATTGTTCTAGGCAAGGGGATTCATGGAGGACAGGCAGACATTATTTCTGCCCTTCTGAATGGGAAGACTGACACATTCCCCAAAAGGAAACATGCAGATTAATAAAAGAATTGCAAGGGGTAACAATGCAGGGCCAAGTATATTGTGGGAGGGACCTGAAGTTTAGTTTAAAGATAATGGGTAGCTTTCTAAAGTTTTAGTCAAAGGAATATTGAGCCCTAGTGTAGGTAAAAGATTATCATTTTGATACTGTGTGGAGAATAGATTAGACAGAATAGAATAGCCAGTAAATACCATAAAAGGTACTCAATATCATTAGTCATTAGGGAAATGCAAATCAAAAGTGTAATGAGATACCACAATGAATTAGCACTTCACATTCACTAGGAAGACTGTAATCAGAATGAAAGATGTGATAAATGTTGGCACGGAGGTCGAGGAATTGGTAGGTACTTCATATTATTGCTGGTGAGAATGTAAAGTAGTGTGGCCACTTTGGAAAATGGTTAGGCAATTCTTCAAAATGTTAAATATAGAGCTAACTTTGGGACCCAACAATTCTGCTCCTAGGTCTATACTCAGGACAAATGAAAATGTTCACAGTGTTCACAGAAATACTTGCATATAAATGTTAGTAACAGCATTACTCGTAGGGGCAAAAAAAAGTAGAAATAATCCAGATGACCATCAACTGCTGAATGGATGTGTTATATACACACAATGTAATATTATTCAGCCACGAAAAAGAATAAAGTACTGATACAATAAGGATGAACCTTGAAAACATAACGCTAAATAAAGTAAGCCAGTTGGAAAAGACTGTATAGCATAAGATTCCCTTTACATGACATGCTCAGCATAGGCAAAGCCATAGAGATGGAAAGGGATTCATGTTTTCCCAGGGGTAGAGAATGGGGGTGAGGATCAGCTTCTGATGACTCCGGGGCTTATTTCTGGGGTGATGAAGATGTTCTGGAATTAGGCAGTGGTGATGATTGCATTACTCAGTGAATATACTAAAAGCCAGTGACTTGGATACTGAAATGGGTAAATTGGATGGTATATACATTTTATCTCAATAAAGATGTCAAGAAAAAGGAAAATGAGAGAGGAGACCAGTAAGAACCAGTAATACATGACTGGCCTCTCTTCTTGCTAACATGTCAGAATTGGACAGGCCTTGCAAGGGCTGTTGGGGCATGAAAGTGTCTAATCCATACCCACTAGCAATCGGGATTCCCACCGATTGCTCTCTGTACCTCACCTACCAGCTCCACAGAATGACCTCCATTTTTCAGAACCAGTCATGCACTTTAATTTTTACATGCCTTTGCTCAGTCTGCTATGATTTTCTTTGCCTTCTTTTTCTATCAGAAAAAAAAATTACTAATTCTACAAGCTCATTTCACATTCCTCTCTGAAACTCTCCTTGGTTGCCTGACCCTATGGTACACCATTCTTGTTTTCTCTGGGCCTATTACATGTGGCCTGTGTGCCTGTAAGAACTCAACCACAGAGCGTTTCAAAGAAGTACTTGGTTTGTTATGTTTTTCTTTCTTTCTTTCTTTTTTAAAGTATAATTAACATAGTGTTCTATTGGTTTCAGGTGTACAGTATAGTGATTCAACAATTCCATACATTACTGACTGCTCATCATGATAAGTGTACCCTTAATCCTCTTTATTTCTCTCATCCTCCCACTGACCTCCCCTTTGGCAACCACCAGTTTGTTCTCTGTATTAAGAGTTTATTTTTTTTTTTTTTGGTCTCATTTTTCCCCTTTGTTTGGTTATATTCCACATATAACTGAAATCATATGGCACTTGCCTTTATCTGACTGATTTATTTCACTTGGCATTATGCCGTCTAGGTCCATCCATGTTTCACAAATGGCAAGATATCTTTCTCTTTTATGGCTGAGTAATACTGCATAGATATTTCCTAAAGAAGACCTACCAATGGCCAACAGACACATGGAAAGGTGTTCAACATCAGTCATCATTGAGGAAATGCAGATCAAAACCACCATGAGATATCACCTTACACCTGTCAGAATGGCTAAAATCAACAACAACAAGAAACATGAAGTGTTATGAGGGTATGAAAAAAAAAAAAGAACCCCATGAGAATGCAAATTGGTGCAACCACTGTGGAAAACAGTATGGAACTTCCTCAAAAAATTATAAATAGAATTACCATATGATCCAGTAATTCCACTCCTGGGTATTTACCCAAAGAATACAAAAACGTTAATTCAAATGGATATATGCACCCCTATGTTTATTTCAAAGATCCACTTTGAATTCACACTTTCTTTCCCTCCCTCCCCCTTCCTCTTCTTCCTTCTCTCTTCTTCCTTTCCTTCCCTCTTCTTCCTTTCCTTCCTTTCTTCCTTTCCTTCCTTTCTTCTTCTCCAGCTCCTATTTGCTCTCTTCTTCCATTCCTTTTTAAACAATCAGAATGAAGTTTTGGGTGCCTGGGTGGCTTAGTTGGTTAAGTGTCTGACCCTTAATTTCTGCTCATGCTGTGATCTTAGGGGTTCATGGGATTAAGACCCGTATTGGGCTCCATACTGACAATGCAGAGCCTGCTGGGGATTCCCTGTCTGTCTGTCTGCTCTCTCTCCCCCCTTCTCTCTCCCCCCTACTCTCTCCCCCTTCTCTCTCCCCCTTCTCTGTCTCTCTCTCTCTCTCAAAATAAATAATAAATAAGTTTTAAAAAACCTTTAAAAAAAGAAAGATATTTGTTTACCCTCTAAAGCCTCTAAAATAGTACCTACTATCTGTAGATAGTAGATCTAGTATCTACAGATCTCTTTGCAATTGGTTTCCCAAGACTAGTTGTATAATGGAGATGCTCCTTTTACAGAGGTTCACCTTCTCCTCATGACAATGTTTCTCTCCTTCCAGAATGCAGTTTTTGCTGCAAGTTTCAAAAAGGGTGTAGCAAGCAAATTGTTTCATAATCCATTCAACAGAACTTCCCCGTAAATACTTGTTGAGCAGCCACTACATATCAGGCACTGCCTCCGAGGGATAGAGCAGGAATCCAAACAGTTAAAGTCCTTGATACTAGTTAAGATCAGAAAATGACAAGAGTACTGCAGAGATTTAAATTAGGTGATGTGAGAAAGAATAAGTGAGAGGCATCTTGAGGTTGAATGGCCAGGAAAGGTCTGTTGGGAGATGTCATTTGAGCTATGAACTGAATGACCAGAAGGAGCAAAAAAAGCTTTTGAGGCAGAGGGGACAGCTCACACACAGGCTCTAGTGTCAGACGGTGCTTAGAGTGTTAAAGGACCGTAAAAATGTTCATTGTGACTCGAGTTTGGCAGGTGAGGGACAGGGAGCAGTGGGGCAGTTGGAGGAATAGCCCGAGGCTGATCTTCTGTGGGGTTTGCACGTCAGGGGGAGGGGTTGAGATGTATTCCAATTCCAAGCAGAAGCCACTAGAGGAATTTGGGCATGTGCACAGGTTTGTAAATGTGTTGAAAAATTTTTTTCACGTTAAAAAATTTTTTTCACGTTAAAAAATTTTTTTGGCCTCCAAAATAGGAATATCCTAGCTCAGAAAGTGAAAAAGCAAGCTGGAGGGACGGCCAAGAGGAGCTGACTAGCCAAGCATTGACCTGGTGAACAGGGGACCATACACAATGCTGAGCTTCAGGTGGTGACGAGAGAACATTAGGGGTGTTCTTGCCAGAGGTTGCACAATAGATATGGTGGGTGTCATATTTTTGCATCATTCAATTCCAGCTTAAAGGCAACAGAAAAGGATTCTTTTTTTTATTAGAGTTTTAAAAGCCCCTTCCTATTAAAAACGTAAACCAAGATGGCCTTAAAAAAAAAAGAGCCCTTTTATTACCCCACAGAAGAGAATGTGGATCTTACAGTGGAACTGAAAAAAGATCCTGTTGCTTAGAGAGACAAAGAACTATAGCAGCACATATTTCTAGCCAGAATTTTAAAGAGCACTTTGGAAGAAATAATGCATTGCAATAGAGAGTCATTGAAAATACCAAAAGCTTTAATAACATTTATTCCTCTTGGATATTGGAAATTCCATTCCTAGTATTTACCTTAAGGAAAGGATCATAGACATACACAATCATTTAGCTCCAAGGGCATTCAATCATTTTTTTTAAAAAAAGTAAAAATTTGGAAACCTTCTAAATATCCAGTAATAGCAAACGGTTAAATAAATACTGTGAGGCAATGTAATATCGTGCATTAGGCACAGTAATGTTGTAGAAGAAAATTTAATGAAAGGAATTTTTTCCATGAAGTATGATTAAGTGAAAAATATGACACTTTCCCCCAATAATTGGCAGTTAAGTGGAAACAAATCAGGTTACAAAATAGCACATACACTTTGGCCTGAGTTCTGAAATTGTTTAAAAAGCCAATCGGAAGAAAACTTTTTCAGAATGTTAACAGTGGTTATCTCAGAGAGGTTGAATAGCAGATGATTTTTAATTTTTTCCCTTTTAATTTATTTTCTGATACTTCTAAACTGAATATAAATGAAAAAGTAGTAAGAGAAATCCATTAATTTATAATGGATTATAACAAATTAATTAATAAAAAATTAACAAATTATTGAATAAAAATAGCTAAAGATTTACCTGCTGTGTGCCAGGCACTAATCACTTTACCTTTTCTGAAATGTTCGTTTAATGCTTTTAATCATCTTCTGAGACAGGTGCTTTTATTAGCTTCATTTACTGTTAACAAAACTGAGGGACAAAGATGTAACATACCCAAGTCACACATCTAACAAATACTGGCACTGGGTTTAGGATCCCACACAGCGTGATGCCACGTCCACCCTTTTAACTATAATACTACACGTCTAGCAAATACCTATATAGGAAGTAAAAAGTTTCTCTGTTACCAGACATATAATGAGAATTGTTTCCTCAGTTTTATTTTTAAAGGTTATCACCAGTTCCTGGGGCGCCTGGGTGGCTCAGTCAGTTGAGTGTCCAACTTTGGCTCAGGTCATGATCTCAGAGCTCGTGGGTTCAAGTCCCGTGTCAGGCTTTGTGCTGAGAGCTTGGAGTCTGGAGCCTGCTTCAGATTCTGTGTCTCCCTTTCTCTGTCTCACACTCTGTCTCTCTCTCTCTCTCTAAAAAATAAATAAATATTTTTTAAAAAAGGTCATCACCAGTTTCTTAGTGAGGAGTGGCCAGATACTGTCTTTTACTATCAACTTTATAGAATGTAGACTTCCTTATAAATATGAAGTTCATCATTTTCTTTGAGCCTCTCCAATTTTGTGATTAAAGAGCACCTCTGTGTATTCTCGAAAAGTAGGTACTTAGACAAATGGATCATACCAGACTTTATAAGTCAGGATTTTAATGACTCTCTAATGGGAAAAACCAAGCAAGCTGACTTTGCATAATTGCCTTAAGTAGGCTTCTATCCCTCTGGGTTGGCAGTGTGCTATACCGCTCTATTTACTGTCCTTTGTGCCAGTTGGCTTAGGCTAGCTTTTGTCATGTGTCCTTTTCATAAGGCTACAGTCTAGTTTAGAAAGAAGAGCACACAATAAGAGGCACAAAAGAAAACTTTACACCAGGAATGAAGCTCAAAAGAGGCGGGAGTGAGAACTGCCAATGACCGTGACAATTGTGTATGTCATCTAACATATATTGTTAATAAGTGCTTGCTAAGTGCTGGGCATTGTACTAAGTATACATAACATACGTTATTCCCATCATTCTTCACAATACTCCATGAGATGGGTGCTATCATCTCCCTGCTTTATGCTAGAGGAAGCTGCTGCATGGAGAGATCAACTGCCCAAGGCCATGCAGCCAGCCATAGTCTTAATCACAAGGCTATTTTTGCTTCCACAAGGGCAAATGCCTTCTTTTATGGTCACCACCGTATCTCCCTGTTCCTTCTCCAAATAAAAATCCATAAATTACTATTTTTATGATTATTGTTATAGTTCTACTAGGTGATAAAGAAATTACGTTTTTTTTTTCTTTTTGTGAGCCCTCCCTGTTCTTTGCGAGAGAAAGAATCCTTTCCCTCCTCTTATAAAAACTCTGCACTCAAATGTTTGCGTTCCTTTGGCCGCTCCTGGGGATTCGCGATTCTGAGTTGTGCTGGCAGGGAACATGATGCTCCCCCGTACGGGGATCTGGGAATAGTTGGATCATTGCAAAATGATTTCAGTAGGCACTGAATCAGAGTGGCTGGAAGCCTTCGGAATCTGACAAATTCACACCCTTCTTTATTTACCTGTCACTGTGGCTTACTTGGGGTATTCCCAGACTCCAGGGCTGACGTCCCAGTCACTCTGGCGTCTGAACATGGCTGAAAGGCTTTCTGGTTTTGCATCTCTCTAGCCTGTCCTCAGTGCAGCATCCAAGGCTGCAGGCACAGAAAGAGCCTGTCACTGTCAGAGGATTGGGCTGTCTCTTGGCCTTCTGGGAGATCAGATCCCTGATGTGGGGACAGCTCCTCTGCCTCTGCCTGCTGCTTGGCCAGAAGTCCCTAACTGCTTGTTAGCTGTTATGTTGTGGTCCTTCAAATTGGGTATTCCTACTGAATGCATGGTCATTGCGGCTTGAGTCATTTTCAGCTAGTTTTTATCATGGCACCTTTTCCTCACTGGCATTCTATACTGATCTCCACTCTTCATGTCCTGAAAATGATATTCTCTTTCACCTTGCTGTTGAACACATGCTCCAAGTGACTATGGTGCTTATATAACTTCATTTGCAGCATTGCCTTTCTCTTTTAGCTCATTCTTCAGTGAATTATAATGCACTTTAAAAAGAATAATCACTCATTCCCTTACATAAAAAACAATCAGTGTTTGGCTTTTTTTTGAATAGAAGAAGTAAAAAAGAGAAAATGAAAATTGCATGCAGTTGAAGTGGCTAGAGATGACTATTGTCATTTTATAGGTGTCTTCCTTTTGTATTGGTGCATGTATCCTATACTTTATGGGTAGAGGTATAACATGTAGCCATACAACTGTGAAAATTTATTTAAAAAATTGGCTGCACCTGTAGCTGGATGACCAAGGAAAATGAACATATTCCCTTCAGAAAATTGTTGTTTTGTTGTGGCTGATACTTCTTTTCTCATTTAAAACGCGAATATATCATAGTATACAAATGCTCAGTGTATACTTTGAGAAATTATTACATATATATGTACATGTATATCTCAATGTCAATCTAGATATGTATATGTATATATATATATATATATATATATATATATATATATATATATACACACACCTATACAACAGCTTTCGAGATTGGGACAGGATGTTTTCAGTGCCCCTACCCGTCCAAGGTTCGCTCTTGGCTCTTCTCAGTCTCTTTAATAGAAACCACTGTTCTGATCTCTCTTACCATAGGTTACTTTTGTTACTTCTTGAACTTCATATAATTGGAATCAAGCATTAATTACCCTTTGGTGTCTGATTTCTTTTGATTAATATCATACCTGTGAAAGTCATCTATGTTGAATTAACAGCAGTTTGCGCTTTTTTTTTTTAACTGCCTAACATTCCTTGTCTGCATATACCACAATTGATTTGGCTGACGGATAATTTTGGGTTATTCCCAGTTTTAGGCTTCTGTGAATAAAGATGCTAATCTGAATAAGGCTGAGGCTTTTGTAGGGATTACATTGTCGTCCAGCATCTCATCTGCCCGCTCCTGCTCCCCCCTCTCTCCCCCCACTGCCATCAATCTTAAAGGACTCCCTAATAATCTTCTTTCCTGGTAATTATCTCCACCTTGCCATCCACTTCCTGGACCCTGACCTGTAACAACAGCCTTGGTGGATATGTTATATCAAAATGGCTGTACTGTTTTATTTGGCCCTAAGACTTGGGCGAAACAACTGTAGAAGTCCAGTTTTCATAAGACCCTGGTCACAAAAGGGACAGAAACTGGCATGACAGGTGCACTTTGAGAATGAATGTCTTGGTCAAAGGTAATTTTCCAAACACAAATGTGTCTTCTCAATCCTTTTTGGCAAAAGCTTCATGTAAAATGAGAAAAGTGGTGTTTTAAGAGATATAATCTAGTTTTGCAGGTACAAAGTGAATCGGAGAAGTCTGTTTTGGACAATCACAATAGTTCTGACATAAGGAAACAATAAAGGAAGGAGGGATGTGACCGTCTTCGTGAAGAAAGGAGGCACAGTTTGTGGGCATCACTGCCATGTGTAGAGTTGTCAGTGAAGAACATGGAGAAGTTAATGATGACACCAGTGCTTTCAGCCCAGATGGCCGAGATTGCTTCCCTCGTTCCCTTCATTTGGGGAAGAGTATAAAGGAGCATGCTTTTGAAAAATAAAGACATTGGGACAAAATACTGGTGTGGGGTTGAGGACATACAAAGTTTAGTTTAAGAGCATGAAGAGATTTTTGTGATGGAACCATAAAAAATACCCATCAGGGAAGAGGAGATGTGGGCCTTTTGTCAATGAAGGAATTTTATTTTATTAAAAAAATGTTTTTTAAGGTTTATTTTTGAGAGGGAGAAGGAGCAGCAGGGGGAGAGAATCTGAAGCAGGATCCAGGCTCCAAGCTCTGAGCTGTCAGCACAGAGCCAAATGCAGGGCTCAGACTCACAAACTGAGAGATGATGACCTGAGCCAAAGTTGGATGCTTAACTGAGTCACCCAGTCTCATGTATGAAAAAATTTTAAAAGAATAGAAAGATTTAGAGGTTATGTAGTATATTACTTACCTAATGCTCCACAACAGATGGCCTCAAACTTAGCAGCTGAAAATGACAGTATATTACTTCATAGCCTCTGTGGGACAGGAATTTAGGGGCAGCCTAGCCAGGTCCTCAGCTTTGGGTCTGTTGTGGTGCTGTGGTCACGTCCAGGCTTATAGGGGAAGGATTTACCTACAAGCTCATTCATGTAGTTTTTGGGAGGACTCAATTACTTGTGCATTGTTGGACTGAGTTTGAGCTCCTTATGTGCTGTGGACCCCCATCAGTTCCTTCTCACGTAAGCTTCTCCATCGGGCAGCTCACAGCATGGTAGCAAGGACACAAGAAGGTAGAAGAAAATGCCAGCAAGGGAGAAAGCCAGCAGGATGGAAGTTAATCTCTCTTGTAGCCTCATCATGGAAGTGACATCCCATTACCTGTGCTATTTTTTTTTTTGTTGTTAGGGGTGAGTCACCAGGTCCCATATATACTCACATGAAAGGGGTCACACAGGATGTGGGTACCAGGAGGTGAGGATCACTGGAAACCCCAGTGATCATTGTCAGAAGCTGCCTACCACATCTATATAATGTTTGAGGACATGGTGCTCATACACCACAGCAAAGCTCTAAGCATTTTTTACCACCTATACCTTTGCAAATAGGAACTTCCATATGAATGTTAGAAATGTTTTCCTCCATATGTCAGTGGAGGTGTTTTTGGCATTTGCTAATGTACTCAGTAACTTGATTTGAAAAGTGAACTGTGTAATACTGTATAATTTCAAACACTTTTCTAGCAAAACTGTATTACTTTTAATTAGACTGATTTAAAGCTGTTAAGATTCTTGTCAGAAATAATTTTTAAGTGGATGTGTCAAGATAAAAACAGCAGTTGTCAAGTGCAGAAAGCAGTAATTTGTGCATGTACTATCTGGCTTATGAGCAATTGGGTCTTTAAACACTAACTGAGCATTTGTGCTTACAATTTCTTTTATAGAAGCCATTCTGGCAGTTAGAGATTCAAACTGTTGGAATGCTATTGTTTGTGGTAAATATTTGTCCTATGACTAGGGAATTAAATTTGGTTCCTACCCTGTAATATAGACAAAAGCATCACTAAGAAGAGAAAGCATTTAAGCAATTCAGTTCACCAATTGGTCAAACACAGAGCATGAGCAAAGCATTCTGGGTGATTACAGAGTGGATAATAATAACAATAATGAAGACCACTCTTTGATGAAAGCAAATCAGGTGACTTTATGCACTTGGAAAAGCTTAAATTCTTTCTGTAATTTTTTTGGGCTGTTAATTTCTTTAGAAAGCTTTTTGCTGTTGGGCAATGAAAAGGAGGGCTTTTGCCTGATCTCTGTGGCAGGATTTGTTCATACTGGTACTTGATATTTTGGGTCACAGGATTCTTTGTTGTTGGGGGGCTGTCCTGTGCATTGTAAGATATTTAGCAGCATTCTGGGCTTCTACTCACTAGATGCCAATAGTTCTGTTCCCCTCCACCCCAGTTGTGACAATGAGATATATTTCCAGACATTGCCAGATGGACCTGGATTTGCAGGGAGGCAGGCAAAATCACCGCTCTATGGGAATTAACACAGCTTTTGAATCAGGGAATCCTAAATTAACAAGATGTAATGTTATCTTATTTTTATGCATTGCATTTGTAAATCTGTTATCTTCTCTCTGGGTCCCCAAAAGTAAAATTCCATAGGTATGTCAAAGGTCATTCATTTTCCTATTTGTGGAGTCATTAAACATTCATTAAATACTTACTGTATGCAATCGGCTTTATGCAGACATTGTGAAATATATGGAAAAAATGGAGATTTTGGTTCTCAAGAAGATTGAAATCTCAGAGGTAGTGGTGTAGAGATTTAAGTTATATAACTTTATATATTTATAAAGCACTAAGTTTGACAAAAGAAAGAGGTAAAATGTATAGGGTGTTTTAAAGGAGAAGAACTTTTCTATTTCCCTTGAAGCCCAGCAGTAGGTTGGACGTTCATCCTCGAGCTGGGGTTCTGGAACCCAAGTTTAAGAGGGTGAAATTGACCTCTAGTTTTAGAGTACGAGAGTAGATCTGGAGTTGGAGCTAGAACTGGGCCAGAACATTAAATCTAATGGGTTAGGCAGAGAGATAGAAACTCAGGAAAAAGCCATAAGTTCTCAACCAGAAGTGGTAAGGTGAAGGACACTCATATTTAAGAGGACCAAAAAAGGGAGGAGCTTGGACAAGTTTCCTGGAATACTGATAAACAGAACTTGGTCCTTTTTGTAGAAAACTGGTAACAAGCCCAAGTTGCAGTAGGAGCAGTGAGAGCACTAAACTGGAGGGAGGTTTAGTGGGCTCACAGTTCTTCTCTTACCCATGATGCCCAGTAACTCAGCAGTTTCAGATGGTGAGCAATTCCAGACCAAATGTAGGCAGTGGAAGACTGGTTATCAGAGGGTCCTGCTTCCAAGTACAGAATGCTGGTCAGCCGTACACCTAATATCTTCACCATTAGAGCTTTGTTTGTGGGGTAAGCTTCCAAAAACATGAAAACTGTCCCGAGAAGGTATTTTGTCTACAAATCTCAGCATTGCAGTGGTCAAAGTATATTCCAAATACTGTTAATGTGTGTTACCCTGAATAGTTTTATCAGTAAATTAGTTTTGGAAATACTAAGCAAAAAAATTAAATGTATTCCTTTACCATGGGACTTATCAGAGCCTTTAAGATGCACCATAAATCTCAAATGAAGGGATAAAATATGAAACATTTCTCAAATTTATGTAATTACAAAGCCTTTTATCATGTAACATCTCATAAGAGTATAGTCTATGCTACATGTTTTGTATAACTCTGGTTCTGAGTGAGTTTATGAAATGAGTGGCTAGACTTTAAGTGAATCATGTTTATCAGGGAAGAGATGTGTCAACATGGGAACCATCACAGATCTGTGCCTCCCTTACCTGCTGGAGAAAAAGCTGACTTTGCCAGCTTGCTTCCTGGGATCCTATTCCAACAGATAGATTTCTGTGTTGATCATCAGCTTCTTGGTCTTTATTATATACATCACTGCAAATGGTGAGGTCTGGTGATGCTAGCTAATTACTCTAAATGCAAAGAGCAAATGGTAGGAGGGAAATGAATATGTTAAGGGGGAAATGAAAAGTAGGACAAGTTTGGACAGCAATTGTTGGTGTTGGAGCAGGGCAGGTTGACTGACCTTGAAAGCCACCTTCATTCATCTTGGAATATGAGAAAGAAGGAATGCTCAGAAAAAGGATACTTTTCTAGGAGTTATAAGAGTAATACTTAAGCTGGCATTTTTCCTTATCAAAATGTAGTAAACATGTAAATTGATTTTTATTTACTTGTGGTTGCTAGGATGAATTTCTTTAAGTATGAAAAAGATGAAGTGGAGCTTTAAGATGGTCTCCAAAAGGCCTGTCTTTATAAGGGTTATTATAACAGGGAATATTTAATGGGAAACAAAGGTCATCAGTTAAGACATAGGAGGGTCAGAGTGTGTGAGTATCCTGGAAGTAAAGGCTTAATGAGATGAGTCATTGAATAGATGCTATTTTTGTCTTCCCACCCACCTTCTGGGAACACCAAACACACCTTTTTTGGTAGACACTGTTCTGATTGTGAGGAGCTGCTAATCACAAGACCTAGCCCTGTGGATGCTGGCATGGGCACACAAGTATGCCAGGCCAGTCATAGCTCCCTGTATCCATGGCTGCGGGAATGAACACATGACCCAGTTCAGGCCAATCAGAGCCCTTTCCTGCAATTTTATATAGAGGCATGAGGGAAGAGAGGTGCTCTGGTGTGACAAAGCAGGGATGATGGAAAGCTGGAGTTTTCTGTGCTCATACTCCTTTTATCATTCCATTGCTGAGCCTGGTCGCAAGCAGCCAATCAATAGAAAAGGAGGACATCAAGGAGAATCCAAGCTGGGAGGTGGAGAGGGATGGTAAAATATAATCACACCGCCGAAGTTACTGGGATCCCTGAGGACAGCTTAACCCTGGACTTCCACCTTACTGGAGCCAGACACTCCCGTGTAGCTTAATGAATGTAAGCTTTGTTTCTGTCATTTGTGTTTTTTTTATTTAAAAAAAAAAACTTTTTAACATTTTTATTTATTATTGAGAGACAGAGAAAGACAGAGCATGAGCATGGGAGGGGCAGAGAGAGAGGGAGACACAGAATCTGAAGGAGGCTCCAGGCTCTGAGCCGTCAGCACAGAGCCCGATGCAGGGATTGAACTCACAAACCATGAGATCGTGACCGGAGCCAAAGTCGGATGCTTAACCTATTGAGCCACCCAGGCGCCCCTAGTTTCTGTCATTTGTCGTCAGAGGAGTACCATGGCTTTAATCCAGCACTGTTCTGAGAGTCTTGAGGACGGAAAGGTGTAAATAGTTGCAACGAAGGGCCATGAAGATGGAGATGAAGGGTGTTACTGTAAACGTTCTCCCGAGTTCTGTTTGCTTAGAGCAGACCCTGATGGGAAACCTGCTGTCATACCAGGGAGGGAGAGGCAATGGTAAAGTGAGTAGGAACTGAGGAATCAATATCTTCTTCTTGCCCTGAGTTGGCTGCCCTCCTGAAGTGATAAAGTGAGATGAACTGGTTTCCTTGAATGGTGATTTGGTTTTGAATTATCTAAATTTATGCTCCAAAGATTGACTTTTTTTTTCTCCCTCTCTTACCTGTTTCATCACTGTGGTTGCTGTGGTATATTTGGGTAAAAAAATAGGCCCATGGTTTTTATCAGTTGTTTGTTTTAACTACTTCTTTATGGCTAGAAGAGGCTGTGGGTACAAAGAAAATATGATGCTCCTTCATGATTCACCCGGCATGGTATTTGTGCTGTCAACTTGAGTGTGATGAAATGGTAGAATCTACCCACATCCGCGAGCACAGTTACTAACGTCACCAAGGCAGGGCGGCGTGCTTTACTGCATTGTATCCACAGATCCTTCTCATATACACTCCCCACATATTCCTTTTGGAAATTCAGTTCACGCTGCACAAATTAATGTCTCACTTTGTGTCTTTGTGAAAGGCAGTAACTAAGCAGATGATACTCTTTGAAGTAGGAAGCATTTGAGATCTTGAAAGAAAAGACAGAGACCATATTGATTTTTTGCTGTGAACCTGAAACACAAATGAGAGCACCGTGTCAGGTTTTTTTTTTTTAATTTTATTTCTCCATCCTTCTGTTAAAAAGAAAGTTCTGATGTAGCTGGTCCTCACTTGTCATCTACCGTCTCTTCAATTCCCTATACACCTGTAGGGTTGATGTAGTAGAAACTCAAGTTTAGTTAGAAATCCATTTCTAGAAGCAACTGAACCAGGAAATTAACTGACTCTTTGCTCTGTGTATATGGGTATGAGCTGTGGGCATGGCTTAGTGGAAGGAGGTTGGGCATGGCTTGTGGTCCCAGTCAGTAAACTCCTCACCACGTTGGCAGCAGGGCTAGGGAACCATTCACCATAATCCAGGCACTTTTCTGTCTAGGAAAAAAAAAGGCTCTGGGCTCTACATCCTGTGGGGATTTGATAAAATGTTTTAATTTAAAAAAGAGCTTATACTACTAGGCATTGGTTAAAGACACTTGGGGTGTGTAGCCAAGTGAATGGAAGGAACGTGGGGAAAGTGATGATGATTATAAATATGGTGATACTAATATTCTTTGAACACTTACCGTGTGTAAGGCACTTTTTGAATCATTCTGCGTATGTTCTCATTTACTTGCTACAGTGACTTTATGAGGTTGCCCACCTCTCAGATGAGGAAACTGAGGTGCTGAGACAGAGCTCACACAGCTTGTTTGTAATGGAATGGAATTTGGACTCAGATTTCTGGGACTCCAGGAGCTGACTGGGATTCAACTAGTGAATAATAATTTGGTGTGCTTATCAAGGGAACGGATGTCTTACCAGACTATTCCTGGAGGTGTCCAAGCCTATGTTGGGAGTTACCGTGAGGGAAATTATAAAGATAATTTTCATATATTAGGCAAAGAGATTAAGAAGACAACTGAGAGGGAAAAGGCACCATGTGGGGGACTGGCCTAAGAATTTGGACAAGTCAGCTGGGGTCACATACTATTATAAAGATTTGGTGTCTTAAGCCTAAAAGCTTTAGGAAGCATTTGGAAAGCTTCAAGCTGGAGAGGGACTTGCATTTTTGTAAGATTACACCACTTCACTGTGAAAAATGGACCTGAGTGGCCGCAGGAAACTTTAGGAGGTCATTCCATTGATACCATTGACATGGGGAAGGTAATCATGGCTTGAACTAAGCTACTTGTTTAAAATAAATTCACCAATTTGGGTAGTGTCATCCCCACATGTTTAGTCTGCCATACTCCCGTCCATCCCTCCTGCCCTGTGGTCTTTCCCATTGCGCATCACTTTCAGTTGGTCCAAAAACTTGGGGAATTTTCTGAAGAAGCCACTCTTCAAATGTGAGTAGGCAGGGAGAATTAGCACAAATAAGTGACTTAATCTTGGCCCTGGATGGAGGTGTCTGGATGAAAGGCCCATTGCATCTTTAACTGAGATGGAGGAAAGTGGGTCTGAAGGATTGGGTTTGTCCTCAATGTGAGGCGGAAGGATTGAATTTACTCTCTGTTCCCAAGTCAGGAGTCTCTGGGGACTAGGAAAAGCTGTGAACTGAGTTGGGACACATTGTTTTTAAACTCTGGGACGTTGTCTACGTCACTGGATAGTCTGAAGCCTGCTACTTTATCTAGATAGTGGGAATAGTAATGCTTGCCCTCTGTTTCTCACAGATTCCTGGCAGTATCCAATCCAATGGCATACATGGAAATGCTTGAAATGTCACGAATCATTCTATACACATTAACTGTCATGTCCAGTTAGCTAAGTGAAAGACAGTTTTTGGATGCAGAGAACAACCTTATAAGGCAAGCGTGCTCATTTCAAAATTTCAATTTTCTTAAGTATCTGAGTATTTAAGGATCATTTCTGGGATCTGTCTGTACTTTCCATTGTAAGTAGCAGCTTAACAGCTGGCATTTCTGTTTCAGAGAAGCAGTCCTGCAGAGAGCTGAGAGCACGGACTTCGGAATGAAACAGATACAAGTTCAATTCTATGCTCTGGTTTCTGACACCTGTATGAGCTTGGCAAAATTACTTAGCTCCTTTGAATCTTAATTTACTCCTCTGCAAAATGGGTCTATTCGCAGAACTGGCCTCATAAGCCTGTTTTGAGAATTAAATGAAACGTTACAGGTAAAGTTGTTAACACAGTGGTTAGTCTATGTGAAAAACTCATTAGGTAGTAGCTATTACTATTTCTATGTTTTGAAAGTTTTTACAGGGCCCCTTTTAGCTGATTTAATTATCATTTAATTATTTAATTAAATTTAAATTATCCAGTGTCAATTGGGGGAGGGCGGGAGGTCTAACTGTTATCCATGGTACTTCATTTATCCACTTAGGCAGATTCTGCATGGACATAGAAGAGTCCCCTCCCCATCATTCCCACCCATATTCTGAGGAAATGCTCTAGGAGAAGGAATCAGCTAGGAGAGGAGTGGAGACAGCTTGTCTTTGGAAGGCATAATGATGAGATCCGATGACATTAGGCTACTTCGCATTCGTGACGTTCCCAGGCCCCCTGAGCACCCAGGACACTGCAGAGAATTCTCACCAGGCTTGCATCCTCAGTGGTGTTCCCGGTTGCAGCCCCATGGGAAGGCACGCGGGGGCCACGTCCAGGGGTAATGCTGACGCACAGCTGTGCGCTGGTGCAAACAGTTCCAGGGAGGCACTGGGCGCCCGGGCAAAGCCGGGACTCGTGACGTCACAGAGGAATCTTAGGACTTGGAAGGCTGACAGAAAGCCTTTGCCAGCTCTGCGCTACAAATCAGAAGGGAATTCGGCCTCCAGAAAGTACACTCTCACTCCACCCTGGAACCAGTCAGAATCGGCTCAAGGCTCTTAGCAGTTACAGATTGATTCTTCTGAAACGGAGAAAAATGCAAAAGAGACACCTTCTCATCCTGAGTAGCACCCGCTGGTCTCTCCAAGCAGATGGACTGATAATTACTCCCATCAATAAGGAGGAAACACTCAGCTCAGCCTTGCTGACCTGTGGGTTCCCTCCTCCTTTGCCAAAGCTGAGGATGTGGATGGAACAAAAACTGTAGGGGGAGCTATTTTGTTTTGAATGAGGAGTGTAATCTGCCTTTTCTAGTAAGCAAGATCTTGAAATTGCTTCTCAGTTGATTTCGGAGAACAATTTCACCTTCTGGGCATTATGAAAGTGCTCTAGAAGGAGGCACTCGTCATTATATAGGAAACTTCGTGTAATATCCATCAGTGTGAATCTGAATGAGGCATGAGACCCCTGCTGTCCCAGTTATATCAAATGGTATTTGGGGATTTTGGGGGTAAAGAAAAAAGCACAGTCTTGGAAGCAAGACAGACCTGGGTCCAGACCACAGCTCAGATTCTTACCATCGCAGCCATCTTGGGAAGTTGCTTCATAACCTGTAAAAAGGTAAAAAGGAAAGAGAAACGTCTCTACGACCTCCCCAACCAAGTTCTTATTTGGGTTTAATCTGACAATGCATTTAAAGCTCAACCAGTAGTCTGCAGCCATCAAATGGTTTTTCTATCCTCCTTATTTCTCTAGAGTGTCAGATACCATACTCATTCATACCCATCTATGAATTTTGTGCTTCTAGTTGGTTTCTTGCCTTTTATAAAGAAGATGTGATGGGCCTCACAAAATAGGGCACATACTCAAAATTACTTCTGCTGTTAAGTGTCCTCTGTTCATTACTTTGATGGGACGGTTTGAGGATGAAGACTGCAGAAGAGTATTTGATGCTGTGGGGGAATGTGTTTGTGCCCGAGCACAGGTCAGAAGAGAAAATAATGACAGAATGGCATTTGCTTCTGTGGAGAGGCCTGGGCAATGACTTGAAAATGATTTTTGAACAAAAGCGTATTTCCTGGTATACCAAGGATCTATGGCTGTGACAGCCCAGGGACTGCTCGGCTCCTTACTCAGACGTAATACTGCTCAGGGTAAGCCTCCTCCAGAACCCAAAAGTCTATATGGTAACAGCAAGCCAATATCTCTGCCTCCAACAAAATAAAGATTGCTTTGTAATCCATCTTATATATCACAAATGGGGCTTACTACTAGGCCAAGGAATCAATTAGTAGTTATCCAGTAAATGGAATCAAGAGGGGAAAAAATACCAACCCACAAAAAGACAGCAACATATTACAAGGAAAAATGTTCTGCATATTGTCTTTTGTTGTGTTGCGCTAGGAGACCCTAATGAGGAGCTATATTCTCTCAGGATGGCACTTCAGAGAGCTTATCAGAAGCGTCACTAAGAAGTTACTATCTTAATTTTTTTTCCTCCAGCCTCGAGTATACAAGAGAATTCCGTATTTGACAGCATCCTGGTACTTCCTTTATTTAACAAAGACATCTTAATGTTTCCGTGACGGTAGCATTTAAGTTACCTCACGTCCAGTCTTAAAATAGTTGTTACACTTAAGGAGTATTATTAGACTAAAGCTGGAAGGAAACATGGAGACAATTACTCTAACTCCCTCATTTTATAAGAGACAATCCAGGGGCCCTAGTGCCTTCTCAAGGCAGCACAATGACCAGAGTCAGGGCTGTCTTGAGAATTCAGATTTGCATTTCCATAATGATGGTCCTTTGATTTTTTTGACATGTAATAATCTGGGATGTACTTGGTATAGAAAATTTAGAGCATTAACCGTGGTTTATACATAAGAGAATACCACCAAACAGGCCCACTGTGTAAATCATTACAGAATATTATAGAGGAAGGACCACAAAGACCATGAAGGTACATTTTACAGGCAAAGAAAGTGAGGCAAAGAGAAGTTGAATGACTTGCCAGGGACAACCTAGCTAATAATTGATGGAGTCAAGATTTGAACTCATGTATTTGGTGTATCTGGTACTAGTAAGAATATCAGCTGGAGTTGGCCTGGGGTTTTACTGGACTCATCTGTGTTTAGAGTGTTCTGACAGATTTCCTGACCTGTCTTCTGTGGGCTGTGAGGGAGCTTGCACTTTGGGAACACATGGGAGAGACTGGAAGTGTGAATTCATTATAGCCTGAAAGGAGAAAGTTGTTCAACTTTATTTCCATCGCTAAGCACATGGGAGAATAGGTTGGCATAGTAAGAAGACCCTCAGTGGCTTCGAAATGTGTGAGTATATATTGTGGTGGGGACTGTGTTATGCCTGAGAGGTCTTTGGTTTTCTCTTTTGGCCTACAGCTTTCTGAGATGCTCTGCCTTACAGCCCAGAAGGGGTGGCTTTCATGGCTCCTCTGACTGAACTTGGGGTGGGTACAGATGGCCCCTCTGGGAGTGTCTCACCAGGGTTTTTGTGATTAGGCATAGTGACTGAATTAGTTAACTTAGGAGAGATGTGTTGGAAAGTCACGTAGAGTTGTGATCTGAAGCCTCCATCTCTGAGATACCACAATCTGATGTGTGTTCATAACCAGGAGACAGCTGTGTGGAGAGGAGGGGTAGATGAATGAATGGATGGATTGCATATGCTTTCTCTTCTTCTATCTTCAGGGGTACTTGAACCTTGATTTTTCAGCATCACCATGAGTATTCTGATCATAAAGCCAACACAATAGAAATGAAAATGGGTCTTAATAATATCATTTGGGTCTGGAATCTATTTGTGCCCCAAAGCCAACCTCTATCCTGGGCATTTCTGAAAAAGAAGCTTCTCTCTCTCTCCCTCTCTCTCTCTCTCTCTCTCCCTCTCCCTCTCTCTCTCTCTCTCTCTCTCTCTCTCCCTCTCTCTCTCTCTCTCTCCCCTTCTCTCTCTTTCTCTCCCTCTCTCTCCCTTTCTCTCTCTTTCTCTTTTTTTAGTTAAGTCAGTTCAAGTTGAGTTTTTACCCCCATGCAGGAGAAAGAGTTATGACTGACATAGGAGCTTCACACTGCCAGTAAATTGCTTTGTTTTGCACAATACAAAGCTAAGCTTCAAAAAGAAAAGAAGTGCCAGGATGGCTCCTTTTTGGTTATAGTTTGGTATTTGTTTCTTGTTTTGTTGTTTTTGTAAAGAGCATGTAAGAAACTCTTCAACTGAATGCCACATGGTGCCTAGATCCTGATCCTTCTGCAGCAAAAACATTTTTCTGTTCTTTGGATGGTTCCTGGATACTGTAGTTCTAGAGATGAAGACATGGAGAGGGCTGGCCGGAGTAAAATTAAAAAAAAAAGAAAAGAAAAGTAAGCTGAAGGGGGTAGGAATGATCAAAGCAAAGAAAAAAGAGTGAAATATCCTGGTTTGAAGATGATTTCATTTTCCAAAAACTCCTAGCAAATTGAGAAGGCAGCCCAGCCCAAGGAAAGGCTTGCTTGGGAAGGTATGCATCAATTAAAAGCAACCCGCATGGAAACAGAAGGTGTGTCCTCCAACATGGAGTCCTGGCACTGAAACTCACTGGCTATAACCAGCCCAGATTGAACTCCTTGTTCATCCTTGAATGAATCACTATGGTCCCTGGGATGCGATGCTGTGGTTGGTCAGACTTGAATCACTTGTCCACTTCTGGACCTATGGAGATGATGGACATCAGCCTGCTGAGGTTATGGAAAGACTGGTATAGGGAAAATCAGGATGCAAAAGAGGAATGGTGGGGAGTCAGGCAGGTAACAACAGAAACCAATAGCTGAGAATTCTCTTGAAAGCAGGTGCTGTATAGAATCCAAGCTCCTTTAATGACATATTTCTGAGTGAAACATTTGTATCTAAAGTAAGCATTTCTGGGGGCACCTGGGTGGCTCAGTTGGTTAAGCGGCTACCTTCGGCTCAGGCCACGATCTCGTGGTTCGTGGGTTCAAGCCCCGCATCAGGCTCTGTGCTGACAGCTCAGAGCCTGGAGCCTGCTTCGTATTCTGTGTCTCCCTCTCTCTCTGACCCTCCCCCGCTCATGCTCTGTTTCTCTCTGTCTCAATAATAAATAAAATATTTAAAAAAAAGCATTTCTGTGGGATTTATAGGAAATGTATCTGTTTCTCTGTGTTGGATAATTTACACAGGAATTGTTCTGGAATACTTAAAATGTTAGAAACCTGTAGAATACTTTCGTTTCACAAATATAACAATACTGAAAAAGGAAGGATTGAATACTATGAAATCACAAAGACTTAAGTTTCAGAAACTCGTTTTTTTTTTTAAAGTTTATTTATTTTGAGGTGGGGGAGGGGTGGAGAGAGAAGGAGAGAGAAAATCCCAAGCAGGCTCCACACTGTCAGTGCAGAGCCCAATGCAGGGCCTGATCTCACGAACTGTGAGATCATTACCTGAGCCAAAATCAAGAGTCAGATGCTCAACTGGCTGAGCCGTTCAGGCCTCCTCAGTTACGTGTTATATGGCTGCCTTATAGACTCAGGATTTTCTTCAGAGTAAATTACTATAAATAATTTCAGAGCCATAAAGACTGTAATTTTTGTGAAATTATCAGCCCTAGGCTCTTTGAATATACCACATTCAGAACTTTCTCAGTGATGCAGCTATAGAGAAAAAAACACTACCTGGTGTGACTAATTGGCTCAGTAGAATGGTTTTTGGAATTACTTCACCACTTTGCAATAAGGTTCCATAAAAAATAAAAAGTATGTATTGTGTCTATTCAAAGATTTGGGTTTGATAATTTTCTCACTGTACTTATTCCTTTCTGAAAATTTTAATACATCCAATAACTTATTAATTTGAAGTTCTTCCTTCACACATAGGAAATGTGTCTCATTCTGAGAAGATGGATGCTCTCACTAAAAATAAAGCATGTGAAAGATAAACCGGCATTTTTGGATGAATGCATTGTTGGAAAAAGACAAGAGGGTGGTCAAGCCATTCCTACCAGACTTTCCCTTCTTCCACTTGCTACTCCACCTTCAGAAGCAGGTAAACATGCCATCTATCATATTATCCATTTCCTTTGTAGTAAATCTGACTGGTTTTAATCACTACATTTTGTTGACTTGATATAATATGCAGTGTTTGAGTTGAAAGGGGGCATGAATAGCTAAAATGACATCTCATTTTTTTCAGGGGCCTTTGTTCTTAAACACAGGAAGTTGTAAAATCTCCAGTAGCAAATTTCATTAGGTTTAGGCAATACTATAAGTGATGGTATTCTGGTGAGTCAATGCCTTGAATGCGAATCAGGAGATTAACTATTGTGGCAAACTGTCAATCTTGACTCCTAAATTATTGTGAGTAGTGAATTTTTTGTTCTGGCTTTGAAGTTTAATTATTCTTCTCACTCAGTATGTCAGTCAGAAAAGAGATTTGTCTTCTCGGCTGAGCTCTGCATGGTTTTCTTTAGGTAATTAATATTTCCCCTTTCTACCCCACTATGCCATTACTTTGTTATTATTCTCATTCATCAAGTCCCAAATATTTCTTTAAAATTCTAAAGGGCTTGACAGGTTAAACTGCATCCCATTATTGATGATATTAAACAACACCTTCTGAAAACTTGTCTTTAGGCTTTCTGTCAGATTTTCAGTAAAATGTCATTATATTTGTATTTTTATATCTTTAAGAGAGAGGGAGAGAGAGAGGTCATTCAGAATCACTTGCTAAAGGTCTCTACAACATGTTTTTAGACAAAAAATTATGGTTTGGGAAAGAAGAAAAAAATCAGTGTTTTGGAAGCATTCTAAAATATCCATTATTAACAGACATATGAGCCTAAGTGCACACAAATGTTTGGCCAAGAATGTTCATTGCTGCCATATTTATATCTGTTAAAAAACAAAAATAGAAACAACCTAAATTTCCAAATAGAGGAAAAGTGAACTAAACCTCTGATGACACAATATAATCTTATGTATGATTTAAAAAGGATGAAGTACATTTACCTAGACTCACTTGAGATGGAGCTCATGAAATATCACTAGGAATAACAAAGCAATTGCATAATAGAATCATTTTTTGGGCAAAATATATGTCTTGATCTTATATATGTGAATGCATATGAACTGTTCATTGTAGTTAGCTCTGAGTAATGAGAATTGACAGTAATGAGTTGGGGAGGGCTTTTGCTGTAACTTGACATAACCTGTGATTTTTTTTAATGATAAGCATGCATAAAGGTTTTAAAATACATATGGACAAAATAAAATAAGTTACTAAGCTCTCTCATTTTATAAGTGAGAGAACTGAAATGGAGAAATTCAATGACTTACTCACGCACAGCTCATTTGAGCCAGAGATGGAATTTGGATTCAGCTCTTTGGCCTTCAACTTGTGTGTGCTTACTCCTGTATATTACTTCTCTTCCTTACATTAATCATAAAAAAATGTTTCCATAATCAATATCCACATCTTTGAAATCAAGCAGAAATAAACTCCTTGCCCCCAGCACAAAAACCTTGGAATTTAAATCTTAGAAGCTTACATCTTACTTTTCTTCATAATATCTATAAATTCACTTTCCTCTAGGAAATAGAATTAAATTTATGCTGGATTTATGCTGCTTTGTGTCATAATTTAGTCACACAACACTAAGAAAGTCTCTGTGGCTCAGTTTTTCTGACAAAGTTGCTCATCGCAGTGATAACCTGTGAATCCATTTCACAAAGATTCACTATCCAGGTGGACTCCCTATTGGGCTGTTTCCTCTGATGTTTTCTTGGTCTCACTCTTTCCTTCCTCTCTGGTTGCTTGTAAGAAGTGGCTCCACGTAGATGCTCCAGCATCTGAATTCACCCTGCTAAGTCATTTATTCACGGTTTGCTTCCATTCTTCAGTAAATTGCAGACATTTGGACTCATTAAACTGTTGATTCTCTTTCTTTCTGGGGGATCTGAATGCTTTGAGTGCTGAAGAAGGAAACATTGCAAGGGAGAGTGAAAGATGAGCCATGGAATAGGGAGTTTCTGAATGAAATTTCAGTGTCAGCCAGTCATCAGTGTCCTCTTCCTTACCAACCATCAATCTAATTGTTGTCATCATCAGTGCTACCTATTACTGGGCATTGACTAGAGCCAGGCACAGAGGGGACACTTAACACAAACTTATGCCTCAGTACAATCCTTTGGGCTGGATACTGTTACTGTTCCATTGGTACATAAGGAAGAGAAGCAAATAAGATTTAGGTGATTTGTTCAAAGCGATATTGGCTAAGAACTACCTTACCTGTTTTGGAGGAAAATTGTCTTCCCTCAGGATTCAGTCTTTGAGTAGAAAAAAAAAAAAAAGCCAAGGAACCATAATAAGACTCATCACAGAAGTGGAATTATCTAACACTTTCTTTCCCCCAATGTATTCAGCTTGTTAGTATATAGGGGGACTCTTAAGTTTCTGAAAACATCTATTGATTTCCTTGTATGTGGAGATTTACAGAGACAATTTGGAGGCCTCGGATGCTGTTGTAACATTCACTGCTTTGCTGTGGATAGGAAGGATGTTTGTGAAAGAAGGCCAAGTAATGTCATCATTTGGCCTCATTTGTGAAATGGATGGCTGTGTTCCTGGCACTGAGAAGGATGCCCTAAAGCCATTTGAAAGATGAAAGGGCTTATCTTGAGACAAGGTTTTCTGGAAGATCACAAACCAACCGTCTAAAATGTTAGTTCAGATAAAACGAGAGCAAAGAACTATTGGAATATTCAAGTTGAAATTTCTAATTAGGATTTTAACAGCTTGTACAGAAATTATCCTTGCTGCAGCCTTTGGAATTGATTCTTCTTATAGGAAGGGAAGAACATTTTCTCATCCCTTGCTTATAGACTTCAAAGATATATACTGATTAGAGTGTTTTCATTTTGCCCAGCTTTGGTATCGGGGCACTGTTGGATTCTCTAGTCAAAATTCTTGTCTGCACATTGGAGCTGATTTTAATATAAATAGCAGGGTTGTCCTATCTCAGGTGCTTATTAAAATGTCATTCAGCAATTAGCTGAATAAAAAAAGGAACATAGTACACCTTTATTCTGCCTCAAAGCTTATAGATATCTACGTTGGGAATCTCACTTTGCTTCCATCACACTGAAGCAGCTGTTGGTTCTGGTGACTGGGCTATACGTTTATAAGGAGCAATTGCTGCTCTTTGGAGATACCTGAAAGGGAATAACTTTCTGCTACCTTCTCTCTACTAACATCACCAATTTCGGAAGTGATAACAATCGATTCCCTAAGGCCATCAGCTGCTATGTAACATGTTATGAAATATAAAACTTATATTGAAATACTCTACAAATGTTTAGATTTCACATAACCTTGAAAGTGGATATCAAGTGCTATCCTAAAAGAAAGAAAGGAAGGAAAGGATGAAAGAAGGAAGGAAGGAAGAAAGGAAGGAAAAAAGAAAGAAAAAGGAAGAAAGGAAGAAAGGAAGAAAGAAAAAGATGCTTTACCTCTCTAAAATCCAGACTGCAATAATGTATATATCACTATTAGCAGTGGGATTCCCCACCCCCCAAACAGATTTGGGACAATCTCTGAGATGTTGCTGTCACACTAAAGGGTTAAAATTTTTAGACAAGTCTGAAAGAGTTTAATTTTTTCAGCACGTTGCCTCATCTCTAGTAGCTGCCACAACATGCCTCATTTTGGTAGCACAGCAGTTGACACATTCTTTGGGCATGGAAAAAGTAACAAAAATCAGGAATCTCCTCTCCTCACTTTCACCATTGGGAGCCAGGAAGAAATATAATTAAGGATTTGCATGCTTAGTATAATGAAAATATTCTTTCCAATTCTGTTTGGTTCTGAATTAATAATAAGCAAAAGGAAAAGAAGCTCAGTACAAAGGGTGTGCACTGCACTTGACAAAATTTGATAATTAGGTTAATTGACACATTAATTTTTCTGTTATTTTTTTAGAATTGACAACTAATCCACTTGCCTACTTCCTATTAAATACATCCCCCCCTCCAAGGAAACTGTCTGAAGTCTTCTTTTTTGATTGTTCTTTTCAAAATTCTGGATTAGGACTCTCAAAAAAAAAAAAAAAAGACATTGGGCCAGCTTCTGGAATAGTGGAAGGAGGACCTCCAAAAATTCACTGTTCCATAAAAGAAATGAGAACACTGGCAAAACTTTCAAGATCAACTTTAGGGGATCTCTGGAAATTAAAACTTGCAAAAATCTAGAAAGGGTTTATTAAAAAAAAATGGTTGAATCTTAGCAAGAAGAGCAAGATTTATGACATTTTAAAACTTGCCATAATTCTACCCTCTTTCTGAGCTCAGTAGCCTTGAAAAGCACCAGGCTTGCCCTGTGATGGCTGTGAAAACCAGCAGCCTTGCCAGTCACAGGGGTGGGAGGGAGAAATGGCTTCCGAGCTCTGCTACCGCTTATTCCCCTAAAACTTACTCCCCAGAGAATTTCCACTACCTGGCCTGTCTGTAAGTTTGCTGGAAACAAGCTCCAGGGCTTGCTTGTGTGTTTGTTTGAAGTCATCACGATGTATATTATTAGTAAGAAGTTCTGAGGAATATTTTGTGGCTCAATGACAGTAGTAAAGACCCAAGAGTTTTCCATCACCCTGAGTGAATTGATTCATCTTCCTTGTGTTGGTAACCTCATGGTCACAAGGTGGCTGCCACAGCTTCAGGCCCTGTGTCCTTAGCATCCCATGCAGGAAGGAGAGGAGTATGTGGGAGATGGGTCTCCTTTCATTAGTGGGGAATATTTCAGAAGCTCAGGTAGTGTTATTTCATGTCTCATTTTCCAGGACTGGACCACATCGCTGCTCCTAGTTGCAAGGGAGGCTGGAAAAGAGAATATTTGACAAAGGAGATAAGATATATCATGATTTACTCAGAGAAATTATGACCTACTTGTAGGAGTTCGGCACATTAAAGACTGAACCAAAAAGGGTTTTCTTCTCTCTCACTCTCTCTCTCTCTTTCTCTCTCTCCCTCTCTTTTTCCTTCCTCCCTCCCTCCCTCCCCTTCTCCCTTCCCTTCCTTTCCCTTCCCTTCTCTTCCCTTCCCTTCCCTTTCCTTCCCTTCCCTTCCCTTCCCCTCCCCTCCCCTTTCTTTCTGCCTTCCTACCTTCCTGCCTTCCTGTCTTTCTGACTTCCTTTCTGTTTAAAACTTTTTTTAACCTGGGTAGATTTTGGGGCAAAAGGCAACTATTAGTGTTAGTTACAGACAAGGATTGTCCCTGATCCATTTTTTTAAATTGAAGTATAGTAAACATTAATATCCTATTAGTTTCAGGTGTATATCATAGTGATTTGATATTTTTCTACATTATGAAATGATCCCCACTGTAAGTCTAGTTACTGTCTCTCACTATACAAAGTTATTATGGTATTATTGACTATGTTCTCTGTGCTAAGTTTGTCCTCCCCTCTCCCTGAAAACTTCTTCCCTGTGGCAACCAGTAGTTTGTTTCCTGTATCTGTGAGTCTGTTTCTGTTTGGTTATATTTGTTTATCAGTTTTATTTTCCGGACTCCACACATAAGTGAAATCATACATTATTTGTCTTTTTCTCAATTCACTTCGTATGATACCCCTCTAGCTCCATCCATGTTGTTGCAAATGGCAAGATTTCATTCTTTTTTATGGCTGAGTAATACTATATTGTGTGTGTGTGGTGTATATATATATATATATATATATATATATATATATACACCACACCCTCCTTATCCATTCGTGTATCAGTAGACACTTGGGTTGTTTCCATATCTTGGCTATTATAAATAGTGCTGTAATGAACATAAGGGTACACATATCCTTTTGAATTGCTGTTTTTGTTTTCTTTGGATTAAAAAAACACAAGTTGAATTGTTGGATCATATGATAGTTCTATTTTTATTTTTTTGTGGAACTTCCATTACTATTTTCCATAGTGGCTACACCAATTTACATTCCCACCAATATTTTATCAGGATGCCCTTTTCTCCACATTCTCACTAACACTTGTTATTTGTCATTTTGATAATAGTTATTCTGACAGGTGTGAGGTAATAAATCGTTGTGGTTTTGATTTGCATTTCTCCAATGATTAGTGATGTTGAGCACCGTATGGTATATCTTCTTTGGAAAAATGTCTCAAGATCTTTTGCCCATTCTTTGGTCTGGTTGATCTTTTTGATATTAAGTTGCATAAGTTCTTTATATATTTTGGATTTTAACCTCTTTTTGGATATATTATTTGCAAGCATCTTCTGCCATTCAGTAGGTTACCTTTTCATTTTGTTGATGAGTTTATTCACTGTGCAGAAACTTTTCAGCTTGATGTAATCTCATTTGTTTTTTAACTTCTGTTGCCCTTGCCTGAAAAGAATGGTCCAAAAAATATTGCTATGATCACTGTCAAGGAGCTTCCTGCCTATGTTTCTTCTAGGAGTATAATGGTTTAATGTCTTACATTGAAGTCTTTAATCCCTTTTGAATTCATTTTCAAATATGGTGTAAGATAGTGGTACATTTTCATTCTCTTGCATGTCATTGTCCAGTTTTTCCAATATTAGTTATTGAAGAGACCGTCTTTTCCTTGTGGTATATTCTTGCCTCCTTTGTCATAGATTAACCAACCACATAAGTGTGGGTTTATCTCTGAGTCCTCTATTTATCCTATTGATCTTTGTGTCTGTTTTTGTGCCAGAATCAAACTGTTTTGATTATTTTAGCTTTGTAGTATAGTTTGAATTCAGGGAACACTATACCTCCAGCTTTGTTCTTTCTCAAGATTACTTCGGCTATTCGGCGTCGTTTGTGGTTCCATACACATTTTAGGATTGTTGTTCTAGTTCTCTGAAAAAAGCCTTTGTTGTTTTCATGGGGATAGCATAAAATCTGTAGATTGCTTTGGGTAGTCTGGACATTTAACAATATTAATTCTTCTAGTTAATGAGCATGGTATTATTTTTCCATTTATTTGTGTTGTTTTTAATTTTTTTCATTGATGTCTTATAATTTTCACAGTATAGGTCTTTAACCATCCTGGTTAAACTTATTCCAATGAATTTTTTGATGCAATTGTCAATAGGATTGTTTTCTCAATTTCCCTTTCTGATAGCTTGTTATTAGTATATAGAAACACAAATTGTTTCTGTATGTTAATTTTGTATTCTGCAACATTCTTGAATTCATCTATTTTAGTAGTTTTTTTGGTGGAGTTTATAGGTTTTCAATATATAGTAAAAACTTGGTGTACACACACAAACATACACACACACAAAACAGTGGAATATTATTCAGCCATAAAAAAGTGAATACACTATATGCTACAACATGATGCTGAGTGAAAGGAGTCCATCCAAAAGGCCACATATTGTAGCATCCCATTTATATGAATTGCTCATAGGTAGATTTATAGAGCTATAAGGTAGATTGTTGCAGGGGTGGGGTGGAGGAGGAGGTGGGGAGTGACCTTTAGTGTTTAATATATGGGGATTCTTTTGAGGATGATGAAAGTGTCTTGGAATTAGATAGTAGTGAGGTTGTACAACTTTGTGAATATGTTTAAAACACTGAGTTGTACATTTTAAAAGGATGAATTTTATGGTATGTGAATTATATCTCAATAAAGCTGTTATTAAAAAAAAAGTCATTCCCCAGCTGTTTTCAATTAATGCTCTCAGGGCTTATGTGTATGAATGAGTCAGCAGAACCCTGTTGTTTCTAACTTATATTTTTAAGAGAGCCAAAGTATTTTGCAACACAGCAAACATATATTAAACAAAATGTAATCATCACATTTCACTGTTATAAACTAGATAAACAAAACAGATTTCTTTACAGGCACCATATGGAGATAGGATTCACCCATAAATACATCCAAGTTGCTTTGGTCATTTTATACTGAGCATGGGTTGGCAGAGAAAAAGAGAAAGGGAAGTTAAGGCAGAATAATCCAAGCCTGATGGTTTTGCTCTTGATCAGCAACAATAAAAAGGCTTTTGTTAGATTCTTAACTGACCAGCCTGGCTCCCTGTTACTGATTACCTTCAACAGATAATACTTTCTTGGCTAGGTACTGGTAATTATTTTAGATGTTGAGATTTTACTGTGATTAAATTAATTAAAAGCTGTCTTCCTGGCATCCTAAATAAAGCCTATACCTCTCAGAGTTTAAGAGAGGTTTTTTTTTTCTCTATTTGGAGAATGATTAAAAAGAGATTGCTGTCTCCTTGAAAAAGAAAAACTCAGACTTCTCTACCCACCACCATAATAAAAAATGATAATCAATAAAACACTTGAGGTTTTGGCAATGAAGATGACTTTAGACCATTCCTCTGTATTTTTTTTTGTTGGTTTGACCCATTTCTTTCCAGGCAAATACCTTTGTTTATTTAATGCTCACATTTATTCTAACATTCCAATGTTAACATTTTATTCCCAGTCCCTGGGATGCACAAGAATATATTATAAATAGATAATATCCTGCTGTCATGCTCTTAAATGCTATTAGAAATAACCAAGTACATCAAAAAAGAATGCACATAAGAAATTTTAACAGTTTGAGTTTTGAGACTTTAGTTTTTAGGTGTTCACATGCTTAAGTATTTACATTTTGCTCTGTGTTTGCTGACTTGTCTTACGTGCTCATATGATCTCTTTTTTTTTAAATTTTTCTTTTAATGTCTTTATTTTATTTTGAGAGACAGAGACAGAGAGTGAGCAGGGGAGGGACAGAGAGAGAGACACACAGAATCTGAAGCAGGCTCCAGGCTCTATGCTGACGCGGGGCTCAAACCCATGGACTGTGAGATGATGACCTGAGCCAAAGTCAGACACTTAACCGACAGAGCCACCCAGGCACCCCATGCTCATATGATCTTAATATAAACAAGGATGTAAACCTGAGAAAATGTAATTGTGAAATTGGATTGCAATTTACATATTCCATGGAAACAAACTAAGGATATTGTTGAGGCTATGTGTTGACAAGTTATTTCAGGGAGAGGTTGAAACATAGATCAAGTATAACCCTTCCTCCTAGTGAACCTCTTTTGCTATTTGACAATTCCTTTACTTAGGACATATTTATATTAATTTTGTCACCAGAGGACAAAGAGGAAGACTTTGCAAACTAAATTATTTATATCATATTTTACATTTTAAGGAATCTGGGGGTAAAACTTGTTTAGATCTGATTTATATTGTGAAATTCCCATATGGATATGAATATGGTAATATTGAAGGGTAATTTAGATTTTCTGTTGCTTTTTCCTAGTGAATGGTTTTGCCGAAGAATGCATATAAATTACAAATTAGAAGAAACAATGTCTTTAGAATGTTGAACCTGTATTGGTGACCAAAGTAGTCTAGCAATGTCCTAAACAACTGAAAGATCTGAAAATGTTCCTGAATGAGGTGGAATGGTATTACCCCAGATCTGCTTAGCAACATGAATCCCAAAAGGAAGAATTAGGTTAGTAGGAAATTGGGGTTGGCCTGATTTTGGAACAATTACATCCAAAATGGGAGCGCTTTTTCAGACCATCATCTGAATCAAAGGAATCTCTGAAAGTTTTGGAGAATAAATTCAGGAATTTTGGGGTAACGCATCCTCATGAATGCATGCATTTCCGTGTCCCACTCATGCAGGCATCACTAATGGATCAGGATAAACTTTACTCTTAAACCCTAAGATAAAGTATGACAGTCAGTCTCTAAGATGTCCCCCAATGATCCTAGCCTCGTGTATCCAGGCCCTTCTGTAGTTCCTTCCCATATTGTATAAAGCTGGCCTGTTTTACCAAAAGAATACTGCAGAAGGGAAGTGTGACTTCTGAGGCCAAGTCATAAAAGACATTGTAACAACTGCCTTGCTCTCTCTTGCATCCCTTCCTCTGACTACAGTCGGCTGACATGTCATGAGGACCCTCAAGCAACCCTACGAAGAATTCTAATGATGAGGCCTCCCACAACACTCAGCACCAACTTGGTAGTCATCTGAGCAAACCATCTTAGAACTGGGTCCTCCAGCTCCAGTCGTGCCTTCAGTTACTGAGACCTCATGAGAGGCCGTAAGCCAGGACCACACAGCTAAGCTTCTCCTCATTTCCTGACCTCTAGAAACTACAAGAGGTAATAAAGGTTTGTTGTTGGGGTGCCCAGATATCTCCACCAGTTGAGCAGCTGGCTCTTGATTTCGGCTCAGGTCATGATCTCATGGTGTGTCGGATGTGGCCCCCATGTCAGGTTCTGCACTGACAGTGCTGAGCTTTGTTGGTTAGGCTGCTACAATTGGTGGTAATTTGTTACAAAGCAATAGATGACTAACACACAATGTGTGAAAGGTGATCCTAGCAAGTTTAAATGAGGCAGTGAGGAACACGAGTGAGAGAAGACAGGTAAGGTTTGTAAATGTGGGCAACTGGACTCTCTCCCATTGGGGAAACTTTGACAATTGTTTAATTTGTGCCTGAGAGTTGTGTCACAAAGGGATGGGGAAGCTTTTGTATCTTTACACCAACTCCCATTCCTCATTGGCTGAAGATTGCCCAGGGGACCATTAAGTCTTCAATACTTCCTGGCAGCCTTGCCCCTGGCCTTTGAAAGAATCAGAAAATCCTCAGAGAAGCAGAAAGCTATAGTTGGTTGAAATGCGAGGCTGTCAGACTATAAAAGAACTGTTCCACTGAGGCCACAGGTGAACTCAAGATGGGGGTTGGATTGAGTGGATTATGGGGTGGATTATAGAGTGAGGCTCCAGTAATGTCTGCTGTATAGCTTCAGTCTTTTTCATTGCCACACTTGGAGCAGCTGTGCCCAAACTGTTCGAGAGGAAAGCCCACTGGTCTTCCATAGTCCTCTAGTCTAGAATATACTTCCCACTATTTGTTCTGCCCTTTCCTCTCAACACCACTTTCCACTAAGTGAGGTCTTACTTAAGGCTCAAAGATCTAAGGTTAGCTACCCAGTGAAGCTTCCCTTAATAATTCCTTGTTTGGCTAAGTTGCTGGTTGTTGCTTTAAATAGTCACATGGATGGTAATCACTTCTTTATGTGTTTATCTCCCTGACTTGCCTGCTGGTGAACTTTTGCTCATCCTTATACTCCCTGTGTCTGGCATATATTAGGCCCTCAAAATATATGAGCTAAAAGAGCAGGACTAGAGGCCTTGAGGTAAGGCACAAACCTCACTGTTCCACAATATTCCCTCAGAGCTTATTCTCCCTCAGAAATCTTCACAGACATGTGTTTTACAACGGGTAAATGAATCATATTTACATACTTCTGGATTACTTGCAGTACTCTCTATAGAAGGAGTAATCCAAGTGAGAATAAAGCTTCTGCCAAACTGAGTTTAGGAACATGGAATTTTAATCTTCAGGCCATCCAGTACTTGAATTTGCTTACCATATGTACTTTTTAAATTGTTTTCTACTGGCTTGGTAGAGAAACATTTTACTTGAAAGAAAAATGGACTCCCCTCAGCAAAGTCATTGAACGGCTATGTTACCATGTTAAGTGTGGCAGGAGGTTTGGTTCCCATTATTAAAGTTTCAAGGATATTGTTTATATGGGGAGAAGGGGGAGGGAAGTGACCAGTGCTATTTCAAAGCTGGCATTGTTTCTAAAGGTCCTTGGGGAATGTTACCATCCCCAAACATTAACAGATGTCATTCTCCTGTCCTGGATTGACCCAAGGCCCTTACCCATGGTGGTTCGCTTGTGCAGCGATTTAGCCCGTGTGGCTTTTGTCATCTTTCCCTCCAGGGCAGGATGAGCAAGTAGAAGAGAAGTGAGTTTCATTTTACCTCATTTTGTTTTGTTTTTCTCTCATCACAGCCACTCCATGGCTTATGTTCAGAGCATCCAATAGTCACTGGACCTGGAGGATCCCTTCTTTCCGATGCCAAGAGTTAAATGGATTCAGTGCAGTTTCCAGGGGGCATTATGAAAGGTGCTAACAGATGTCGATTTCAGCTTTGTCATTAAAGTGCTTCTCAAAAGCCACCTGATGTCTCTGGGTTAGAGCTTTTCTTTCAGCCTTTTCTCATTACATTTTAGCTCTGTTTTGTGAATAAACCTTTGAAGAAATCTGAGAGCTATTTTGGAAACCCAAGGAGTAGAACACTTGAAATGTCTAAGCTCTGAAATATGCATTTGACCTTATTCCTCATGCCAATGGTCCAGGGAAGGCAAAGGCAGATGCTAAGTACTTTCTGTGTTCTGAAAGATGATATTTCTTTAAAAAATTAACTATAAATTTTCTTATAATTGCATATATTCACACAATTTTCTGCTGTGGTCTTTGTAAAAATATTCTTAAAATTTGTTGGTGTTAAAATTTCATGTCATGTTTGGAAGCTTTGAATGGTTTTATTCATCCTAAAGGTGGATATAATAAATCTAATAATATGCACTCCAATACTCTTTCTTCCCATAGTTACCTGTCATAGGGACAAGGAATAAATACCAGTATAGCTTTACAATTTGCATTTTCAGAAATGGCTCGGGACCTATCCGACTTCAAGTAAAACATAGAAATCTCTTAATTCAGCTGATTTCATTTCACTTTGGTTCTAGTTGACACCACCTAGTTTTTTGGGGGGCTGATTCAATTAGGATTGTGTGCAGTATTTGACTTTTTACAACAGTGAACAGAAAAGTAGTGTCTGAGAGTGCCCTTTTACGTAAATAGCCCTGCTTTCAGCTAGTAGGAAATGATCTGGTACAGACATAAAATGTCAACGATATATCTTGTATTTGCTGGCCAAGCACCCCTGCCCCTTTTCTTAGAGAAAAGCAGCCCAAGTGTCCATGTAGGAACCACCAACCTCTCATTCCCAGTCTTTCTCCCAATCCCCTAGATGGGGATGATTTTACTTTGAGGCTCCTGGAATGGGTGCAAGACTCAGGCTAGGCCAATCCCAAAACCAGATTTCACCAGATTCTAATGATTGTTTCAGGGATGTCTGGACACCTGTCCTAAATCAAGCCTTCCTGAGAATTTTTGCTGGAATTAGCAGGGAAGAGTCGCATATGTCTTCAGGATCCTGGATGTCAAGAATCTTAAAGTCAGACTTGTCAGTGGCCTTGGTGGTGGAGAGAATGTGCCCTTGATATGAAGCAGTTCAGAGAAAAGCTGGGCCAAAATATGGTGAGAAAAAGAGTCCTTTGAGATCTAGCCATGCCAGGAACAACTGACCTTAGCCTTCCTTCATAAATGAGCCAGTAAAGTCCCCTTTTGTTTGTTTGTTGTTGTTGTTGTTGTTGTGTTATTTAAGGCCAAGAGTTAGAACCCAAACTCAACTACAGTTGAGTAATCCTTCGGAGGATGGAGTGTGGCTTTCTGCAGACTTGACTGGGTTCTGGGAAGTGAGGTAAGGGGATCCGCAAAGAAATGTGCTGCTCTGGCCGTCACTCCAGTTCTTTGCCTCGAACACCCTAATTTCTGGCAATTACTTTTTTACCCGTTTTTGGATGGAGGACCCAGAGTGAGTGCAGCGCATGTGCCTGGTTCAAACCCCTGCTGTATACTAACCCACAACCTCGTAACACCCTTTCCAGGACAAAACACTTGACCTTCCCCCTCTGTGGGCTGTACTTTCTTCAGTGTTGAATCAAGGCGGGTACATTTCAAGCTGTTTTGAGGAGCCGTTGCCTTGAGGTCCTGGGGAAGAATCAACCATAGGAAATAAAGGACATCAAGTCATCACAGTTGGGGTTTCCCTGCTGCATTTCCCATCCTGTTCAAACTGCAATTTTATGTTCGTAATTGCATTTGAAGTAGGAAAAAAAGGCTTTTTCTTAACAGTGTTTGAAAACTACTTACATTTCTAAGCTTCCTTCTTGCTTGTCTCTCTGGCATCTTCAAGATACTAATCCCTGAGAACTTCATGTTCAAGTGTCTAGAGCCTGCAACTCAGCTGAGCTAAATCTCTAGACTGATGCCTTGAGCCTAAGATGCTGTTTACCCTCTCCCATTTCTACATTGTTGGTTTGTGTTCTTGGTGATGTTAATGATGTTCAGATAACTGACTTCCTCTCTGCAAAGGGCCTACCGGATGTATGGCTTAATGTATTTCTTTCTTTTTAAAGGAAACTGTTAAGTTTCTTAAAAATTGCATAAGTAGTACTTGTTCATTACAGAGATTTAAAAAAATCAAAATATTATGGGGGAATTTATCTTCCATAGTCCCACTACCTTAAAATAAGGCACTTTTCTGCTGAAATCTCTCTGATAGCTTTCCATTGCATTTGTAACTAAATTCCCTCTTCTAAGCCTGGCCCCCTGCCCCCCCCACCAGACCTCCCCCCCCAGCCCCTGAGCACACCTCTTGGTCCCCTTGCATTCTATGACTTCCTCGACTTCTTTTAGTTCTTTGAAAGGCTTCATTTGCTTTCATTTCCAGACCTTTGTACCTGTTGTTACCACCTTCTTCACTTTGCTAGTTGGTATCTGCCCTTAAGGTCTCAGCTTAGAGGGCCCTGCCCCTGGGAAAGCTGCTTTTCCCAAAGGGGACTTGATTAGGCACACGCTTCCAGAATAGCCTCTATTTTCCTGAGCGCTACCCCAATTTAATTTTGTCCCTTGTTTATTTGCTTTTATTTCCTCATTGCTCCATGATAACAGAAACTAACCAAATCTTTTTTATCCTGTTACCCCCAGTGCTTATTTCTCAGCTGGTATAAAGCATTACTCAATATAGATTGGCTGAATGAATCAATATTGTTCAACAATTTGTTTTAAATTGAGACTTCACTTTTTAAAAAAGGTTTTAGGTTCCAAGTAAAGTTGAAAGGAAGGCACAAAATATTTCATATACCCCTTCTCCCTCCTGTATACAGCCTACCTGATTATCAGCATGCCCTACCAGAATGGTACATTTGTTACAAATGATGAATCTACAAGGATGCGTTATAATCACCCAAAGCCCATAGTTTACATTACAGTTTATTCTTTTTTTTTGTTTTTTTAAAGTTTATTTATTTATTTTGAGAGAAAGAGTATGTGTGCCTGTGTGTGCATGTGAGCAGCGCACGTGAGCACAGGCAAATGCACGCGAGTGGGGAAGGGGCAGAGACAGAGAATCCTGAGCAAGCTCTGCGCTGTCAGTGCAGAGCTTGATGTGGGACTTGAACTCATGAACTCTCAGATCATGACCTGAGCCGAAACTAAGAGCTGACCACTTAAAGGACTGAGCCACCCAGGCGCCCCACGTTACAGTTTATTCTTGGTATTTGGACAAATGTATAATGACATGTATCCATCATTAACGGTATCATACAGGGTATTTCCACTACCCCCAAAATCCTCCGTGCTCTGCCTGTTCATCCCTCCTTCCTCCTCTCAGCAACCACTGATCTTTTTACTGTCTCAATAGTTTTACTTTTTCCAGAATGTCCTATAGCTGGAATCATATAGTATACAGCTTTTCAGGTTGGCTTCTTTGACTTAGTAATATGTACTTAAGTTTCCTCCTTGTCTTTTCATGGCTTCATAGCTCATTTCCTTTTAGTGCTGAATAATACTCTTGTCTGTATGTACCACAGTTTATCCATGCATGAACTGAAGGACATCTTGCTTGCTTTCAGGTTTTGGCAATTATGACTAGTGCTGCTATAAACATCCAGGTGCAGGTTTTTGTGCAGACCTAAGTGTTTAACTCTTTTGGCTAAATATCAATGTATGTGGTTGCTGGATTGTATGCTAGGAGTATGTTTAGGTTTTTAAGAATCTACCAAACTGTCTTCCAAAGTGTCTGTACTATTTTTCTTTTCCACCAGGAGCAATGAGAGTTCCTATTGTTCTATATCCTCTATATCCTATATAGCCAGCATTTAGTATTATCAGTGTTCTGGATTCTGGCCATTCTAATAGGTGTATAGTGGTATTTTATTGTTGTTTTAATTTTGTCTTTGTGTGATGACATGATTCGGAACATTTTTTCACATGCTTATTTACCATCTACATGTTTCTTTGGTAAGGTGTTTGTTAAAGTCTTTGGCCTGTTCTCTAATTGGGTTGTTTGTTTTTTTATTATTATGTTTTAAGAGCTCTTTGTATATTTTGGACAGCAATTCTCTATCAGATGTGTCTTTTGCAAATACTTTCTCCCTGTCTGTGGCTTGTCTTCTAATTCCCTTGACATTTTCTTTTGCAGAGCAGAAATTATTTACTTTTAATTCTTTCATGGATTGGGCCTTTGGTGTCATATCGAAACCCAAGGTCAGCTGGATTTTTCCTATGTTGTCTTCTAGGAGTTTTATAGTTTGCATTTTACATTTAAATTTGTGGTCCATTTTTGAGTTCAGTTTTGTGAAGGGTATAAGGTCTGGGTCTAGATTCATCCTTTGCATATGGTGTCTAGTTGTGCTGGCACCATTTATTGAAAAGACTATCTTTACTCCATTATATTTCCTTTGCTCCTTTTTGAAAATCAATTGACTATATATACATGGGTCTACTTCAGGGCTTTCTACTCTTTTCATTGATCTGTTTATGTATTCATTGCAATACCATACTGTTTTGTTTATTGTAGCTTTATAGTAAGCCTTGAAGTCAGGCAGTTTCAGTCCTCGAACTTTGTTTTCCTTCAGTATTGAGTTGGCCATTTTGCATCTTTTGCATCTCTGTATAAACTTTAGAATCAGTTTGTTAATATCCATAAATAACTTGCCGGGATTTTGATTGGAATTGCATTGAATCTATAGATTAAGGTGGGAAGAACTGACATCATGACAGTATTGAGCCTTCCTATCCTTCAACATAGACCATCTGTCCTTTCATTTAGGTTTTATGAACTTTTTGATATACTTCTTTGGTCTATTTTTTTCCTCCAAAAATTTATTTTTAAGCATAGTTTGTGCCAACAATTGAAGCTTCAGTCTTTCTTTGGGTGTACTGGTAAACCTTGATGCAGTAAGGGAGAACAATTTCTCCTTGTTTTAATTGCTGTCTCTCCCATGCTGGGCATTGCTATAGTTTACGTTCCCTGCCCCTGCTCTGTGCCAGGCACTGTACTGGATGCTTGTCCAGATATCAGATCTACTGTATTGCCTAGGATTGTGTAGTACAGCAAGGCTCTATCACTCCCATTCTCTAGATTAGAGAATAGAGCCTTCTAGAAGTTACATAACTTGCCCAAGGACACACAATGGTTAAGTATCTAAATTGAAGTCTGAACTGGGATTCGAATGTATGAATTCAAGGTATTGCTTTACCCCCATGATTGTTGCCTGCCTATGAACTCAGACCAGACTGTAAAGAAGTATTTGTTGACCCATATTCAAGTTTTTACCAGGTTCCAACAAAATAAAGAGCTTAAAAAGATGAAATTCTCTCCTAATTCCATTAGCTTATCTGGAGGACAAGGTTGCATACATAGTAGATATGAAATTGTAAGTAAAGTTTCGACCCATCATAACATGGAGTGTCTTTCATCATTGCTGCTGCTGCATTGGAAGAGGTTGTTTACCTGATCTGAGAATAAGGTGTCTTCCTGAAGGATGACCAGAAAATAGTTCCCCACTTCCATGAAATAGAATTTAACAATTTGATTTTAAAAACCAAGCCCTCCCTGCCCTGAAGGAAATGACAACCAAATTTTGGCCTGTTGAGTTTAGATTCTGCTTTAAATAAGGCAGTGGTTTCCTGGTGGGCCAAACAAAGAAAATAGGTTTGGGGATGGTGGGTAGTTGAATAGTAGTCTATGGGAAGAAAATCCCGGAGAAAGGAGCCTGAAAACGTGTGGCCCTGGGAAGAAGGGATTTGGTGGTACCTAGGAGCTGTTTGGGAGGTGCCTGGTGAATTGGCTCTCAGAAGAAGCACTGTGTCAGAACATTTATTAACACACTGCTCATTCCCACAAAATTACTGACCTCACATGGCATATGCCAAGAGTTCCAGCTGACTGACAGTCTAATCTTCATAGAAGAGTATTTGAAGAACCCTTAGCAGGGACTGTCTGGCAAGAACAGCACCTGGCCCAAGCCACAAGGCCTTTCTCTGCCTCCATGTAAGAATTCATGAGTGCACCTTCCCTTCCTTCTCCCAGATCTACTATAAATTCAAGTGGACCTCTTAAAGCAGGACAGGAATGTTGTGAAATAGGACTGAACATGGAGCAGGCATGTCTCTTAAGCCCACTTGAATGAAGAGCCTTGCTGTGGATGGTTTCAGAATGTGAGACTGGAATCCGAATGCAGACAGCACAGTCCAGATACACTTTCATCTTTCATAGAAAATGGTACCACAACTAAGCCGTTAGAGGGCGGCTCCTGATGTATGTTCTGATGAGGTCGTGTTTCAGCAGAATCTTCCACAACTCAAGGACAGTACTGAGCCTTCCTCATGATTTTGTAGCATTAGTTACTTTTGCTTTTCTCTTTCTGCTTCCTGAATCTCCTCACCATTCCACATTTTGTTTTCTCTTTGATCATTTCCTGGAGTTCTGACTCTGCTTTTCCTGTAAAAAGTCTGTCCTCCTCAGTATTTTATGAAGCATCAGTATTTTCCCTCTAGAGTTGGGATGCACCTCAGGAAAAGGTTGTATCAGTTATCTACGGCTAATTACTGTGACCTTCCACTACTGTAAGTAACCTTTCCTGCAATGGCAGCCATCTGTGAAAGCATGCTTTGGTCGTTTCACCTTGTAGATTTATATCATAGCGCCTGGCACAGTGCCCATAGCGATGTCCTCCCCATCCTCATTTATGGAATGGATTAATGAATTTATGCGTATATGCATGAATAAATAAAGCAAAAAAAACCCCCCAACATGTGCACCTATGAATATCAAAGTGAAATTGGGAAGTTTAGAAATTGGCAGAGTGAAAGGAAAAGTTATTCTTTCTTATCTGAAGAGTACACCAAATACACCAATGAGGGAAGCAACATTGGTAACTGCCCGTCAGGCCTCAAAGGTGGGTGAATGTCTCATATAACCAGCCCAGACCAGTTCTTTTTGTCATGCTGAGCACAGGTAGAGGCTCTCCTAGGCAGCTCTTGTAACAGCAACAAACTCCTTTCTCACTGCTGCGACATCACATTTATTGCTTCCGTCTCCTATCTAAGTTTTATAACCTGGGCAACTTTGGTATCTGGACTGGCCTCACATTTAAAGAGTGAGTATATGGGGGGTGAGGTAGTGTTAGTTGTCCCAAGGCTAGAGGTAGAATCCCTTGATTTCACCTTTTGGTTCAGAATCTTTTCCTCTTTAACTTCCTTTCCTTCCCTGTAAATCAGGACTCACGTGCTCAGATGCTTTATGAGGTTGTAGTGGGAAATACAAATGAGGGCAGATGCCAGGTGTAAGATTATAGGGAGTGGTAGGGAGGGTGGTGAACTCAAGCATGTGCTCCATCTGAAGGACAAATGTATGTTTTAGTTCTAAGTATTGCATGAGAGGGTATTGACAAACCTGCTTCTCTTAGAAAAGTCTGAAGTTTGGGACCGAGTTAGAGCACATGTGTCTCCGAAGGCCATGAACCTGTAAAAATGTTCAGCTTTTGTATTTTCGTAGCATTTTTTTAAAAAACCTGAAAATATCACGTGGACTAAATAGCACATGTATTCAAGACCTGCCTATAGTCTTTCACTGGAAAAATTCTGCTTTATACCTTCCATTGAACTTGACTGCAAAGCTAGCATACACATGTATAAGTAGTGTCTCAAATCATTTGATATTTTTTGAAGTTTTAATTTAAATTCCAGTTAACATATAGTGTAATATTAGTTATAGGTGTATGATATAGTGATTCAGCATTTCCATACATTTTCTGGTGTCATCAGGACAGGTGCATTCCTTAATCCCCATCACCTATTTAACCCATTCCCCCACCCACCTCTCTTCTGGTAACCATCAGTTTTTCCCTACAGTTAAGAGTCTATTTCTTGGTTTGCCTCTCTCTCTCTCTCTCTCTCTCTTTTTCCCTTTGTTTATTTTGTTTCTTAAATTCCACACATTAGTGAAATCATATGGTATTTGACTTTCTGTGACTGAATTATTTCGCTTAGCATAATACTCTCGAGCTCCTTCTGTGTCATTGGCAAATGGCAAGACTTTTTCCTTCTATGGCTGAGTAATATTCCATTGTGTGTGTGTGTGTGTGAGTGTGTGTGTATCACATCTTCTTTATCCATTCATCAATCGATGGACACTTGGGCTATTTCCATAATTTGGCTATTGTAGGTAGTGTTGCTATAAACTTTGGGATGCATATATCCCTTTGAATTAGTATTTTTGTATTCTTTCGGTAAATACCTAGTAGTGCAATTGCTGGATCATTGGGTAGTTCTATTTTTAGCTTTTTGAGAAACCTCCATGCTCTTTTCCACAGTGCTTGCTCCAGTTTGCATTCCCACCAACAGTGCAAGAGGGTTCCCTTTTCTCCACCTCCTGGCCAACAGTCATTTCTTTTATTGTTGATTTTAGCCATTCTTACAGGTGTGAAGTAATATCTCATTGTAGTTTTCATTTGCATTGCCCTGATGATGAGTGATGTTGAGCATCTTTTCTTGTATCTGTTGGTCGTCTGTATGTCTTCTTTGGAAAAATGTCTATTCATGTCTTCTGCCCATTTTTAGTTGGATTATTCATTTTTGGGGTGTTGAGTTTTATAAGGTCATTATATATTTTGGATCCTAACTCTTTACTGGATATGTCATTTGCAAATATCTTCTCCCATTCCATAGGCTGCCTTTTAGTTTTGTTGACTGTTTCCTTTGCTATGCAGCAGATTTAAATAATTTGATATTAATCTGTGCCTCTCTATACTAATATCTGAAGATGATTTCTCTTCTAAAAACATCTTTATGTGAATTTAAAGTTCTCACTCTAATGCTACCCTTTCACTTTTGCATTTTATTAAAAGAAACAAGGATGCACTTAACTTTATATCTCTTTGCAAGTAGGAGAATTAGTGGTCAAGAGTACAGTCTCTGGAAACTTTCTGCCTGGATATGTGACCTTGGGCAAGTTACTTAATCTTGCCAGGCTTCAGTTTCTTATATATATATCAAATGAAGATAATAATAGTACCCACTTCATAGAGTTGTTTCAAGGATTAACGGAGTTATGTGTAAATTGTTTAGATTAGAGCCAGGCACACAGTACACACACAGTAATTTTTGCTATTTTTAGGATTATATTATTAGTATTTTTAGTGAATTGTGCTTATCCTTAGATCTACCCATCAATTTTGTCTTTCATGTAGATCACAGCTGAACGACTTTTGGTTGTACGGACTGCTTTTTACAACATGTTGGCAGATGGATGTTAAGTGTAGCAAAACAAAATCCCCAGGTGTTCTCATTTGGATATCCTCTTGTGGGATTCAGGAAGCCCTCAGGACATGTAGACATAGGCAGAAAAGAAGGGATAGAACTGGGAGTTGAGACCTTCCAGAGACAGCTTCTGAAGTTCTGAGATAGGGGCCTAGATTGATTTAAAACTGAGATCTCTTTTATACTAGACTGAAACTATTTCTGATGTTACCACCAATATGCCATTAAAAACAGCAACCTCTGTTGTTCTGATGGGTTACTGGGATAGTCTTTGTTCTTAAAATTTCTACTAAGGAGTTTTAATCTTTGGAGTCATTTTCTGATGCTCTTGTCTTTTATTAACCTCATTCTTCATCATTGAATTTAGTCATTATCTTGCAACATGTATATCCCATTTTAGAGCATAGGCTTTCTAGCTGGTTGAACAGCCTAGACCCGCCTGCTCAGAGAGAGAAACAGACCCATTTTAAGTGGCAAGGGAAATAAATCATGCAATATATTGCTTGTGTTTTTAACAGTATACACAGCAAGGGTGTGATAGCTGCTGTGTATTGTATGGTGGTAGGACTAGTTCAGGATCTGACCTCTGAAACAACTCATAGTGGACTGGCTTCCTGCAGCATGCCTTTGACTCAAGGCTACCTTGAAATGTGCAGAAACCCTCTCAGGAAAGCAGATGAGCACATCTACTCAGGTGGCAGGCAGGCGTCGTAGGAAAGCAATGTGGAGCATCGGTGGGGTTGTTGCCGTGATGTTAAAATCGCTGCATTTTCTCTTTGAGCTGTCAGAGAGGCAATGGCAATTTCGCATTGAGAGGGGTTCTTCTCCTATGGAAAGGTTCTTTCTTAGGTGTTCTTCTCTGACCTCTTCTTCTGTATGGATCTTCTCTTTCGTTAATCTTTTTTCTTCCTCTTTCGGGGAAAGGGCTGTATAGATGGAAGGAATTTACTGGGGCGTGCTTGCCAGACTCTGCCACTTCCTACACTAACATTTATGAGACAGAAAGAAGAGAACTTGGAGAATCCATGAAAGTTGGTGTGGAAGACTGAAGGATGTGATCATTTCCTGAGGCAGGGGACTCTTGACAGGGTGACTATGGCAGGCACCCCTGGTCTCCTCTGTCTACCCTAGGAACTCATTTGGTGGTGGGCTATGTCTATGAGATAAGGCATGGTAGACCGTAAGAGGCCACTGGGCTTCCACTGTGACACCTTTGGGATTACTTCCCACATGTCTGTGCCTTATTATTTCCATTGATCAGGCCATTCTCTTACTGTAAAAGGTGCAATGGGACCAAAAGTCCATATTATCCACATCTCTGCTCATCTGCACCATGAACCTATTATGCCTGGGATTAAGTGATTTCTTTAGAGTTTTGGGCTTTGGTCCAAGATTTGATTGTTCTTTTCGGTGTCTTCTCTGATTTGTAGGAAGCCGAACTTTATTTCTCTATTTTGAGTAGTGCTTTTTCTTGAAGTGTGATTATTTCCCCCTCAATTGAAACAGGAATGATTTGCTTATTATACTCTTTCCCCTTCCGGAAATGTTATCAAGAGTAGAGACATTTGGGCATTCATTGCATAATGTCTTCTTGATAGTCCAATTACAGGGAACAAAGCATTTTAGGCGACATCACACGGGAGACTTGTAAACCATATTGTCACTTTGATTTCTGTTCTATCACTTATTATTGTATTTTCTTTGCTTTGGCTACAGTCCTCCATGTGGTTTTTAATCCATCCCAGGTGCTCAACTTTTAAAATGTATTTGTGTGGTCAGCATGTTACACCAGAATGGCCTCTCTTAATCTGGAGTGAGTTTGGGGCTCATTTTACATGTGTTTGTACCAATTCTTGTTTCAAAAATTCAAAGGCCTTTCCATTTTTATGGATACTGTTAAGGAAGCTATTCATATCCTGGTAATCATGTGATTAATACACACTCCATTTCATGGCTTCTAACATAGCCAACTGTAGATGAAATATTTTAGGTAGCTATGAATTCTATTTGAAGTTGTGATAAGAACTGACTTTTATGTTTGCCACTGATAAAGGGATTTTTTAAATGTCCATTTACTGATGCAGCATTGGGAATTCTTTATAAGCAGAAAAGAAAATAACATACCCCTGACGTTTTGGCCTCTGGTTCTGCCAGTCTCTACATTAGGCCTTAATGCAGCAAGGGTGGTGACTTTGCTGTCCAATAGAATTTCTTGCAATACCAGAAATCTTTTATCCTGTATTGTCCAATATGGTAGCCCCAGTAACCCCATGTGACTGTTAGCGTTTGAAATGTTGCTAGCGTGCTTTAGAAACGAAAATTTTGGTTTCCTTTTATTAATCTAAATTTAAATAGTCATATGCATCTCTTGTAGCTAGTTGTAATATTCATGAACAGAAGGTTGATTACAGAGACTTCTATTAAATTTGTGAATTATTTTCCTGTTCTTCCTTAATTGTATTTAAATCTGCCTTGAAAAATTAATAATAATGGCGATAACATTCTTGAGTCCTTATTATGTTCTATGTGTTGTCTGTGCTATGTGTTTTAACATGCATTGCCTCATTTAACCTTAACCTCAAACTGTAAGAGAGCTACTCTTATCATTTCTACTTTTTTGTTGTTAAAGTGGAGACAAAAGGAACGGAATTAACTTGCCCATGGTCCCACAGGGAATTGGTGTTGTAGCCTGAGGCCAAGTGATTCTGCATGGACGCTTTTCTATCTCTACCAGACGCTAAACTGTTTATGCTTCTCCCTTGTTTATGATTTGTCTAAATGGGAGCTGTATTAATTCCCTAGGGCTGCGGTAATAAACTACCACAAATTGGGTGGCTTAAAACAACAGATATCTATTGTCTCACAGTTTTGGAGGCTAGTGCCCACGGGTCCCTGCTACATCTGAAAACATGTGGCGAAGAGCCCCTTCCTTGCTTCCTCCTAGCTTCTGGTTGTTTGCTGACAATCTTTGGCATTCTTGGCTGTAGATGCATCACTTCCATCCTTGTCATGACCCGGTGTCCTCCCTGTACGTCTCTGTGTTCATGTGGCTTCCTTCTTACAAAGACAACAGTCATGTTGGATTAGGGGCCCATCTTCCTCCAGTATGAACTCATGTTAACTAATTACATCTGCTATGGACCTATTAACAAATAAAGTCACATTTTGAGGAGTTAAGGATTAGGACTTTAACATGTCTTTTTGGGGAGACAAATTCAACCCCAAACAGGAGCCTATTTTATTTCGTTAGGATTAGTGACTTTTCTGCATTCTTACATAAATTTATACTGCAAATTTCTGGAAGCACAGTATTACAATGGGGAGAGCATTATATTGGGAATCAGGAGACATGGGGTTTGAATCCTGGGAGTACCTTAGTCCCACCATTCCTTGGTCTTATCTGTAAAATGGGGATTGCAAAAGCAACAGTCTGATTCCCCATTCCTCTCCTTTCTTTCTGTCAGATCGTGCCAAGGGAAGAAAGCATAGAGGCTGTGACCAACACAAAGTCATTCCTTCCATAGGCTGAGCCTTTCAGTTAGTGGCGTTGGGGTTTTTTTCTCACAGCTCCTGTCCCCACACAAATGTCGGGACACAGCGCTGACGAGTGCTGACGTAGGTTTTCAGGACTCCCAGGGTGCTGTGGTGTTGCACAGTGGCTGGTCTTGTTGGAAAAGGAGGAAGCAATGGGGTAGGAGGTACCACGTGGTGGGATGCTGTGGAGAGAAAGGTGAGCAACAGAAGGCCCTGCTGTGGATCCAACTGCAGTGTCCCGCTGTGTGACCCCAGGGGGCAGACTCCTTCTCTGTCCCCAGTCATCTCCTCTACCGTCAGCATGGAATTAGATTCTGTGTTCACTGAGCCCTCCTCTGCCCTTCCTCTTATTGACTGACATGGAGTTAAGCCAAAGACCTGTGAGGCTCTTAGAAAGTTTGCTTGTTTAACCCACAATCATCTTCATCTTTTTCAGACTTGGTATTTCTTTGGAAGTATGGAGGAAAAGTTTGACCTTTGATCACACCCAGTCTGCAGCTTAGTGTTGGTACCTCCTCCCAAGTTAAGGAATGTTTGTTGTATGGATACTGCTCATCTTCTTCATGTCTAGAAGCTAAAGCTTCAAATGCCCTGTACTGCTGCTATCTAAAAAGTCTGGCAGTAAATCTTCTCAGCACCTCTTAATCAGTGTTCCTGCAGTAAGTTGTGTGGTGTGCTCTCCTTTCTACCCTCCATGCCTCAGTCTTCTTGGGCAATTCCAGGGTTCAGTGACTCAAGTCTTGAACTTTTTTCCCTTCTGTGTGTAGCTTAGCAGCTAGGAAAAGACACAGGACATCAGTGGGCAAATAAAGAAGAGTTGGGGACTGTACCCATTCTTGTCTTCAGGATTAACCATGTCTCAAATTATTAACAGAGACAGAATCTTGATTTTCACAATATTTTTTCCAGCATTGGAAAGACAGCAGCAAAAGATGTCCATTGCTGTAGTCATTAGCTGCTGTGGTCTGAGCAGACCTGCTCAGATTGTGAGAAGATGTCTATTTGTTTCTACCCTCTACAACTTAGTTTTTTAAAGAAGCTGACTTGCTGGAGTAGGAGTAGTGTCCAGTGATTTGAAGAATGCCTTAAAAAAGTAATGATTCTCGGGGCACCTGGGTGGCTCAGTTGGTTAAGCATACAACTTGGCTCAGGTCATGATCTCGTGGTCTGTGAGTTTGAGCCCCACATTGGGCTCTGTGCTGAAAGTGTGGAGCCTGAAGCCTCCTTTGTATTATGTGTCTCTCTCTCTGTCTGCTCCTCCCCCATTCATGCACACGGTCTCTCTCTCTTTTAAAAATAAATATACATTTAAAAAAGGAGTCTTATTTATTTTTCTTTCTTTCTTTCTTTCTTTCTTTCTTTCTTTTTCTTTCTTTCTTTCTTTCTTTCTTTTTAAAGTTTTGTGTTTATTTTGAGAGAGACAGAGAGAGACAGGAGGAGAGGCAGAGAGAGGGGGAGAGAGAATCCCAGTCAGCCTCTGTGCTCTCAGTGCAAAGCCCAGTGTGGGGCTTCATCTCACAAACCATGAGATCATGACCTGAGCCGAAATCAGGAGTAGGACGTTTAACCAACTGATCTACCCAGGCTTCCCAATAATGATATTCTTTTAAATGGACATCTCTTAATTTGTCATGCAGTATTTCTTCTTAAAATAGTATTTTTCCTTTCAGAGATTTTGCTCAAAAACATACTAACCTTGCTCCTCACTTAGAATTCTTGAGGGAAAATTTATCTTCCAATTATGATTATGTCAATTTCCTAAATCATGTAATAGCATTTTAAAGGAGTTCAATAAATATGTATTTAATATGCAGCATTGGGTTAGGTTGCATTTAGATGAAATAACAGAAAAAAGTCCCCAAATAGAATTGGCTTAAAGAAGGTTGAAGTGAATTTCTTTCTCATATTTAAGAAGCTAGAAGAAGTCCATCTAGGGATGGTATATGGCATCAGAGAACAAGATTTCTTCTATACTGTGTTCCTGTCACATGTATTTTCTTTTTTCACGTACATCTTCTGGTCCAAAATGGCTGCTCACTTCCAGCCATTATATCGGTATTTTAGCCAACAGTAGAGATAATGGAGATACAGAGGGCCCTCTCCCTTTTAAGGAAATTTGCTACAAGTTGTACACACCATTTCTGCTTATATCCTATAAATCACTTAGGGCCAGTAGCTAGCTGTAAAGAGGGCTAGTAAATGAAGATTTTATTCCAGGTTGCCTTGTGCACAGTTGAAAAAAGAAGTGTTCTTTTATTGAAAGAAGAGTAGAAAGGATTTTAAGAGAACAGGTAGTAGCCTCTCTTCAAACACTGTGTCTCAAGCCAAGCAGGTGCTAACTAAGCAGAGGACTGCCCCTGCCTGGCCGAAAAGTTCTCCATGTCTGTTCTCTGCTTAACTTTTGAGTCCCATCTTCCAAATAATTTTTTCATGAAAATTCTCATGTCTATAGAATGACCTCTCAGTTCTTCGCACTGTCCTTTACTGGCATTGAGCCTTTATCTGAGCTGTTTCCCAATCTAGAACACTCTCCTGTTTCCCACCCTGACCCCATATTCAACTCTGACTTGTCTTCTAGATCTTTGTTCAAGTTCTGTATTTTCAAGTAACTCTTACATGGTCCCATCCATGTAAGGTTCTGTCATCAAACATTTTTATAGAACCATGTTCCCTTAGAACATTCATCACTGTCTTCATTTTTATCTGTCCGGTGACCTGTGACCTCCCATATCCGTGAGACTATCAGTACTCCTTGAGGGTGGAAATTATGCCTCTGGTTTTCACTGCCAAACCCTCTGGGGCTATCAGAGTGCTTGGCATATGATAGACATTTAATAAATATATGCTGAATGAATGAATGTATCAATAAATGCTCTGATAGAAAAATTTTAATAGCTTCACTAAGGTGAGACAATGCACAGAGTTTACTTAGTATATACATGAAATATATGCAAACAGATAAAATCATTAAAGAAAAAAATTGGGAGTGAAGCAATCTACTGAATCAGTGTATCTCTATCAAAGACTCCATTTTCCCTTCTACCATGATTTATTGTTGTTGTTGTTATTGTTGTTGTGATTTAGATATAGCATAATAGTAAATCTGGTCTTCACATTAGTGAGAATGGTGGTTCTCTCTGAGTAATAAGTTTGTTGATAAGATTTACATTTTTCCAGTAGGCTCTGTTGGTCTTGTTTTGATCTGATCATGCAAATGAGGGAATGTGGTTCTGTTCCCACCTTGTACACACAGCTTTATTCTCTCTGGGTTGGTTTTCTCATTTAGAAATGAGCAGAAGGACACCCATCTCTTAGATATGTATTGGATTGGTTAGACTGCTGCACTAACAAATTCTCCCAACTCAGATGCTCAACACAACAAGGGTTTATTTTTCTTTCACACAAAATCTGCTGTGAGTCAGGGGGCTCCATAGGGCAACTGCTGTCCCTCCACTGGCTCAGCAGTCATCCAAATCACCTCAATCTTGTGATATTGCCCCTTCAATGCACACCTTCCAGGGAAAGGAAAGAGAGCTGGAAGAAGGGGATTGTTATTCCTCAGCTCTTAAATGCGTCAGGTTGGAAGGGACACATGCCACATCTGCACAGAGCCCTTTTGTCAGAGCCAGTCACACAGCCCCCTCTAACACAGAGGACAGGAAAAAGCAGGAGAGCACATGAATTTCAGTGGGCAGAGAATGTATCAGCTATGGGGCAACTGCACCAATTGAATAATTATTGATGATGATGGTGGTGATGATGGTGATGACAACGCCAACAACATTCTGATAGACATTCCCTTGAGAGCACATATTTCATTTCCCTTTATCCCTCACACTCCCCACCTCTCCAAACAGGCAGTAATTAACACCACAGATACCCTGAATAATATGTTTGCTTTATAACAGAACACACAAAAAACAGCCTTTGATGAGTGATAGCTGTATTGACGATGATGGAATTCTAATGAAGAAGTGAGAAATTGTAGCTAAGATGTAGCAGAGAAGTCTCCATAGAAATACAAAATACATTTGACCTGGCTGCGTAGGTCAAATAGGATGTCACAGAGTAGAGGAAATAGTCAGAAGGGAGGACGTTGGGATTCCAAATAAAGGACTCATAGGAGCAATGCTCCTGAGGCATCACAATGTCACCTGATGAAGAGGACACATGGCAGGGCCAGTAGAGAGGGAGTGAGGTGGACATGAGAATCCCCTTGAAGGGATTGTCAGGAGTGTTGAGTTGCTGCTAAGCAAGACTTCTTCAACTAGAAAGAGGCTGCAGCCTTTCTGTCAACAAATTCCTACTCTCCACCTGGCTCTCCTTTTCTGCTCCAGCTTTCTGTGCACCAAATCCCAAAGAAAGACCCTCACATTTTTGTGGTCTGTTCATCTGATATTCTATGAACAAAGAAAGCCTTTTACTCCCCAGGCCTATGCTATAATTTCTGTACACTTTGTAATAAAAATGTGGAAAATGACTTTGATACAAAAATATCTTCTTATTCTTCGGATACGTTCATTGAATCTCCCTGTCATTGGTCATTGGTAGGGTTGGGTTATCCCTATCAGGACCTTCATCTCTCTCATCTATTTGAGGAAAATAGGTTAGTAAGAGATTTTTGATTTGTCTTTTCATCTGTTGTTTTTCAAGGTTTCAGAGAGTGAGCAAATGTCACTTGATTTTGCTTCCCTTTCTTTTCCTGCAGAACATGTCCTTTCTATCTCTATGGAAACCCTCTGGAAGTATTACCGATATTGTTGCTAGAAGTGACTGATGCTTTGTGCTGTAGGAGTTATTGCTTCCTGCTGGATATGTGAGGCATTATTACTTGATTGGGCTAGATTCTCTCAGGGAGTGTTCTATGTTTCTTCTAAAAGTTACATTTCTCATGATATCCCAAGAAGAAAGAGAAGACAGAAAACTCATGGTGGAACATAAAATGGAGAGTGGGTTTCAAGACAGCCCAGCTTGGAGGATGAAGCTCCACCTAGAGTCTGTGGAAACCCAGAGGAAGAACGTCGCCCCAGGCAGAATGTGGTGACTACCAGTATTTCACGTCTTGGACAAATCCCCCTAAATGTGATTGGGAACAAAAATGAAGGCTCTCGGGGTATATTGGTACATTAATCAAGGGAACTGGGATCCTCATGCTTTATTTATGCATGCAGGAATAAGTTGAAGTTAAAAACAATCCATCATAGCCACTCCAAGGTGCAGGCCCCTTGCTTGGAAAATGAAAAGCAAGGGAAGAGAATTGCATCTGGTCGTCGTAAGGCATGTTGTTCTCGAACCAGCCGAATTAATGAGTACTTAGAAGAGGTCTGGCAGCCAAGTGAGTTGTCGGCTTGTTGGTATCACTCTAGTGGCTGGGGAGTTTGAGATAATGGGAAAAAAAAAGGGAGGATTGGGGCATTACAGGCTAAGAGAGATCAGACTGTATCAGAAGCCCATGGGAGCAGAGAGCTTAGATGTCATTATAAAAAAAAATGACCTGACTAGCAACAAAGATTGATGATAAAAGAAGAAAGGAAAGGGAAGGCCCTTTTGAGAGAGCTTTTGCCTTGATCAGGGGGTAATTTATTTACTGTTTAACATGGCAAGAGATGCAAAATGAGATTCCTGGGTTGGATAGGGGGATTTCAGATTTGGCAGTCCGTCGGGGGCTTAAAATAGAGTTTTCTGAACCTGTAGGCCAAACAGCTATGGCAGTTGAGCAGTGCGTGCACAAGGAGGAATTAGCCTACAGCAGTGTGGGAGGACAGACATCTGGTGGCTGATGCTGCACATGGATGTGGAAATAGGATGTGGAAGATCTGAGACCACACCAAAAAAGAAACACTGCTAAAGGTACACAGAGGAATGTCTCTGGGCCACAATGTGAAGTAGGTTTTCATGAAAATAATAAGTCTAATTCGCTGAGATTTAACCAGGAGTATATTATATATATATATATATATATAATTTTTTAAATTTATTTATTTATTTTGAGAGAGACAGAGACAGTGTGAAGAGGGAAGGAGAGAGAGGATCCCAAGCAGGATCTGCACCACTAGCACAGAGCCTGACGTGGGTCCCAAACCTGTGAAACCGTGAGATCATGACCTGAGCCAAAACCAAGAGTCAGATGCTTAACCTACTGAGCCACCCAGGTGCCCCTTAACCAGGAGTGTATTATTTTACTTAATCCTTATAACAAATTTTGAGCTAGATAAAATTATTGTGGCTATATTATAGGATAGAGGAAGGCTCAGAGATATTAAGTGATGTGACCAGAGCACATAGCTAAGGTGAAGGGGCTTGAGATTAGAGATACTGAACTCAGAGTTCAAGCTCTTTTTTTTTTTTAATGTTTTCATTTATTGTTGAGTGAGAGAGAAACAGAGTGTGAGTGGGGAAGGGGCAGAAAGAGAGGGAAACACAGAATGTGAAGCAGACTCCAGGCTCTTAGCTGTCAGCACAGAGCCTGATGCGGGGCTCGAACCAATTAACCATAAGATCGTGACCTGAGCTGCAATCTGATGGTTAACCAGCTGAGCCACCCAGGTGCCCATGAGTTCAAGCTCTTAACTGCTGCCTGTTTTATGGGACTCCTAAGGGATAGTAAACATGCATGAAGATCAAGGTAAACATATCCTGCCCCAGACAGGGGTTAAAGGGCAAAAATACATGTGGAAAACCGTGCTGTTTCCTGTATACTTTCCTTGACTCTATTACCTCAGATCCCTGGCCTGATCTTTTAGTTTAGTTTTGTTTATTGTCTTCCCCTGCCTTTCTTTATTCGTACCTGCCTCTTAGACTGTGGTTTTGATCTACCTTCTCATTCTGTTTTGCTTTTTGTTTACAGCCAAGCAGTCATCATAGGATAGTGATTAAAGGTGTGGCTTCTGATGCCGGGTTGCCTGGGTTCAAATCCCAGCTTTGCTACTTGACTAGCTGTGGTGGCCTCTTATGCTTCAGTTCCATCATCTGTTTTATTTATCATGGCTGTATATCAAACCACCCCCACAACTCCGTGGCTTAAAGTAACCACAACCACTTAGCTGTTCACAGTTCTGCAAGTTGGCCAGGGCTTGACTGGTCTCTGTTCCCTGTAGTCCTCTTAACTGGAGGTGGAGGAGCCGAGATAGCCTCATTCACAGGCCTGGGAATCTCGGGGGTGAGGGTGGGGGTACGGATGGAACAGCAGGGGACGGACTGACTCTTTCTGTTTCTTCATGATCTCTCATCATTCAGTGATGTAGCCCGTGCTTCTTCACATGGCATCTGGATCCCAAAAAGGCAAAAGGAAACCTGCTCAATCTCTTAAGGTGGTAGGCCCAGAAATCACATAATGTCATTTTAGGTGCTTTTTTTTTTTTTTTTTTTTTGGTTAGAGGGTGTCATGAAGCCAGTCTGGTTTCAAGGAAAAGGGAATAGCCTCCCACCCCCCACCTTGGTGTTAGGAATGGCATGTGTGTCAGGGATAGTTGGAATTGTGGGAAACTATTTTTGCAGATAATCTATCACATGGAGATCATTGGGTTGTTGAGATAGGTAGTTCATATTACCCTGACCACAACTTTGTGAGTCATCAGGAGAAAAGTGTAACTTGGTAAAGAATCTGAGATTCTGTTTTGAGATAAAATACACATCAGTGCAGATTCGGAGCAGGACATGAATTTACTGGCAGTAAACCCTCATTATAAGCTAAGTGGGTGTGCTAATGTAAAAAAATTAAAACAAATACCATTTAGGTGACATTTTGTTTCCTTCAGAGGCAGGGGTATGCTAAGCTCTTCCAAATAGCTTATTCCTCCATAGCCATATAAATTATAATTTGATTTCCATGAGCATTTAAAAAGATTACTATTATAGGAATGAGTTTGAAATTAAGCCAACTTGCCTAAGAAATCAGGAGTTTACAGGTTCTTCTTGTAAGTAGCTTATTGTAGCCAACATGAAATAGTTTCTGTCTACCGCTATGACAAAGCCTATGTCACAGTATGTTACACGTGTCATAAATATGTGGACCCAGTCAGTGCAGGTGCACTCATGATGATGATTGCTGAGATGTGTCAAAACTTCTGAAGAAAAACCCATGAGTGATGGGATAAAGTCATACAAGGCAGAATCAGACAGGGGCCTCAATAAATCCAATAAATCTAGTAAGCTAAATATCCTGAATCTCATGTCTTATTATAGATATGAACAGATTCATTTTTTCCTTTTGGATGGAGACTCTTCTCTATAGCATTCCCTGCCCCACTTCATAGACACACAGCTAAGTGCTGAGTTCTCTAGGACACTTTCATGAATGACCATTATATGCCCACTTGACTTACATGACATCAAGTACACACAATAGGTGAGCCCCCAGTTACTTCATTCTTCGATGAAATTAGTTCGAGTATGAAGGCAAAACATGAAGAATGGGTAAATGATGTCAGAGGTTTCACCAACATGGAAAGTGACATCTGACACCCTGTTCAGGAGACAATTAAGATTTCTTCATGCTCTGGAAGAATTAAGTTGAATTGTTCAGAGACCGTGGGAAAGGTTGACTGTTAATTACAGCATATTCTGGGTGATCCACATGTAATTTAGATGATGCAGAAATTTCATCTTAATATGCTAATATCTTGGTAAGATTTGGCTCTACCTTCATACTTCTACTGTTGCACTTAACATATTATAGTGTATTTGTTTGCCCCCTCTATTTGGATGTAAGCTAACTTGCAGTAATCGAGAGACACCCCAAATTATAGCAGGTGAAATAAGATCGAAGTTTTATTCCTCTCTTATAGTCTAGAGCACCTATACCCTAACCATGGAGCTTCTATCTCTAGGTCCAAGGAGGTGTTTAGTTTCTGTTATCTCCTAGCCACCTAGAGGGGGAAAAAGGGATGGCAAAGGCAAGCTGCTTCCTTAGAAGATCATAGTGTAGAAGTTGCATGTATCACTGATGCTCACATCCCATTGACCAGATTTTGGTCACATGTCCATATCTGGTTAAAGGGAGGCTGAAAAAGGTAGTTTCTAGCAAGGGAGCCATGTACCCTACTGACACTTGGATGGGTGGGTAGAGAATCTATTATTAAAGGGAAAACTGGAAAATAAATACTGCAAGATGATTAGCAATTCATACTCCTCATTATACTGCGAGGTCTTTGAGGGACAATACTTTTATTCATTTACAGAAAGCAGTTGCTCGTTAAATGTCTCTAATACAATCAGGTATTATGTATTTTTTTCCTGAATGTGCATTTATGCTTATTTGTCTTTCATATTAGTTATATGAAAATTAAGAATGGCTATTTTAGTTGATTCAGCAAAAGCTTCATATTGTAGTTTACACAAATTTGGCATTCACCCATAATCAGCAGGTGTTTGTGAAGTAACTATATGCCATATACTTTTCTACACTCTGGAGATTTGGCAGAGAATGGGACTAACATAATCCTAGCCCACCCAGGCTCTTCTTCCAGGAAAGATGGCAGATATTTAGTAAATACTGCTAAATAATTAAGTAAATAATTTTAAGAGTACACAGGTCACAAAAGTTCAGGTTGTTATGGAATATATGTTAAGGACCTCAACTCAATTTAGAGAATTAGAGACCCTTCACTGACTAATTACATGTTTAAGTTCAGTCAATAAGTTATTGTAAGATAGTTATTGTATCTCCTATATCCTGAGTACCTTTCTAAGAACTGAGGTGGAAAAGAAATAAGAGTAGGGAATACTTAGATAAGTAGAGTGGGGAAGAATATCTTAGGCAAAAGAAATGGCATCTACAGTGACCTGGAGAGAACCCTCAGTTTCCTCAGGAACTGAGGAAAGTCAACATGGCGGTAGCTAAAAGAGGGATGGAACAGTGAAAGGAAGGAAGGCAGGCTGGCGCGGTGTGTAGGATTCTGATCATACAAGTCTTTGTGGGCCATCTTAAGGTTTTGTGTCTTCATCCTACAAGCAATGGGAGGTCTTTGACTGTATAAGCAAGAAATTCCATTCATTCGTTCATGCATTTTCATTGAACAAATGGCTTCTTTAACCTTTGTAATAGGCAAGCATTGGTCAGGTCTTAGGTATAGAGCAGCAAATAAGACAGGTGTGTTTGAGACTGCTAATTGCACTCTGGTAACAGTTTCCTCCTTTTTCTTTAATAATAAAATCCTTAGTTTTTCACTGGGCCTGTTCAGAAATAAAGACTACGTTTCCCAGCCTCCCTTGCAGAAGGTATGTCCATGTGATTCAGTATAGGCCAATGAAACATAATCAGAAGTATATTTAAAGGAAGGAGGGCATTGCCTCTTTTCACCTTGTCTTTTCTGCTGGTTGAAACACAGAAGATGTGACAGAACCTGAAGGCAAAAGCCTTTAAAGGTAGAAAATTCAAAAGATTGAAAGAGTCTGAGCACCTTGAAGATCTTGGAGCCACCTTACCAGCCCTGGATTGCTTGTTTCTGAACTTCTTATATGTGAGAGGGAATTATGTTTTTACCTAGTTTAAGCCACAGTTTGGATTTTCCAGGAGTAGCACAGGAAGCTCATCCTCACTGGATCTATGCTTTCATGGTGTTTATACTCTATTGTGGGGAAATAGGACCTGAGGGGAGAGGAATGTCATTTGGAGAAAACCACCTTGAAGAAAATGTTGCATGGCCACTTTAGATTAATATACAGTCTAATACACAGAAGCCATCTTCTAACCGTACAAATACTCTAACATACAAATACCTCAAATGGCAGTCTAAAGGGACATCAGTTCATCAAACCTGGGCCCCCACACTCATTTTAGTTACCGAAGTGTTCCTCTAACCTACCAGGCACAGGAGCAATCTGTCCTGAATCTGAACTGCTGACCAGAGGTGAGTGCCTTTGTGTTTTGTTTGATAACAGACCTTGTGGTTCAGTTCACCCTGCCAATCTCCATCTGTAAATCATAGATTTTAGACTTGCAGAGTGACATTACTCCATGTTGAAGCCGATTAACCTTTTTGCAAAGGGTCAAACAGATACTTGGGAAGAGAAAGCAATGATTAGTGGGGGGCCCATTGTTCACAGAGAAGTTGTGCTTTACCTGCCAGCAAGGATACTCTTTCCTCAACACTCTGAAATTAAGACTTTTGTCATTGGACTAGAGGCCATGCTTAGGGCAGTTGGTAGGTGTGGTTCACTCCTCCTGATTTAGTTTCCTCCTTCCCAGTACCACAGCATCACTCTGTCTCATTCCATGGACTGACAGACTAAGAGGCTTTTTTGATTGACGAGGCAGCAGATAGAGTATAAGGAATCTTGTCCTGTGGACAAAGTAGAGTGGAATACTTACTCCTTTCTTTTCCAAGGCAGCAGGGATTATAAGAAGGACTTCTGTAACCAGGGCTTGGAAGGGGCATTTAGATCCCTGATTTGACTCTGGTTTCTATCCATAACTTCTGACTTGTCTCACTGTCATGGAAAAACCACACCGCATTTCTCCTTTGTCGGGTTCGCTTCTTTCTATCAAGGTTAACATCATTACCTATTATTTACTAGGGAGCCATGAGGAGGCTACTTGGATGAACTTGATAGAAGAATGGTTTGTGTCCTGGATAAGGAATTAGTTTATCTACAGGAAGAGCCCTGGCCTGGGAATCAGGGAACTCTTGTTTTAGTTTTAAACTCTTTCTCTGATTTATTCATCCAGGGACCTTTAGTGGTACTGGTAATGATCCCAGCCCACTACCCGTTCTCAGGAACTCTGAAGACAGGATATCATGTTTATACTTACTGCAATTAGGAGGGCCAGAGCTGTGAGTAATTATGCACATGGAGATTGAACACTGATTATATGAGCTCATATGAATATGGAGATCAAACAATGATTATATGAACTCATTCGCTATAGCTTATAATCTAAAAGGAGATATCAAACAATGGTAAATCCTGGACTGTGGAGTCAGGTAAGCACAGGTTCACCGACCTGCTCTTCTACTTTTAACTGTGTGAACTTAAGCAAGTTTCTTAACCTTTCTGGGGCTCAGTTTCTTTATCTACCACAGAAGAATGATAAAATAGTACCTTCCTCCAGGATACAATGATGATTTAAGTACATCTGTGCATAGGGAGTATTTAGCACTATGCCTGGCACCTGGTAAATACTCAGTAAAAAGCATCTTGTAAATTCATTTAATTTATTAATACATAATAAGTGAGTGAATGAGCACTTTTAAATACCCCAAATGACTTGACTTGGAAGTCTCAGTGAAGAGAAGATAAGAGAATTCTTTATAAGCAACAAACCTGTGACAGAATGTGGTGTGGACTGGAAACAAAAACAGTACTCTTTGGAAGGTGTGGAGTGTGGAGGTGGTTGGGAAATCCTCAAGACAAGAAAACTTAGAAAATGGAAATTTCTTGATAGCTTCTGGAAGCCTTATGTAACAGTATTGTTTGCCTTCTTTCCCAACTTGCCAAAAAAGAAAGAGAGAAAGAAGGAATGAAAGAACGAAAGGAGGGAAGGGAAGAGAAGGGAAGATAAAGTTCTCTTATTCTTTAGAACTCCTCCTCCACTAATATTCCTTCAGGAAAGAGAACCTTCTCTCCAGCCAAAGGGTAGATCCTCATTTGTTTGATCCCATCAAGAATTCCTTTTGCCAATAAATTATTTTAGGAGTAGGCACGAAATCTAGTACTGGTCATTAAAAAATGAGGAAAGGTTGGCTAGGGGACTTCTTAGAAGGAACTTTTCCAGAAGGTTCTATTTCGCTCTTTAATTAAGAGGCAGTCTTTTCTGCTACATCTTGTTTCATCCACATATGGAACTTGGAACTGTGTGTGAGCTATCTTGTGATTATGAGGAGAGCTATTGACTGCTTGAGGGCCAATCATGGAAATTATTTGTTCTCTTCAGGAGACAAGTTACACAAGAGACAGAAGGGTATCTTCTTATAAGCGAGTAGTGAAGAAGACACTAAGTACCTGGATTGTGTGCATAGTATAATGTGATACACACACACACACACACACACACACACACCATTGATACTGTTAGTAAGTATGAGATCTGATCACAGGTCTACAGCTAAGAAGGAAACATCTGGTTGACATATTGGAGTCCTTTGACTTTTTTTGTTTTGTTTTGTTTTATTTTATCTGTGTGATTCACCATAAGAGAAATTAAAACTGATCTTTATTCCATGATAACTTAAGAAGAACAACCCAGAGGAAACTATTTCTTTCTCTCTCTCAGGTAGTATTAAGCCTAGTAGAACCCAGGAGAACTTATTCCCATATAGAGTAGGAGAGAGCATTTACACCACTCTGTCTCCACCTCACAGGTGAGATATAAACGTGTTCAAATATTTTAGTCCCTATTGAGAAATGGAATTCAGTGTGGAAACTCAAGAATGATATTGTCCATTTCTGGATGCTAGCAATCTGCCCTCCAAACTCAGATATCACGATGAAACTGTCCTTTGGAGTTTCAGAGACCCAACTGAAAGGGAATAAGGACTGTTCTTTTATCTTTATGTTTTTACTATTTTCTTCTAAAGGAGGATCATGTGACAGGCCATGGAAATTGGGCAAAATTTTAAGCTCTATTCATTAGAATTGTATGTTTTTAGAGTATTATACTTAGTAACAGAGTTGAAAAAAACCTTATATTGTGGTTCTAAAATTTAATCAATGGCTGTGACATTACTGGCTCATCCAACGATGAATCAAACCCAAAAGCAATATTATAAAAAAGGGATCAACAATTTAATCTTATAATAACAGTGGCTCTAAGTAAAAGCACCTTCTTCTAGGGCTTGTGTGAGAAATATGTAGGTACAATTTTGGTTTTTCCAAGGATTGAGAATATCTGTAGCTTTGTGCTTTTATGCACAAATGAAATCATCTGACTCCTTTACCATGAACTGTAATTTAGTACCCAAACATGCAGATATATTATGTATAATATATTATGACAAGTGACTTTTCCCCCTTTATATTACAGTCAGAGCATATTTGTGTATCTATTTTAGTGATATGTTGGTATGTTATATTATCTGTGAATTTTATTTCAGAATATTCAAGAGGCTGTTGCAAAGTAAATGGCTGATAACCACTAGTTTACACAAAGAGAAAACTTCCTTATGGTTCAACAGAATTTTTCAACTTTATAACCAGTTGATTCAGGGTCCTGTGGATATAACCTTTCTCCTTTCAGAAAGCTTTTTATCAGTGCCAATTCCTTCTAGCTCCAAAAGCATTTGAAGAAAGGAAAATTCATTATTGGCAAATAATTTAGTAATGTGTCAGTGGAGAGCTGGTACATCAGAAGAACAACTGAGAGGACAATTTTGTATGTTTCTGGATATTTCACGATTTACAGTACCGACTACCAAAGTGTATTTACCACATGTGACTATTTTCCTTTCCTCTCAGGTTATTTTTGTATATGAGGTTTATTTCTTAAGCTGTGTTTCTTGGTTACCAATTTTTAAAAGAGCTGAAATCTGCATGACTATTTGATGTGGAATGTTGAGCTACTTTTACTTGATGAAGTGCGTATAGTAAAAATTGCAACCAAAATCTTTCCTGTATGCTTACAAGATGCTGGTCTATTCTGTGCATAGGTTTACAGTTCATTTCTTATAAGACCATAATCCTGAGGTCACAAGGCTTTCTTGAGCACTGCTTTGATCAGCAAAGAAAAAGTCAATCTTCATTTCCAGGGCTGATGCACTAAGGTGGGACCAGGCATTTTAGCATGACAGAATGAGCCGTACAATTATGTATGTGCATATGTGTGTGGAAAAGTCTATTTCCCATGATTTTTAAATTCCCAAATTTGAGTTAAAGTGTAAATATATTGCCCTACAAGCATAACTTATTATGAAATTCTCACTTAGACTAACCCTAATTCAAAGCACAAACCTGAAGCACAAAGAATGGGCCATGTTACCGTTGAGGTTGAAGTTGAGTGCCCAAGGTCCAGTCCCTGATGCAGAGGTAAATAAAAAAAAAAAAGGAGTGGGGTTCCAAATCATTGGTTAAAAGACTCTAGCAAGTGACAGGGAAAGTGAACAGTTCCAGATGAACCTTGTCGATATAAAACACATATTGAGAGGACAGATTGTGAAGAGGTAGCTTGTACCCTTACAGAACTTCCCATTCCTGTGGGAGTTTGCCCTTATGAGGTTGGCACTCTTTCCTACCACTGCCATCTCTTTCTTGGCATGTGAAATGAGACATTTTCTTCTGTACACTTTGGGGTACCCATTTTAGTGATGTCAACAAATGGATCATTCCAAGGATAAAAAGGAGCTCAAACTTTATTTAGAGAGGTGCAAGAAAGAATTCCTTTTATTCTTGCAGAGAATTCCGTACTAATTACAAAGTTCTAGCCCTGGAAGGTATCACAAGTTGCCACCTTATCCACAGGACCAGAATCCTACAATAAGTGTTTTCTTAAGCCAGAACAAGTAGGAATAGGACATGTGACTTATTTAGTATGTTCAAGATTTCTTTTTTGGAGAGAGAGAGAGTGATGAAAAAATGATCTTTAAGTCTCTAGCCACACGCATTGACAGTACAGTTAATCTCAGGGGAAACAAAAGTCAAAACAAAAATATGAAATCACTTTACCAGAGAAATCATTTATGATTTGTGCTTACAGAGAAGATATGATGCCTTTGATTTTGCAGGCACATTTGTCCAATCTATCATTCTGTGTATAGGAAACTTTTCAGGTTTACTATTTAATGGTTGGATTTGGTGAAAATGTACAATAGATATCCAACCCATTGGTAGTATTTTCTTATAAACACCTTATAATTTGAGTTCTAATTTAGAATTTTCACCCTAACTTCGAGCTTTTTAAAAATCACCCACGGATACTGAAATTTGCAGTAATAAGCAATGCTGTGTTGCTCATTAGGGTCTTGGCTGTGAAATGAGAAACATCTCCCTTGCTTTACTCTATTGGAAATCAAAACATCTTAAAACAACAAAATAGCATATGTAGACAGTGTCTGCCTTTTGGGTTTTCTGACTCAATTTCTGAAGTGAATGGGTGGTGTTTTTGTTCTCCTTCTCAGTTTTGCTAGATGTGAGATTCTCTGAAGGAACTGAATTTCAGTGTTGTGAGTAATTCAGTCTTTCAGGGCAAAAGCAATGGAGGATCAAATAGAGCCTAGTGTCTTCTTAGAGGAGCAAATCGAAAATGCCACAAGTCTACCTACCCTCAGGCAGATTTATGGCTTGGCGTCTGGTGAATCTTCAGATTAATGCTCTCCAACCCCTATTGTCTATCCCTGGCAAAAGCAGAAGATTAATATCAACACGCAGGCCGCCTATGCTGGATGTTGGAAATACAGATCCTACCTTTGACTGGGCTATAGATCAAGGAAGCTTGCAATTTAGACAGTCCCTGGAAGGAGATTTGCAAATCAGAAAGAGGCATTCACGTCAGGAGTGAAAAAACAAGGCTAAGAAAAGAAAAAGAAAATGCATGAGGACTCAAGTCCAAGAGATCAGCAATCTTATATTTTAACCTGGGCAACTTCTGGATTATAGTTACTTGGAAGCAGAGGCAAAAATGAGGGAATAGATTTTGTGTCTGTTACATCCTGTATTCAATGATGGCAGACAAGGGGGTCACCTCTGAGGTTTCATGGGCAGAACTAGGGTATTTGTTTACCACCATTTATTTTCCACTTGAATGTATGAGTTTGGAAATTTGCCTTCATCAAAAGAAGTTAAAGGGGATGTTTGGAGAGATCATTTACCATTTCTCCTCCTCCAGTAAAACATTCATATGATTTACATCTATGGAAGGTAGGAGGATTAAGATTAATCATAAAATGCACTCTGGCTGAAATATGAGCACATGGCTGGCTGACATCCAGAACAGGAGTGGTCAGTGGTTCTGATTTCTGACTCAAAGGGTCACAAATGAATTTCTGTGGGCTATAAGTCGCCCCTAGTTTTGACTCATTCCTTGGTGCTACTGTTTATTGCTCCTTCATTGTTAATTTGTTCATTTGATAATGAAGTATTACACTCCCTTTAGTTCTGAGCGTGGTGTTGGGTTTTAAAAACATAATTCTGTTACAGTTGTTCTCGCCTGCTGTCATTTTGGCTTCCTTAAATTTCATTCTTCACACAGAGCCAGAGTGAACTCTTTAAAAACATAAGTCAGATCAGGTCCTATCTTAACCAAGACCCTCTAATGCCTTTTCCTCTCACTGAAAAAAGCATCTAAAGTCTTCCTGCTGACCTCTAAACTCACAGGAGCTGGGCCTTACCCAGGTAAGTGCCACACTTACTATAGGTGAATGACCCAGGTTGAGTGAGGACACCAGGGTAAATATGTGCATGATGTTAATAAATCTTAAATTTATAAATAGAGAGAGAGAGAGCGAGCACATGAGCAGGAGAGGGGCAGAGAGAGAGGGAGAGAGAGAACCCCAAGTAGGCTCTACATCAGCAGCACAGAGCTCAACGTGAGGCTTAAACCCGCGAACCATGAGATCATGACCTAAGCTGAAACCAAGAGTTGGACACTCAACTGACTGAGCCACCTAAGTGCCCCATAAACCTTAAATTTTAAGATGAAAATACATATAAATAAGGTAGATAGAGAGTAATACAATATGAGTTTGGAGAGGTTGGCAAAACATTTTAGGTATGGGTAAAGGTCTTACTTTATCCTAAGTTACAAGGAGAATCATTGAAGGGTGATAAGGTCAGATGTGTGTTTGTAAAAGTTCCATTGGGCTGGCATGTGGAGGATGGAATGAAGAGACCAAGGATATAAGCTAGAAGCCCAGATAGGAGATTGTTGTAGTAGCTCACATAGTGGGAAATGGGTGAATGAAAAATATAGTTTGGAAGCAAAATTAATAGGATTTGATTTTATTTTAGAAACTCATTGTACTTGACTTAGGATTCTGTCAAAGGTATTCCAAAATCTTTTCTTGAATGTGAATGAAGAACTTATTAGGAGGTTTGCTTCCATTTTTCCCCAAAAGAGCATAATATTGTCAACAAAAGTGTATGACTTTGGAATTAAAAAATACCAAGGGGTTAAGACATGTTAATGATACTCATCTCTCCTGAGAAGGGGGCAGTGAAAAAATATACTATCTTGAATAACTAAGTACAAGTAAAAAAAATTGTAACATATAAGAGGGCTGAAGACTTTCTGATGGAGACCATCTTTTGAGTATAGACAAACACATTTTGAACATGTCTTATAAAACTACAAAATATCAACCATAACATATCTGCAACGTATAGTGGAAAGCTCTGGCATCATAACACCACTTTGGGTGACATTCTTGAGCTAATGACTGGACGACTGGAGAAGGACCATCTTGCAATGGTACTTGTGCAATATCTTTTCACACTTTCAGTTAAAATGTTAATAATTGAGCCTCACAATCTGGTGCTGCCTAGCAAGTCCTCCTCAGCAAGTCTGAGTTTTGCATGTGAACAGTTAGTCATTAGTCTTACTTTTGCACTGCTTACAGCTGGTCCTCATATTGTTCAAAGCAAGTGACATCATGAATTTTCCCAAGAATCATTAATACCAGTGGTAATATGTTGGTTTCTAACTATTTAAAATGCCTTCTAAAGTCCTCTCTTCTTCCCCCAAGAGCATATTAACCTGAAATCAAAATTATTAATAGTTTGAATATTACCAACAGGAATTTTAGCCTTCTGTTTATCTTTATAAAAGCAACTTTTTAAGCAGTATTATTTATAATATGCTGTCAGCATGCCACATTTGTTTGGCATGCACTCCAGAAGGGTTGCATAAGCCTTTTCTCTCTCCAAAGGAAGGTTTTAATCATGAATTTTCTCTTGTATTTGTATTTCATCTAACTTATTTTAAGGACTTGCTGAAAATTATGTAGGTAACGCCTGTCTTTTGAGTCCTTAGAAATTCTACCCTTTGTTGGTTTCCTGTTCTCTTCCTAACACATCCCTACCTTTTTTCCTTCCTTCTTGTCATCAATCTTCTGTCTCCAGGTCTTCCTCCTGTTTGTCTCCAAGTGGTTTTATCTTTGAACTAATTTATATGAGCCAGACCCAGAGCTATACATGAAGGCAGACAAAACGCTCTGCCTGAAGATAATACAATGAAATGGAAGATACAGATTAAGAAATTATAATATTGGTAAGTAGGGCTGTTAGAGATGTACAGTTAAAGTATTTAAGTAGCTTATGGGACTGACTTATCGCTTCCTTATTTCATTCATACATTCAGTTAACAAGTGTTTTTGGAGTCTCTGTGTGACAGACACACTACTGGGATTAAGGAGCAGAAAGTCTAGAAGGAGGCAGTCAGGAAGAGCAGTTGCATATATGGCAGGATAACTGCAATTGTGGTATATGTCATCATGGCAGAGTTAGGGTCCTGTGATCATATAACATAGGGAACTACTTAGCTGGAGTGTCAGAGGTGGACTTCTCCTGAGGACTTGATGTTTACACTGTGACTTGAAGGCTGAAGGAGAGTTACAAAGGCAGCAGACAGGGGACCGTGATCTGGACAAAGACCCCATTGCAGGAAAAAGGCAGTACAGCTGAAGAGCAGTAGCTAAGGGGGGAGTGGGTGCAGCACGAATGAGGGAGCTGGCACATGGTGCAGGACTGTGCAATTCATCCTAAACGGATTGACCTTAAGCCCAGGAGCCATGAGAACACATTCAAGCAGAAGAGGAACAGGATCCTGCGCCTCTCAGCAATTGATTTTACTGTAAAAATTTTTGGCTTTGACTTTTGGCCAATTTCTGCAATGGATTTGGTGGCTGAGCAATTGGAGATGAGTACCTAGTATTAGTGTATTACCTGTAATTAGAATTCATATGCTAACAGCCCAAGCCAGAAGACAGTGGGCCCGTGAAGCATGGCCTGAGGATTTAAAAATCTGCCAAGAGACACAGTGCTGTGTCTTGGAGGTTTACATGGTTAGCTTTGAGAGCAGCAATCAACCTAACATAATTCTTTGCCTTCACCATGTTTGTATTATAACCTGCGGAACACTTGAAGTATTAAAGCATTGGTAAGGTCATTGGAAAGAACATTCAGATCAGCATCCTCCCTTCCTCGATCTATCCTTCTCTTTCCCTCTCTTTTTTTAATCTGGAAGATGTTGGTCATATATATCTACACTAGGAATTAGTGATAAAAATGGAATACTTACACCACATTTTGTGAAGTTCAACACTCTTCTTGCATCAGTATTGGTGTGTGTATGTTTTAAAGGCTTCTTTCCATGGACCAATGAAACACCACCCCAGAGAAAAAGAGCACTTGGTGTCGTGAAGGTCTTTGAAATTGTTTCTGAAGTTAAGTACATGGTAATTTGTCTAAATCAAACAGGATCATGTATAGGTAATGCAATATTAAAGTCTATGCATAAATTAAATCAAAATTCTTTATTTGTTGTCATAAACATACCCAACATGAGCTCACATCAAACAAGCATCAAAAAGAGCAAAAGAGCCAAGAAGTTTCTCTTACTTTTTTCCTAACCTCAAAGCTATTTTAAAGATATATTTTATGAGAGTTGTTTTCTAAGGAGAACCATCACTTCATCTCCAATAACCGTTAAAGATTGTTTATGAGGGATTTATTTTGGTTTATATTTTTTTGAAATGCACAGATTATACAGAGCAGTCACAAGAGTTAGGGTTATTATAGTTTACCCAGTGGTTTATAAATTCCCTTTCCCACCATCACTTTTACTCACATAGGCTCCAGAATCAATACTCTGTTATGTACATAGAGTAAAGGCTGTCGATGCTGAAGCAGTTCACTTAGCTAACAACCAGAGGTGAAAGATTCTTACTAAGTTCCACAAGTTGGAAATTATTTTTGTTGATTTTCATACACTCTAGCCTTAGAAATACAGAGCTAAATTGGGGCTCCTGGGAGGAACAGTTGGTTAAGTGTTGGACTTCTGCTCAGGTCATGATCTTACAGCTCATTGGTTTGAGCCCCACATCGGCCTCTGTGCTGACAGCTCAGAGCCTGGAGCCTGCTTCAGATTCTGTGTCCCCCTCTCTCTCTGCCCCTCCCTTGCTCACGCTCTGTCTCTCTCACTCTCTCAAAAATAAATAAACATGAAAAAAAAAAAGAAATACAGAGCTAAAATATTAAGTAATTCAGTACAAAGATGGATGAAAGTCAACAAAATCATTGTGAAGTAATGAAAAAAATCTTCCTTTTTGGAAATGGTATAGAATGATAACTGCTTATTTTAGCTTGCAGAAGTGGTCTTATTTTTTGTTTGCCTTTCCCATGCTACTGTCTACAAAAGGACAGGAAAAGCCCACAAATATGTAACTCATCTAAAGCTGAGGTCCATAGTGGTCCCCTCTCCTCTGGTTGCACATAGAAGAATCATCAGTCATGACACCTGAAGATAGTGAAGAAGAAATGTAAATCTTTTTGGAGTCTCTCAAAGAACGGTTGAAGGAGTCTTTGAACAATGCACAGCTATTCTTCAGAATTGCTTTCCCCACCTCTCTCCATACTTATTTACAACTGTCCTCCACCTTTCTTCCCTTCTTGTCTCCACATTTCCTTAAAATTCACCCACAGAATTACCCTGCCTGAATCTTTCTCTTTGCATTTCCCCTCCTTGGCTCATCTCTTTATTACACATGTCTGCTTAACCTCTCCTACCTCTCAGTTGTCTCATCTGTTCATTTTAGACAACATCAAAGGCAAGAACACTGAACAAGAAGTAAGGAGTCTTGCCCCTTAATAGGATAATTGGGGCAGGCAGATAGAACTTAGACCCTTTGTTTCCAGATTTGAATGTTCACGTGTACCACCTGGGAAACCTTGTTCAAAAAGCAGATTTTGATTCAGTGGGTCTGAAATTGTACTTCAGAGTCTTCATTTATTATCAGCTCCTGGGAGAGTCTGTTACTGCTGGATCCTGGACCACACTTTGGAAAACAATGTCTTAAGAGAAAACTCAAGCTAGGTATCAAGAGAGAGAAGGATGTAAGGAAATTAGCTAGTCTGTATCTCCATGAACACCTTGATAATGTGTGCTGTATTTGCCACCATAGCCCATGAACTGACACAGTTCACTGTATTCAGCAAATGTACATATATTTGTCTACTGACCATGAAAACAGCAGGCTTTGAATGTTCCTGGATTTTCAATCTTATCTCTCTTAACATTGAAATGCCTGAGTAGTGCCACATTTCTTGGTGGAACCCCATTTATTCCAGACCTTCATCGGACATGTGATTTACACTGAATCCAGAGGCACTGAAGTATTTTGTCTGACCCTTGCCATTTCCAGAGATTCATTCTTCACTCCCAAGTATACTCACACCCCACACTTGGCCATAGCTCACTTCTGACAGGTTGGTTTGGATCTTAATCACGGCTCTCAAAGTTTTAGTTAACATAGCTTTATCCATGAACTTAATCAGCAAGCTCTCCACTCTATCATTTCAGCCATTGATCAAACAACAGCCACTAAATCATAGAGAGCCCTGGCAGCTCCCTGAAAACTAGGCCCATTCTTGAAGCTGAGCCAGTGATGGAAACTCCTTGTATATTGCTTTTTAACCACTTATTTACCAGTTTCATTTTAACTGGATTATCTCAAAATAGCTCATTAACAGTGTCTAAAATATTTTATTTAATACCAAATGTGAAACTTCCTTTTTATTTTAAAAATGCAAAAAGTTACTTGTTTGGATGCGTGTTATATGGAAACCAACTTGACAATAAACTATATTAAAAAATGCAAAAAGTTTTGGGGCACCTGGGTGGCTCAGTCGGTTAAGCATCTGGCTCTTGATTTTAGCTCAGGTCATGGTCTCCCCGTTTGTAGTTCAAGCCCTGTGTTGGGCTCCACACTGGTAGCATGGAACCTGCTTGGGATTCTCTCTCTCCCTCTCTCTGCCCCTCCTCTGCTTATGCTCGCTCGCTCGCTCTCTTCCTCCCTCCCTCCCTCCCTCTTTCCCTCTCTCTCTGCCCCTGAAGAAATAAATAAATAAAGCTTAACAAATTAAAAAAATGCAAAAAGTTTGGAAGTGTATAATATAAAGTGTGGAATTTGTCTCCATTCTTTCTGTATTCTGATTCCCCTTCCCAGAGACACCCATTAAATGTTTTTCCTTCTGGAGCGTTTTATTTGCATTTTATATAATGTGTCAGAAACATTACTGCCAACTGGATACTCATGTCCTCTTCCCATTCTCAGTTCCTTTGTAGCTCGGATGGGCCACAGGAATAGTTTAGACTTGTGTGCTGTAAGCAAAAGGGACATGTGTCATTGCTGAGTTGATGGATAAAATAGTAGTATGAGTTCCCTGGGAGCTCTATGAGATTTTTCTCTTTTCTTTCAAAGACTAAAGAGGCCCCATGTTCCAAGTAGTGTAGATTCAAAATGGTGGAACTACTGTCAGTCTGGGTCCCTGATGACTTTATAGATTAGAGCTCTCTCTTGCTGCATGCGTGTAATTTATGTACTATGAGAAAAATATACCTTTGTTGTGTTTAATTACTAAGATGTCAGGGTTCGTTAGTTACCACAGCAAAAATGATCAGCATCTGACTAATGTATACATCTACAGTTATGTTTTATTTAATAAGACCAAACTATATATATATATTGCCCATCTTATTTTTTTCACTTAACATTTCTAGACATCAATCCTTATAGGTATATAATTATCCTAAAGTTATAAAACTGTAGTCGGAAAAACAGATTTTGACATCTTAATAATCTCTGCTTAACACAGAGTCTGACAAAATTTATCTATAAGGTAAATATTGAATATATACCTGTCTGCAAGTATATATATGTAAATATTTGCCATGTAGTCATTTACAAATGCATTTACGATACCTGTGTATAATTTTAGATGTAAAACAATATAATGTGACAGATTCTGGGAGGCCTAAATAGCTTTCTTGTGAAGAAAAAATGTGGAAAGAAAATTTTAAAAACATGTTTGTTTATTTTTGAGAGAGAGAGAGAGATAGAGAGCAAGACGGGGAGGGGCAGAGAGAGAGAGGGAGATAGAATCCTAGGCAGGCTCCCTGCTGTCAGGGCAGAGCCTGATGTGGGGCTTGAACCCACAAACCATGGAGATCATGACTTGAGCTGAAACTGACTGGACTACCCAGGTGCCCTGAAATAAAATTTTTTAAGATAAAAAAGTTAATGCAATGAGCCAAAAGCAAAAAGTATCCCTCTGTTCCTGCATGATAACATTTAGGATACCTAATTCTTGAAAAGTGGGCATAGCAGAAAACATAGGAAAACATAAATATAAAAACTATCCAAATGACTGAAAGTATAGCTAATTTTCTAGGGGTGATAAATCAGTGTTTTTATATTCTTAATGGAAATTTAGAAAGAATTTAATTAATCTAGGAATTTATTGTAGGAACATATAGCATAAGAAAAGTACCTGAGCTTTTGTTTATAATCTTGATCTGTGAGATGAGGTCAGGGGAAAGTTTTTGTTTTTGTTTTTAAATCATCTTTAAAAAAGATTCTAAAGGGGCACCTGGGTGGGTCATGCAGTCGGGCATCTGACTTCAGCTCAGGTTATGATCTCGTAGTTTGTGAGTTCGGGCCCCGTGTTGGGCTCTGTGCTGACAGCTTGGAGCCTGGAGCCTGCTTCGGATTCTGTGTCTCCCTCTCTCTCTACCCTGCTTACACTTGGTCTCTCTCTGTCTCTCAAGAATAAATAAATACTAAAAAATAAAAATAAAAAAAAATTCAAAAGACCTTTGAATATTTATTTTAGGTTCCTTGCCTATCAGTTCTCTTTCACTAAGTTGTGCATGGTTAGGGCGCAGTGTAAGATAGGACTAGCTCAGAGAATCATTATTGTTGTGGACATTGATTGATTATACAGTATTTTGATTTCTAACATTTTTTGCCTTTTCTGACAGTACCCTGATTTCCGTTTAGGGGACCCATTTTATGTTGTCTTATAACAGTACCTTTTGTGGTGACATCATTTTCTCTGTCTCAATGGAATAGAAAATCAAGTTGTGCATCCCTTTTATCATGGAAGTGAAGGGGAACCTGGATGTATCCTCTGTCAGCTTCTCCTCCCCGCTGTTCTGGCCTGGGAAAAACTGAGAAAGAAAAGAAAGTGGAGGCAATGGTGGATCAGACTCTAAAGACTCTGAATGTGCTAATGTGGAAGGACAGAAAATCAGCCTCTGCTTTCCCTTTTTCCTACTTCCTTTCCTTTCTTTCATTTTCTTTTTAGTATTTTCCATTCTTCCCTTTCCCCACAATTTCTATCACTTTTTGTTTTCTCCCACTTCTTGTCCTCTTAGTCTTTCTTTCCTGTTTCTTCCAAGCCTATACTTTGGCTTCCTTTTGATTCCTAAGGCATCCGTTCCAAGAAATCTCTTTTAACGTATCTCATGTCTCTTTTCTGCCTTGTCATCTGACAATGTTTATGTCTCTAATAAAGTTTTCTCCTTCTCTTCATCTCCTCCCATATACTTATCCCTTCATTATATTAAAATATTCAAAGAAAGAAAAAATGTCTTGGCTGTGTTTTAAACAATTCAAACTGGATGTAATCTCATTGTTCGCTAAGAAAAGAGTTTCATGTGACTTTGCAGGGGTTTCCTTTGTCTGGATGTTTCACTCATCATTGGCTGCTCCCTTTGACTGTGAGGAATGTACACTGTGCTCAAACTATGTTGTCTGCACAAACATTTGCAACAGTTTGGTTCTGAGAACTCCAGTCTTCTGCACATAATGATTGTTTTGCTCTGTTCTCTGAATCTAATTTTCATATATTTTTTTCATTATCTCAAGTGAATTTTAGCTGGAGCTGCAAAACCCACAAAAATGTAAATGGTTTTGTCAGTTGTGGACACAAGGCCAAATAGCTTCAAGCATCTCCCAGCCCCCTCAACTGTAACCTCTATTTCCTCTCTCTTATCCCTTCTCTGTCCCCTTCCTGCTCCCCAGCACACTCTCCCATTATATTTCACAGTAACAGTACTGTTAGAAAGACAATACATAAAAGCATATTCTATTGGAAACTATAAACCACTGAGCTGGCCATCAGAAGACTAGTATCATTGGTATTATACAAACGTCTATTATTTTTCAGCAGAGAAAGAGAGGTTGTCAGAAATTCTTATTCTGTGCACTGTATAGAGACAATGAGGTTATACAAATGCATAGACCCAAGAAATATGATCGACGCCCTTGTGGTTTGTGTGATCAGTTTCTGTGATGAATGGCAAGCCACTAAGCAGGATCAGCTAAAATAGAAGGAGGAAACCTTGGGTTTATATTAGGTAGTGGTCCTTTAAGGTCAGCTTAGAGTATTTCCTTGTGCATTCCATCATGAATCTGATTATTAGCCCTGCTCATGATGATATATTTTGACTGTCTCAAAGGAAATATTGGGCACATTATTATTTGATCCAAATAAATGGAAAGAAAATATATTTAGAAAGATATTCTAATACCAGAAAGAAGTCCAAGATGAACTGGTCCAATTCCCTTATTCTATGACATGGAAGCTGTAGCCCAAAGAAATTAGAAACTTGTTCAAGGCATGCAGGCATTTCTAGATCACTTGAAGTCCAGAATCAAGCTCTCTGGTCTCTCTGATTCGTGCCCCTGCCTCTTCTTTGAAGTTCATGTTTATGTAATTTTTCCCCGTGATAATTATATTTGGATGTCTTCTGCATCTTATGTCCTTACTGGTAGTTGTAATAAATTCAACAAATATGTATTCATTCACATCTTCACTTGTTAAAATTTATGACATGCAAAGATTTGTGGTTTGAATGGTGTGGAGGGAATATAGTTGTATGATTTTTCTATTGTTGATATAACAAAGAATGACAAAGTTCATAGATTAAAACAGCACAAATTCATTATCTTACAGTTCTGCAGGTTAGAAGTCTCATGACAGTGGTTAAGAGTTTGGGTTCTGGACCCCAACTGGTTTGGTTTGACAGCCATGTGACTTTGGACAACTTATTTAGCCATTCTCTGACTTAGTTTCCTCTTTTGTAAAATGTGGATATTGTTGGTAACTGCTGTTAGGGCTACTGTGAAGATTATAGGAGTTAACTCATATTCAGCACATAGAGCATGCCCGGCACATGCTTCAGTACAAGAGAGATAGAGATGATGCTTGTTAGTATGTTATTACTATTAAGAAAACTGAGCAACAAAATTTCTGCTACTTAGTGTACAGTTGAGTTGTCACGAAGTGTCACAAATGAATTACCTAATTGAATAGTTCTGATAATGTATTAAGATGAGTGGGCTTGGTGTGCAAGAGAAGACAGTACATTTTGAGTTGGAGACAGCAAAATAGAGGCCTTAATCCAAAAAGAAAGCTGAATCTGAGTGTTGTTTATCCAGCGAGTAAGCTGCACAAGTGTCACAAATGGAACAGATTTGTTCATTGACATTTGTCAAGAACATTCAGTAAATATTGGTAGCCTCTGACAATAACAGCTGGGTAGGAAGTAGATGTCTCTTTCCCTACATATAAAATTTTCTATCAAGTAGTGTGGCATCAGCGAACGCGTGGCTCAATTTCTGCCCCACGTGTGAAAGTTTACAAACAGGCCTCTTCTGTAATCCTATTGCTCACCCTGTCGTTTTAGCTTCTCTGGTCAACACCTTGAGTCAAAGAGTCACTCCAAGACAAATGTGGCCATTCTCTAATGGTTAGGATTAACTGGCCTAGTCGTATCAGGCAGCAGAAAGAACCGTGATATTTTACCCACACCATGTATGTATGAATGTATGAATGGCATCCCTGCAGGGGTCAGGTTGCTGGCCCACCAGATTCTTATGCCCCCTCCCCTTTGTAAGGGTGAGAGCTCCTCTGTAGCATTTATAATCTACTAAATATCTTGAATGTCATTCACTTCACCAATGAGAAATTTACTTCCAACATCTGTTAGGCTGATTGATAAACCCTCTGGTGTAAACTTTAGATAGAGATATTTGACATGATTGTTGTAGAACTGCTCATTTATGGACTCCTGATTAAGGGCTTTCAAATGTTAAGTAATCTGATTAGTATTCTTCAGATTTAATCATCTGACTAGATTCTAGAATAGATTTAATTCATACTTATACACCTGTATATTACATAACCTATTAAAATATTTTCAAGTAAATTACGTATAGTGGAACAAATGGCTATAGCTGAGGGCTTATAATATAGAGCAATAGGCAATAAGGTTGCAAGTGGTCTTTGCCTCTTAGGTGTTCCTGTTATTCCTAACATCACTGAATTCTCTATTGGATAAAACCTTCATCATGAAAATATAGTCTCAAATCTCTCATAGTAAAAATTTCCCTTGATTCCGCCTTTGCTGGATATTACCTCATTTCTTTGCTTTCCTTCATAAGCAAGTCATTATAACTCCAGTTCTCAATTTCCCTTTCTTCCTTTTTTATAATAAAATATTTTTGAAACTTTCAAATGTTTCCTGATACAGAAAAGTAAATAAAATTTATGTATACAGTTCAAGGAATAAAAATAATATGAACACCCATAAACCCATTTTCCAACTTGAGAAGTAGAATACTATTCACATCCTAGAATCTTCTTATGTGTCCTTCCTCAGTCAAGCCCCTCTGTCCCTTCCCTACTCCCCAAAGTTAGTATATAATGACTTCTGTGTTAATTATCCCCTTACCCAGCTTTTATATTTACCACACTTACATGTATTAACCTGTTGTTTGGTTTTGAAAAACTCTGAAGCAAGCAGAAGCTTGGCTGTTGAGCAAAAGACACTACTCTCATCATTAGAAGGGCTCAGGAAAAGAGAAGGCCAACAGCATTTCTGGGTCATAGTCTAGTTTTAACTTTCTTGAAAATTTAAGAGTCTCTTCTGGGGGTGCCTGGGTGGCTCAGTTGGTTAAGCATTTGACTTCGGCTCAGGTCATGATCTCATGGTTTGTGGGTTTGAGCCCTGTGTCAGGCTCTGTGCTGACAGCTCAGAGCCTGAAGCCTGCTTCAGATTCTATGTGTCTCTCTCTTTGCCCATCCCTGACTCATGCGCTGTTTCTCTCTGTCTCAATAATACACATAAAGAAATTTTTTAAAAAAGACTCTGTTCTGTAGAAATAAGTGAGCAAGGTTAGCAGAGAGCCAGGAAAACAGGATTTTCCATATTGGGGCATTGGCACAGATTCTGATATCAGCAGAAATATGGTCAACACATTTGGGCTCCTCTGTATATTCTTCTTTTAAGTGAACAATGACTTTCCTTTGAGGAGTATGTCAAAGCAGAATTGAAATGTCCTTAGCTGATCCATGTGTCAAGGACATAGAGGAGAGCAGGAACACGTCAGCAGATTGCTTACACTGCCAAGTATTGTTAGGAATCTGGGGCATTCCATCTTTCATTCAGGATAAACTGGCAGTGGGCATCTTGGTGATGGCAGCCTCAGGATTTCTGTTTCCATAGTCACCCTGAACAAATCTGGACTCATAGCTTTTTTTGTCTGGTGCTTGGCTGTCACCCTGGGATCTCCCATCCCTGCCATCCCAGAATTCTTTCCTTTGTCTCTCTTCTGTGATTGGATCTCTCAGTTTATTTTCTCATTTTTGATAGACCTTATTTTCTGGGAACTTTTGAAGAAGGGTTACATAGAAGGTACATTTTGGATGTGCATCTTTAATGGTGATCCTCTTATCCTCATTCTTGACTCACAACTTAACTGAGTGCAGAATTCTACGTTGAAATAATTTTCCTAGCTTCCAGTGCTATGTTGAGAAATTCCAAGCCATTCTGATTTCTCATGCTTTGTTTACAACCTATTATTATTTTTTCTTTTCTTTCTGAAAATCTGTAGATTATTTATCCCCAGTAATGTGTTTATTTAATCTTTTAATTTTGGCACTCAATGAGTCTTTCAATCTAATTACCAATGTCCTTCAGGAAATCTTGAATTATTTTGTTGATGATTTCTACTCCTCTCTTTTGTTTACAGTGCTCCTATTTCTTGGAAGTTGGACGTCTCAGACTTTCTTTTTAGTTTTCTTATTTTTTCCTCTTCTGTTTTTCCTCTGTGTATATATTTTTGTTTTCCTTTCTAAGAGATCTCCTTAATTCTGTCTTCTCATTCTTCTACGTACTTTTTAATTTTTCTTACCATATATTTATTTTTCAAGAGCATCTTGTTTTATTATGAAAGAAATATATATATATTTTACCATTTGGAAAGTATTAAAAATGGCCATTTTTTGAAGTTTACTTTCTGCATGGTGTCTATTTCCTTCAAGTGGCTTCCCCACCACCCCATATATTTTAATGGTCTCTGTCTTCCATTTATGTAGTGATTCTTGACCATATGCTCATGACTGAGAGTTGGTGGGCACTGAACTAATGGAATAACCTGAATGGGTTCATAGGGCTTGTCAGCTTTGAGTTCTACTGCAGGGCATTTGGGTTGGTCATTTTGTCATAAACCTTCAATATAAATATCTTTAGATCCTTTTTCTCTTGATTTGATCAGGTTCCCTTGGAAAGTGTCTCAAAGAGTAGATTCTGGATCCCTGTGATTTTGAAGCCAAGCAGGAAAAGAGAGATAGGGACTCTCTTGATTCAACATTGAATATGCATATGGTCATTTAATCTGCTTGTTTTCATGACAGCATTTACTTTCCCAACTAATCCAGAGAACTTCTGTTTTATTTCCTATACAGAAAAATACTCTAGACTTCTATAGGGTAGCAGAGGGTAGTTAATCAGCAAGGTAAAATGGAAACTAGGCATCTGGTTTTCAAACAACTAACACCCAGTTCTTTTTGTTTTAGTAATCTTCCCAAATCCCTTAACTATTCCTGCGTCTGTGGTGTCAGTTGGATTGTGCTCAGATTTTCTCATGACTAGCTTGGAATTCAGCTTTCCTGAGTCTGCTAAGCCAGGTGCCCCTCATCCATCTGCTTTCAAGCTTCCACATTGTGTTGTCTTTTCTCCGGTTCTCCTCATCTTTGTAGGCTTGTATCTTTAACAACAACAACAAAAACAAAAACAACAACAATCCTCTTGTTTTCTTACTGAAGTATTGGGAGGAAGTGAAGTAGATGTGTGTTTAGTTCAAGCTGGCACAGACATTCCCATTATTCTGCAACTTGATTTGATATGGTTTCTGCTTCTACTGCACCAGTAAAAGTGGTCTTATTTAGCTCATTAGTGACCTCCATGTTGTCTAATTCAATATCCATTTTAGGTACTAATTTTATTGGACCTCTTAACACCATTTGACCTTCATACCCATTTCTTGAATCCCCTGTCTTGGCTTCTGTGTTACGGCTATTTCCTGATTTTTCTCCTGTGTGTTTTTATTTTTTACATTTATTTATTTTTGAGAGACTGAGAGAGACAGAGTGTGAACAGGGGAAGGGTAGAGAGAGAAAGAGACACAGAATCTGAAGCAGGCCAGCACAGAGCCTGATACGGGGCTCGAAGCCACAAACCGTGAGATCATGACCTGAGCCGAGGTCGGACGCTCAACCGACTGAGCCACCCAGGTCCCCCTCTCCTGTGTTTTTAAATTAGCCCTATATGCTGGCTTCTCCAGCTCTGAGCCATAGCGTTCTTTGGTTCCTTGTGTCTTGTATGTATTCTGTCATCCTAGGTTAGCAATCTGTTTATCATAGCCTTAATAAAACACCTGTATGTTGATTCCTGCCAATTTTCATCTCCATTATTAATCTCTCCTCTGAGTTTCAGTCTTATATGTCCAATTATTCATTTTTCTCATAGCATATTCAATTTTACATTTAGAGTAATTTGCATGTGTAATTATGTCCTCAATTTTTCCTAGACTCTGAAACCTATTAAGAAAGAAACTATATCTTTCTTTCTCACCATTGTTCACTTAGCACAGGACCTGTCACATGGTAAGTGCCCAGTAATGTATATTGAATATCTATAGATAGATAGATAGATAGAATATAAGATTTTGGCTCCATATTCATTCCTTATCCCCATATCATATTAGAACCTTTCTCTAGGACTGAGTTGGGGACTTTCAGACCATTGGATACTGGCATGGATCACTGTCCTTGTTTTCTTTTCTTTTTTATGTGCCTCAATCAAAACCTTAGAGAAAAGATTCAGCCACTTAGTAACATACATTTAAAATTAGACAGCTGAGGAAAAAGGGATCAATTATACTAGGAGAGTTGAATAAGAGTTTATTACTAAAGCTTCCATTCAATTTATGAAAAACAAACCCCAAATTATCTGCATTTAATTTCTTGCCAAAAATCACATAAAAAACGAGATAAGCTTCTTTTTTTTCCAGTTTCCATAGTTTTCCATAAGGGGAAAATGCATCATGAGATTAATCAGTCACCTAATCATGTTTTTTCCCCAGTTCTGAAGTCTACATTCACTCCTGACATATTTATTTGTGGAAATATCATGTGGGGATCCAGGTAGAGCACAATTGAAAACCAGGGGATTTCCACCAGCCTCCTGGCTCCAAGGTTCCCTTTAAGTTTTTCACATTGCCTAAGGATGGTAAGCCAAAGATTATTGAAAAGAAAACAATGATTTGCCAGGTAGTGGGATACAGAAAACTCAGTGTTGGCTGTTTAGGGAATAGCACCTCCCACGCTGTTGAAACAGCCTTGCTTTATCATGTGTTGAAATCATATTTTAGGTTCTCAGCCATACCTCCATGTCTCTGGTGGCTAAGCCTGTCTCTGAAGTGAGTTCAACTGTGCCTTAGATTAAAAACCAACTAAGTTCAAAGAACATTTCCACTATATACTAACCAGACCTGGCCCATGAAACAACTCTTTGGGAGTTACTTCCTGTTTTTAATGATATTAAAAGATACAATTAGCTTGATAATGATTGATACAATTTGGTCAATAAAATAGTCTTAGACATTTTTTTTCACATGCGTTTTTGAAGAGTTACTACACAACAGAGACTATTCTAGTTACTCTAGATATTGTAGCAAACAAGTCAAAAAGTTGGAGAAAGATAGAAAATAAGCAAATAAAAAATATTGAAAATCCAAATAATTTTTGAAAAAAGAAAGTGTGATATGGTATAAAATGTCTAAGAGTTGATATGTGTTTATAAGTTCTTTAAACCAAGGTGTTCATGGTAAACATCTCTGAGGTACTTTGAAGCTGAAATTTGGACAACAACGAGTCAGTCCTTCAAAGATAGAGGAAACAGCATTTTATATGGGGGAAAGAGTGGGGGCCGAACATCTAGATCATCAGAAAGCTTGATGTGCTGGCAGAATTAAAAGACCAGCAGGCTGGCTGTAGTGAGGAAAGTGGGATAGTTTTTGGTGATAATGTCAGAAAGGTCAGTGGGGATTGGATCATGTGGGGCATTAAGCCTCAAAGACTACTCAAAGTCCCCAAAGCCAAGCGTTAAATGTTTTTCACAGTAATACTAAAGGTTATTTGGCTTTTTCACTTCTGTTCTCTCATGAACCTACATAAGAGTTTTCCAGAGGCTACATACAACTTTTCTTGTATGTGGAACATACATACACATCCTTCAAATGTGAGAGGTCTCAGGGCAATGAACTAATGTGAAATCTAAGGAAAGGCAGGTGCCTCTAAGGAGAAATGGTACATAAGACATACAAGCTGATAAGAGGAATGACAGATAAAATTTTTAATAAATGAGATAAAGGCTAGGAATGGCTAACATGAAAGTGTAGAAACCCTGGAAGCCTCCAAACGGAGGGGACTTGACACTTACTCACAGGCTCTTTTTCACAGACCTCACTGGGTACTCATGATAAAGACTGGAGGCTGAATTAGCATCCACAGCAAAGCTCTTTTCTGGTACATGTGTAGAGGAAGGAACAGCATCCTCTCTGAGAAAGACAAGAAACCTGACCCAGGTCCTTCAGTTGGAACTATCAGAAGGGATTTAAAATTAAAATGATTAGGGGCACTTGAGTGGCTCAGTCAGTTAAATGTGCAACTCTTGATTTCAGTTCAGGTCATGATCTCACGGTTCGTGAGTTTGAGCCCCGCATCAGGCTCTGTGTTGATGGTGTGGAGCCTGCTTGGGATTTTCTCTCTCTCTCTCTCTCTCTCTCTCTCTCTCTCTTTCTCTGCCCCTCTCCCACTAGTGTGCTCTCTTGCTCTCTCTCAAAAATAAATAAACTTAAAAAAATTGATATGGTTAATATGTTAAAGGTTCCAGTAGAAAACATGCACATTATACACTTTCAGATGATGAACTTCATCAGAGAGATGAAAATTATAAGAAACAATCACATGACAATGCTGCATATGAAAAACAGCAAACCTTTGACAAGTTCATCAGTAGACTCAATACAGTTCAGGAAAGAATCAATTAAATTGAAGATAGGCCAGTAGAAATGATCCAGTCTGAAACACAAATGGAAAACAAAACCCAAAACTGGGCATACAAGAGTGATGGAAAAATATCAAATTATCTAATATACAGATGATTGGGAAGAGAAGAGATAAAGACCAGAGCAGAAGCAATATTTGAAATATATGGCTGAGAATTTTCTACAGTTAATGAAGGATACCAGGTTATGGATCTAAGAAACTCAGGAAGACCAAGTAGGATTCCAATATAAAACAAAACAAAAATCCCTATCTGAACAAAAAACAAATATCTAGACACATCATAATCAAATTTCTGAAAACCGAAGATGAGAAAATACTTGAGGTAGTATAAGAAAAAAGAATCATTATATAAAGAGGAACAAAGATAAAAATTAAAAGAGACTGCTCATCAGAACTCCACAAGCCAGAAGACAATGGAGTGACCGACCTCTAAAGCACTGAAAAAAAATGTCATCCCAGAATTCTTTACCCAACAGACAATATCTTTCAAAAATAAAAGAGAAATAAGGACTTTGCAAACAAATAAATTTCGAGAGGATTCATTACCAAACAGTGAGTCTGTTTTATAAAGAATATTAAAGGAAGTTCTTCAGGCAGAAGAATATAACTCCAGATAAAAACTTGGATTTCTATGAAGAAATAAAGAGCACTAGAAATGGCATCAATGAACATTAATATCAAGTTCTTTTTTTTTTTTTTACTTTAAGTTGCTCTGAACAATGTCTTACTGTCTAAAGCAAGCTATAATGTATTGTTTATTTAGGAAAATGTATGAGTAAAATGTAGAAAACAATACAAAAGGAGAGGAGAGAGGAACTAGAAAGATAACTCTTGTAACTTCCTTGTATACCATGGGGAGCACTGTAATATTGAGGGCAGATTAATAAAAGGTATATAAACACTAGAGCAACCACTAAAAATTATTTTAAAAGAGGCGTAAAATACCTCATCTTTAATTTCTAATATGGTAAATATCAATAGCTATGCCCTAGCTCTTAGTGTTTCTCATTAATTTTTAGGAGTGTAATTTTTGGTCCTGAGACCAGGAAGTTTTAGCATTCCTGCTATAGCATCTCGAAGGTCTTGGTAAGGAATCTGAGTCTTATTCTAAGTGTGATTTGTGAGCAGAAGCTATTTGAGAGGTTTAAACAAAGAAATAGGTCTAGATTTACATTATAAATAAATGTGGTGAATAGATTTTGTGGAGCAAAAATAGAGTCAGAAGAGCAGTCAGGAGGCTACCGTAGTCAGCAGGCCACATGTCGTGGTGGCTTGGTTAGAAATGGTGGTGATGAACAGGAGTGGATGGATTGGGATGATTTTTAGATGTTGAGTGGATCACACGTATGTAAGTTTGGGATGAGAGAAAAGGATTAATTAAGGATAACTCAGACTTTAATCAACTTACTGATAAATTTCATTCTTTTAAAGTGTTCAACTAGATGAGTGTAGACAGATGTTTACACCTGTGAAACCACCATTATAATACAGAAATATAGAATATTTCTGCCATCCCTGAGCCATACTTTGTGTCCCTTCACAGGACTCCTAGATTTTTAAGTTTAGCCACTGAAAGAACTTACAATTCCGTCTCTCACATTTCATTGTAATTGCTTGTTTATCTCCAAACACTGAGAGCTCCTTGGAATAATAATGACTGTCTATTCCTGCATAGAGTCTGGCACATAATAAGCATGCAGTGAATGCTTGATGAATAAGTGAATGTGAATGATTCTCAGTTTGTTGGGATTTCCCATCATTATTAAGATGGAATCCTTCATATCTGACTAGGGTACAAAATATTCACTACCATTCCCAGTTGCCACGTAGGCTGTAATTTATTGTTTCATTGGCAAGATACCTCTCTGTTGGTGTGAGTCTGGCTTTTCTGAGCAATAGGCGGTATCTGTAAGTGGGCTGGCTAGAATAACAAAGGCATTCTAGGACTGGAGTGATGATAACTGATCAGCAGAGACTCTTGAGCTCTCAGTGTTGACACAAGGAGCCCAGACAACCTTCAACATATGCTCCATCCATATTTTCTGTAATGTGGTACTTCCTTTGGGGAGAACATTGATGGAGATTTAGACAGTGCATCACATTTTAAAAACTGAAGTATAACATATATATATAATAAAGGGCACAATGGATTTTTACATACATATTTACCTGTGTAACCATCACTCAAATCAAGATATAGAACATTTCCTGTTGCCCAGACTCTAAGAGTCAAATGGAGTAAAAGGAGGCAAAGTGAATGATCAGTCTGAATTAATGAAAATAGACTGAAATGTATAGTGTAGTAGTTCAAGTTTATTTTCATTTCTATCCATTATGTAACAAAAGGGATTTAAGTACCGTCTGGCATACCATATTTGAAGGTGGATTGATTAATCAAATATGTATATTGTAAACCTCTGGACAATCAGTAAAATGCTTTTAAGGAGGTATATAAGTTTAGGTAATACTTGATTGCCTATCTTTAATCATTACATTTCTTGTTTTGTTGCATGAGGATATATTAAAAACTTAAAAATTTTTTTCTTTAAACTTTCTCCTCTGAGTTCGGATTTTATTTATACCTTCATTTGCTTAAACAACTCGTTTCACCAGAGAGAACAAAGAAAAACCTCAGCACAGACTTGGTTGAATAATTGTATTGTTCAAATTAGTGTGGCCTGAGCTGAAAAGGTTGTACAGGTAATAATAAAGAGTTATTTTCTGCATTTCTTATCCCAGTCAGTTGAATTACAGCTAACTAGTGATGGTGTTTGGAGGAGCCCACACTGCTTCATGTAGGCACCTTATGGATTCACTCACTAATTTAAAATATGTCAACACTGAGAAAATGAAAACAAAATATATGAAAATAATGTCTGTCTGCATTTCATTTAAAGTCAGATTTATTGGAAGTTAAGAGAAAGAGAGAGGCAAACCATAAGAGACTCTCAATTGTAGAGAACAAACTGAGGGTTGTTGGAGGGGAGGTGGGTGGGGGGAATGAGTTAAATGGGGGATGGGTATTAAGGAGGGCACTTGTTGTGATGAGCCCTGAATGTTGTATGTAAGTGATGAATCACTAACTTCTACTCCTGAAACCAATATTACACTATATGTTAACTAAAATTAAAAAAAAAACTTGAAATAGTAAAAAAAAAAAACATCTTAAATAAAACATTAAAAAAAATAAAGCCGTAACCCATTTCTCTAGGAGAATACTGGGTAAGAGACTGACATGTATTAAATAGCTAATGTTCTTCTAATAACAACAATACTTGCAATTATAAGAGTCTTCTAACTTTTCACTGGCTTTTACACATATTATCTCATTTAAGATCATTTTATATGCCTAAAACACACATAAATGTTGGATTCCAAACCTAGATGAAATCTGCAACAGATTTTGAAGCAGTGATAAATTGGTACGGATGTACCCTCCAGAACATGCCTTCTATAACAAGAACAGCATGTGTCTTTAAACCTCCAATGTTTAGAGGCTGACAGTTGATATATTACTGTAAGAGGCAAGCTGTTTTCCAAGTCCCTCCCACGAATCATGTGCACGTTTTTCAGATATGGAGTGTTCAGAATTGTTTTTAATTTGGAGCCAAGAACTTTGTCTTTTCAGCTGACTCCTTTTCTTGTTTTTACCTGTTTCCCCTTGAGCTGGGATTGTAAGGAGAGTCATTAAAATCAAACAGATACCTTCTTTCTGTGGCCAGGGAGAGAACATTCTGTAAGGCAGGGAGATTATTGGTAGAGGGAACAGCAGATGTTAAGTAAAACCTTCCACAGTGAGATGATACCAGGCATTTGGTGGGGGTGGGCTATTGCTTGAGGGCATGACAAAGCTGGGGAGAGGTGTATGTTTGTAAATCCAAAACTACTGGTCAGGGAGAAAAACAGTTAAAGTTTGTGTAGGTCTCTCTACTGTTCCTCATAGTGAATAAGCTGAGAACACAAAGACCAGAGCTAATTGTAGAGTTACTATGGTAGGAGCTTAGGAGCCTGAGTTTGGATTAAGACTGAATTATGTTTGATTCCTAGGTCAGTGACCCAGGGTGACTTACTTACATCTCTTGGGCCTCTCTTTTTAAAATGAGGATGATCTAGTCTTCTAACATCATAGATTCATTCAAAGTTTAATTGAAATAATTTACATGAAACATTTAACATTCCATTTGGCACACAGTAGTTGCTTAATAAATGCTAACCACCATCAGGGTTGAAATTTAGCTGGTGTTATCAGAACGAATGCATATAAATTCAAGAGGCTAAACAGTGAAAATGGTGGGAGGTCAGACTGAGGTCCTGAAATACCAAAATGAAAGACCAAGATTTCATGTATTTCATGGGTAGTCAGGACTCGGAAACCAGCCAAAGCATTGCTTCCTCATTTAGGGTTTCCTGCGTTCATACAGTGGTAGAGGACTTAATTCTGTAAGACATAGAAATGTCATTCTACTAGAGTTTAATTTTTCCCACTGTGGTCTGGATCACTATACATTTATACTTACCAACATGATAATCATAAGGTTTGCGTTTGTAACTTTACTTCCTATCTGTGTAAGTAGCCACAGAACTTTTTTAAAAAGTGAGATTGGAATGAATACGATTTTTGTTCACCATACTCTGTCAAGTTTTACGTCACTGTTTTCTAGGAAAATTTTTGAAAACTTTCCTTTCCCCTTTCTCTTCCACTCCCCTCCCCCACAACACTTTGAATTAAATGCTTCTCTGTTGAGATTCCAGGCACCATATATTTGTATATCTGCACCTACTAAGCTGCTGCTGATGATATTGTTGTTACTGAGTGACTTCTTTTTTTTTTTTTTTAAGATACATGGTTCTATGATCATAATACACAAAGATGGGAAAGCAGCAAATGTGGAGCCTGCCTTCTTTTTAAAAAATATGTTTATTTTGAGAGAGAGAGAGGAAGAGTGCAAGCAGAGAAAGAGGGAAAGAAAGAGAATCCCAAGCAGGCTCCTTGCTGTCAGTGCAGACCCTGACGTGGAGCTCGATCTCTCAAACCATGAGATCATGACCTGAGCTGAAACCAAGAGCCAGATGCTTAACCGACTGAACCACCAGGCACGGCAATGACTGAGTGACTTCTGTGTGCCAGGCACATATGCTCAGCCTTTTGAAACTAACTCCTTTAATTCCCACAGCAACTCTGTGAGGCAAGTGGGAAAATTCAGCAAAGAGAGGTTAAACAACCCGCCCCAAGTCAAATGAACAATAAGCAACAACGTTGCTGACTCCAGGGCAGCTGACTCCAAAGCCCAAACTTTTGGCCTCAGTGGCTTGATTAGGGCCAACATAAAGGCAAAGCATTATTTGCCTTTAGTAGAGAGCCTACATGTACCAAGTTGCCCAAGACAGTCTAGTTTATGCCTGGCATCATTATTAATAGTGTCCACTTTCACTCTTAAATTATCCTAGCCTTGTTTGGATGATAAATTCTATGGTCTCCCTAATCTTTATACCCGTCTCTCATTAGGGCTCATACCTCCATTTATTATCACTCCCCCAGATAATGAGAGCTGTATAATGCCTGCCCAGAGCCATCTCCACTCTTCCACGGTGGCACCTTTTAATGCCAAAGTGTTTGCAGAACCGGATAGGGTCTTGTAAGTGCTGTAGCTACGCCTCTCTCACCACAACACCCTTTATTCATATTTGGATTTCTCTGCACACTCTGTCACTATGCCTTGATAAGCACTGCCTGCATAGTGGTCCTGATTTGGGGATGATCCCTGACAATGCCTCCGGCATTTTCCCCTCCGCTTCATGCACCCATACCTGATTCCATAAGATTCTCTACTTTGATGCTGAGACATCCTGGCTTGGCTTGGTGACTTTGTTTCCTTTCATGAGAAGCTGATGGTCACAAGTTACAATATACATTCTCCAGCTGGGCATCCCTCCTTAGAAATAAGCTGTTCACCTGCTAAAAGGGAGGAGAACATTGAAAAGACCTACATAGTCCCCATTGAAAGTCTCATTTGTTTACAAATTATTCTTTTGCAAAGTTTACTTCATGTAACTGTGTATGTGTCTCCAAATATGCGATGAACAATTTGCTTCTGATGTTAGGAACAATGGAAAAGAATGGGAGTTTGGGACAAGGAACCTATCATGTTTACCCGGTTACATGAGGCACACTACCTCCTGTTTGCCCCCGGTCAGCACTCTGTTGTGTCAGCTGGGACCCAGCTGCGGTATAGCAGCACACTCTCTCTCTCCTCCCCTTTGCTGGACGAACCTGTTCCTGTTCCGAATCCACACAGGGGCCTTAGGCTGAAAGTGCTGAGGTGGAGAGAGAGTGGGTAGCCTCTTTCACTGCAGTCACTTTCAGACCTTGATGTCCTGCACTGTGTGTTATGTTGTATATCAGAAAACCCAGAGTGTGAGTGTAAGATCGTAGAGATCATTACATGAGAAACAAGTACTATGCACACAGTAAATACCCACATCTTTCCCTCCAACTAAGGTGATGTTTAAAGTGGCTCTTCCTTGAAACAATTTCCAAGAACCATCCAATACGTTCCACAAGTATTTAAAGACTCTAATGATAATCCCTGATCTCTCTATCCCAGTTACAGCCTTGTTATTACCTTACTCACCCTGTGATGTAAATAATATGGTTTTCAATTTCATCAGACCAGTACTAGTCCGAGCTAGCTATATGACCATGGCAGGCCAAAATCTGACGTTCTTTCCCTTCTACTCAGCTTCCTTACAATTTCTCTTCACTTCTTTATAATAGAAATCCTACATCGCCAGAGAAAAGAGGTGCAAAATCCAGTGTGTAAAGGAATATCCTTTTAGACGGTTTCTTCAAAAGGCACACCAATACTGCATTTAAATGAACATTCTGATCTTCATTTATATTCAGGCAATCCAATGTGCAGAAGTGAAATATAGAGCAGAGGATATGACCATTGTCATGCTGTGTTCATCTAATGCATCTGGACAGCTTTAAAGATATATATACAAAGAATTTGGCGAATGTAAATGTCCTCTGACATTTATTTGGTAGTAAACATAAGCATCTGACTTCCTCAGCTTCATTTGCCTTATTACTGAAAGTATATTCTCCCTATCTTTCCCTTAGCCAGCTTAAGAAATCATATTAAATTACTCTATCTTTTAAAAAGTGTAAGAACACTGGAGAGAACAACAGGACACCAAGTTTAGCAAGAAGTGTCTTTTATACCAATTTGCTGAATGTAAAAATCTGGAAAAGAAAATTGAAGTGAAAAAAAATACTTAAAAGCTGATTCTTTATACCCAAAAGAATGTTTTAAAATTAATAAACTTCATCTTTAGAGCAGTTTTAGATTCACCGCAAAACTGAGTTGAAAGTATAGAGTGCTCCCTGCCCCCTCCCCTGCCACAACTTGTCATTGGTGGACCTATGCTGACATATACTTATCACCCAAGTCCATTGTTTGCATCAGGGGTCACCCCTGGTGGTGTACCTTCCATGGGTTTGGACAAATATAGGGTGACATGTATCCACCACTGGAGTATTGTACATAATAGTTTCACTGACCTAAACCTTTTCTGTGCTACACCTACTCATCCCTTTTGCCCCCCTACCCTCTTGCAACCGTTGATCTTTTTATGGTCTCCACAGTTGGTAATGGGGCTTTAAGCTACACGATTGCCTCCCTATCATAACCTCATTGTGTAGTGAGATTTCCTTCTTGCCCAACATCTTGAAGTTTTGCATTTTTGTCTTAATCAGGGATGGCTAATTTCTATAAAAAGAAATTCTCAAGCTTGTTCAAGTAAAGAGAAAGATCAGTTATGGATACAACAAGCAATATAGTTGGGTTTGAGGGTGCCAGCTTTGGGACTAGACTGAACTGAGCCTTGGTTCTCTCTAAGCCTTGGTTTTGCCATCTGTAAAATGAGAAAACTCATAGTTTTTCATAGGGTTGTTTGAGGATGAAATGAAACAATGTATGTATGGTGCTTTGGATCTATGCTCAGTAATATTGGCCATTATATGTTTATCACAAATTTTGATTCCAAATCTTCCTGAGGTAGTAGGTGGCAAGTGGTTAGGAATGGAAGAAACTTCTGTCCCTCTGGGGCCACATGGTTAGCCTTTTTGTTTGCTTCATGATCTTTCCCCCCTTTTTAGTTTTTTAATCTTTTCTCTCTCTTGACTAACTTCCTCAGTTTTCTTTCTGTCTCTTGATTGACTTGGCCAATGTGACCACTCATCCTAAGATCTACTTGACTTTATGTTCCAGTGCCATCCACAGTTAATTACAGATTCTGATTATTGAACTAAGTTATTGACACATTGGGTCAATTGTTCACTCAGAATATAATTAAGCCTAATGGTTTTTGACTTCCAACATCAAAATAAGTGCTGCTGGTCATCCTACTTTGAGTTTCAAAGTGTTTTGTTCTATCACTCCTGATCCTCTGGCTTTCAGAGTTAAGGCCTTGGGAAAAAAATGTTTTCCTTGTTTAAAATCCAAAAGATCTGTCACTTAATAGGTTCAGGCTTCTTGTAAGTTCTGCAAACTTTTCAAAGGGACATTTCGAAAGCTTCTAGACAAAGATAATTGTGTCAAAAGGGAAACAGCTGTCTCTGTATTTGCTGAGGAGAATAAAATTAAACAAATAGCAGAGATGGGACTCACGTATAATTAAAATTGGATTATTGTGGCATTTGGCTCACCAGCCGGGAGCTGGATTCCTGTGCTTCTGTACCCATTCTCTTTCCATTCCTTGATTCCCACACTGTATCCCATCTTTCATTCTCTGTTTCCTTTTCATTGCACCAGAATGTTCTTCGTCCTGCCTCACAGCATGTTCCTCCTTCCTTACACTCCATCACCAGTCCTTCCCTTTCCAAAGAGTATTTGTTCTTTTTCTTTCTGTTTGTTTTATCCATTTTATTGTTCTTTTTGTTGTTGTTTTATTTTGTTTTGCTCAGAGAAGAATATGATACACTCCTACATTGCTTTCCTTTTATATATTTCTGGGAACAATAATTTTAGCTTTTTGTGTGGTGAGATCTCACAGGGTTCATTAAAGTCAGTTGCAAAAGTACAGTATTAATCTCTTGCTGTTTACATGTAAGCAATTTCAACCAGTTTTCCAAATGTTTATATACATGGTCAGAAGCTGTGGTTTACCTCCCTACTTTGTTTGGGAAAATCAAACTAAAACAGCAAGGTTTTTTCCCTTTTGCCTGGGTTCATGACCATAGAATTTCTTCCTCGAGTAGGATTGACATTGTTCTGTTGTGTTGTGGATGTTATAAAATCACAAAGTAATTCATGCTGAAAGTCTCAAAATTCATGTCAATCAGAAAAGATTTATATGCATTTATAAAAGTGCCAGCATTTTAATTTCATTAAAATACCACAACAGCTGACCAGCAGTATTTTTTATTGGTTCATGCCACAAATATTAGTTGGGTGTCTACAAAGAACCAGAAATAAAAAGAGGTAAGAGGATAGAAGATAGATATACACTGGCAGCTGTTTAGTGGAAGAGTCGAGCAATAAAGGAGTAAGTTGTAGAATTGTTTGAATTTCCCCTATTATTGTGGGATATCTGTGTGAAGGGTTATTAGAAATGCTTACACGTTCATTTTATCCTTTGAAGGCGGAAAAATCACTGAATAAATGAGTTTTGAGTGTTTTTTACTCATTTAAGAAAACTAAATGAAGTTCCATCTTAACCTGAAATCTCAATTTTTGTCCACTTTATCTTTATTCAGATATTCAACAGATACTTTCTGAGCTTCTCTTATGAATTTGGTCGATGCTCTGTGCTGCAAATATAAGTGATTCCAAAAAACAATTATAATAACAATGTATTGAGTCAGGTATTAGGCAAGTAATCACATCCTTACATTTATTTACAAATTCAGTTCCATGCTGTGAGGAAAAGAACAGGGAGCTATGAGACCATTATAGAGGGCCTAATTTAGTGTGTGGTGTTATAATACAGAGTGTTTAATTCTGTTGGAGTTGGTATCAGACCTAGATCCCAATTCTGACTGTGGTACTTACTTGCTTTATGACCAAAGAAAAGTGACTTACCCTCTTTAAGGCCCTTCTGTGAGATGGGCACATGAATCAATGCTTCCTATTTTGAGAGCTTGTTGCAAAGGGCTAAACGAGCACTTAGAATGAGAATTTTTAAAAAGTAGCCTTTATTGTTAATTCTAACCAGTTATTGTTAATTAAACACAGAGAAGAAGAAGTGGGAATATAGGCATCATACGGAAGCCTCTGTGTGCACAAACCCCCGTGTCGTGCAGTGCTGAGACTTTACCGTTAGTTCCAGGAGTTCTGAATTGTGAGTGTTAGTGAGACTTCTGTCATTCTGCAACTCTCTGTCCCTGCTTTTGAACATTGGGACTCCATTTCCTCTTGACTCTGACGCAGGGGAAGAACTCTGTGTGGGCCTGGTCATGAGTCTACCTGGGGTTATGTTTTACATCCATTTCCACTGTTATCTACACGTCATCGATCTTGGTCCCTGACATGCCTTGAAATATGAGCTTTGCCTCAGCCAGGCCTCTTTTCATGTCCTCCTTCCCAAAGCTAGAAGCAAAATAATTGCTTTTAAAGTGTATTTAAGACTTCAGGAGGGTAACAGAATGGACAGCCTGAGACCCAAATGCCCTATTGATTTACAAAGCACACAACTCAGCGGCAGGCAGGCCAGCTGCTGCACACCGCCCTTCGTGGGGTCAAGTGTAGGAGGCCCTCCCCACTCCCCAGCCCCAAGAAGGGGTTTTGCAGAACCGGAGCAAGAGTAAGGCAGCTTCTTCCCCAATCAATTTCTTCCTGCTTCTGTGTCAGAGCTCTCAGAAAAGATGGTGGAAGAAATATGTAGGTTTGGGATTCTGTCTGTTCACTGGTTGTTAGTCTGCATTAGCTTATGATTGAGGATTAAGGCAGCAGCACTAATAATGGCCAACACTTTTGGAACCTTTACAGTGTGCATGAGACCATGCCAAAGGCCAACCTGACACGTCCTTTCTTGGTTATTACTACAACTTTTGGGGAAGAAACTATCATTATCTACCTTTCAGAGATGAAAAAGCTGAGACTCAGAGAAATTGTTTCTTGTCTAAGTCCAGTGAGCTTGCAAATGGCAGAATTAGTGTTCCAACCCAACTCTTCCTGATGCAGAATGCACTGGCACACAGATAATGAAATTATATCATGAGATACACATTCGACTGTTCGCTTATTCAACACTGATTTGTTGAGTATCTACTATCTGCCACACAGTCTAGGCATCACAGATAAGGCAGTCAGAAACAGGCAAAATTACTTACCTCGTGAAGCTTATATTCTAGAGGAAGAAGACAAAAAATAAAATATGTAAATTTTATAGTGCAAAGTGGTGAACGCTAAGGGAGAGAAATGAAGGAGGAAGGGGTGTAATTTTAAATAGAGTGATCAGCAAAGTCTCACTAAATAGGCGACTTATCACACATGACAGATAGAAAGCTTATCATTCAGGGGTTGGGGCTGAGAATGTACTTGAGGTCAGGTCTTTTGTTTTCTCCTCAGAGAGCCCCAGGAGGTATTCTTCTCAAGGACCTTTGAGCGAGCTATTTGTACATTGACCCAAACCAAACCCAAAGACATTCGTAAACATTCTGAACCTCACTCTTGAGTCACTGAATATGGAATTCATCAAGTGCTTTGCTCTGGAAATTCTGTTAAGACCCCTTTATGGTTAAGAGTTGATGTTGAAACAGGTTTCGGTGTGAATATGGTTCTCTCATCCAAAATAGCTGTAGGGACACACACACACACACACACACACACACACACACACAAACGTGTGTATATATATATATATATATATATGTAAAGTAGGCTGCCAGATATACTCTTTCCTAGCTTAAAAGTTCCCAGCAAATTCATTAGTGAGGAAAGGCTCTGCTCACGATGTCCATACCTTCCCAACACACCCAAGGAGAAAAACCACAAAATGAACAGTTGGAAGCTAGACTTGCCTCCTAGAATTGAGTTTATTCAATCAAGAAAGTTACAGAAAACGCATAAGGAGGATGTAGTATATACAAACAATGGAATATCACACAGCCACAAAAAAGGATGAGATCATGCCATTTACAACAACATGGATGGCACCTGAGTGTTATGCTAAATGAAATAAGTCAGGCAGAGAATGACAAATACCATGTAATTTCACTCATATGTGCAATCTGAAAGACAAATGAAGAAACAAACACAAAGCAGATTTAGATCTATAAATACAAAGAACAAACTGATAGTTTTCAGAGGGAAGGGGGGAAGGGGGATGGGCCACATGGGTGAAGGGGAGACAGAGATACAGGTGTCAAGTTTTGGAATAAAGAAGTCACAGGAATAAAAGGCACAGCATAGGGAATATAGTCAGTGGTATTGTAATAATGTATGGTGACAGATGGTAGCTACGCTGTGGTGAGCACAGCATAGCATATAAAGAAGTTGAATCACTATGTTGTACACCTGAAGCTAATACAACATGGTGTGTCAAGCATCCTCAAATAACAAAAAAATGAGTTCTATAAATACAGAAGACATGGCAAGAATATCTTTCACACACACATACATACATGTTTCAATTTTTAGCCTTTCTCCAATTATAACAGTAAGAACTTTTAAGATCATTGGGACAACTTCAATACATTGGGCACCAGTATTGTGAAATTAGTCACTCAAGAAGCAGCTTGGCCTAAAATAAACTTTCCAACCATTTTTGAAGAAAATGGTCACATAAACAGGATAGAAGAGGTAGTCGGAGATCTATTGAGTTTTTAAAAACTGTTTTCCAGTGATAGACACAACCTGGGTGGCAGCCCCGGGTGTATCATGGAAGTGCTAACTACAAATTATTTTCCCCTTAGCAGGTCCAGTGGGACCTTGCTGTTCTTGAAGAGTCATTTGATGCCAGTCTTTGCCCTTGAAAACAATACTGCTATATCTCCTTAAAAAGTGTCCACACTTCAGATTTTACAGTGATTCCAAGTGGCCATCACCCCAGTTATTTCTAATTAGTGAGATTTGCCACTTAGAGGCTTCGCTGTGCTTATGTGTGAGTGGCCTACAAACTACTGGTCACAGGTGCTTAATGCCAACGTTCCATTTTGCTTCAGGTACCAGTTTTCAACCCCACCTTGCCCTTTTGCTAGTTTTAAGAGCTAGATAAGTAGGATTAATTTCTGTTTCAATATCTCCAGCTGTTTTTGAATCATTAATGCTGCTTTTACTGCAGTATGTTTCCTATTCATTACAGAATAAAAATGAACATGCCTTGGGGCATTTCACATTCTCTCAGCCTTCTCAGTTTTTTTTAAAGCCCACTCTGAACCTCCTAAAACTTATTGTATTTTTCTAGGCTAATTCATGTCTGGTGGTGATATGCCCATTTTGCTAAAAATCAAGATACTTCCCCGTCCTGACATTTCATTTAATCAGCTCAAAATTTCCAAGCCAATCTAAAACAGATCAACAATCTCGACTATAGCGTGAATCATACAACAAGGTAATTCTGCCCTTCTACTGAGAAACTTAACTTCCTCCCAGAAGTTTTATATAGTATTATATCACTCACGTAGGAACAATTAAAATTCTTATGGAAAAACCTGTCCTTCCACTGGTGAAATGAAGAAAAAAATATGAGGTAGTTGGAAGTAACAGGAAGGTAGTGCTGGAGTTGAAGGGCGATTTTGTAAATTATACAGTAGGGGTCAAAGCATTCAAGCCTCTTCAGGGGATTTGCTGGTAACATAAAGATGTCACCCAGTCCAGGCCAAAGATATTGTAGAGCGACAGGCAAGGGTGCGCAGAAGAAAGCAAGTGTTCCATTTCAGCCATCCATGGTCAACTTCTAAGGGCACAGCCACTAGGAGCAAAATGCACAAGTGAAACAAATCACATCTCTGGGTCAGATTCGGCCTGTGAGCTGTCATCTTAGAAACTCAGTGACTGACAAAAGTAGTTAGCTTATAATTCCCTGGCCAAGACAAATAATGGGTAACCAGATGCTGATATTACAGATACCCAAGTCTTTTTTTTTTTTTAATAGGTCTTTTTTTTTTTTATTAAACTTTATAGTTTATTGTCAGGTTGGTTTCCATATAACACCCAGTGCTCTTCCCCACAAGTGACCTCCACCAAGACCATCACCCCCCATTACCTTTCCCCCTTCCCCTTCCCCCCTCAGTTTGTTTTCAGGATTCAAGAGTCTCTCGTGTTTTGTCTCCCTCCCTCTCCCTAACTCTTTTTCCTCCTTCCCCTCCC
>CM053574.1:30013447-30399513 GCA_028646485.1 Cryptoprocta ferox | reverse complement strand
AATTCATTCTATTTAATGTGGAAATAAGGTCAGCCAAATGTCAGTGGTTGTGGTCCTTCATTCTGCATTGGAAGCCCTCCTGTCCCATAGCATTAACCTATTAACTCTCTTTTGAAAAGAAGATATATATATATATATATATATATATACACACACACACACACACATATATACATATATATATATACGTATATATATATACATATATATATACGTGTATATATATATATATATATATAATTTGCTTATAGATAATGCTGTCCTTTGTATCTACATATGGTTTTGAAAGAAACTGGCCCTTTCCCAATACTTCTTTTCATTCTGGCCATGGATATTTCCCATAGACAAGAAGGCTATGAATCTGAAAAAAAAAACCCTTTTACAGAGCAGAAATACTCAGGCTTTCTAAAAAGATGTGTTAAAACCAGACTCATGCAATTGGAAGCAATTTTAATCATCATGTCAATTAAATGATAGCATATCATTATCTGTAAGGATGGAATGTGTTTCATGGATTGATGGGTAAAAATTCCCTGCAATAGTGCTCTTTCCTTAAGGACCCCAGGCCTTTATAGGGTCACTATCTTAAATGTTGCCTCCTTGTTCATTGATAATGTACTCAAGATGTCACTCTGTAGCCTCATATTTTACTTTTTCTTTCAATTCTATGGTATCGGAAGCTACTGAATCTATGTCTCGTTTTCTCAGATCCCATGTGTGAATAGCTGTTGGTGGCTGGATGTATTACCCATCCTAGGGAACATGTCCACATTTTAAGGCAGGGTGAGAGATTGAATCTCTGGCAGGCCTCCAATTGTATCTATATAGTCAGTGACTATTCTTCATAAGCACAGGCTCACCTCCAACAAGGCACAATACAACCCAAAGGAATATTTCTCTCCCAACCAATAACCCTTAGAGTGGTGGTCTCAAAATATAGCTCCTACGTCAGCAGTTACCAGCTGCAGTACTTGTTAGAAATATAAATTCTTGGGCTTAAACCCACACCTACTGAATGAGAAACTATGGGGATGAGGTCCAGAAATCTGTGTTTTAGTAAGCCCTCTTGGCACTTCTGAGGCATGTTAAACTTACACATCCATTTTAGTATATTTTTCTCCAAGCTCTGTAAGCAGCCTGGACTTTTCCACCCATCTCTCCAATTAGACTAAATTCCAAAAGAGCAGGGAGCTCATCTGCTTGTTTATCATTAAATCCCTGTCTCTAGCAGTAATGCCAGGCACACAGTAGGTGTACATGGTGTATTTGTTGAATGTCTGAAGGAATGCATGAGTGATTGGCTAAGTGCTTCCTCCTGTCATGGTACGTGGCATAAAGGCCACGACACTCCCAGCCTGCTCCTACCGGGAGGTCAGGGGGTGGCATAGGGTTTCTCAGGAGCTACACTGCTTTGGCTTAAATCTTTGCTTCTCCATCTGTCAACTGTGTGTCCATTGGCAAGTTGCTTAGCCTCTCTGCCTTGATTTTATCATCTCTAACGTGGAGATGAAAATAGTACATCAGCTTCATATAGGGTTTTTTGTTCTTTGTTAGATTAAATGACTTGCAGTGGTGCCGTTTGTGATTAGATTACCGCTGTGATTCTCCCTTCCCAAGTGGCAGCCAGGCCACGCTCCACCCAGCCTGCAGAGTCTCTGACAAAGGTCTGAATAGAATTTGCCCTGCCCCTTCATCAGTATGATATTAGGAGGACTGGATCCTGCAGACATCATCCCAACTCCTAGCTTTATCATTCTCATGATTCATTATATCTCTGTTACTTTGATTAATATTTACATTGAAAATAACGCATTGCAGGAATACTTGAATGGACTCTCAGAGTCTGGTTGCACACACAGTTCTGATGGTCTCATATGACTGCTATGGTACAGCTTCTCTCCAGTCTTTTCTTACTTCTTGACACAGGCCTATATTCCTGTTACCTTTATCAGGACCTCAAATCGTTGTCATGGTTAAATCATTAAAATACAAACAAGTTGTTGTTTTTTCTTTTCTTTTTCTTCTGCTTCTGCCACACACAGTAGTGTGCTATTTATTATCTGCTCTGACTAATCCTCATTTCGTTTTTAATGCTCAGCATTTTCCTTTCTGTGGAGAACCATACATTGGCAGGAGTTCAAGGAAAGACTGCAAAAACTTCGTAGAAACTATTTTAATCCCAAGCAGTTAATGTTTGGAGGACAGGTTGAAACATATGTAGTATAGGCACCACAATGTAGGCAATTATCTCCAAGGGCAATAGGGGACAGAGAATAAAGGCCACGCTGCCCTGAGGTTGAGCGTAAAGAACTGAAGAAACACCTTCCTTGGCGTTCCAAGGGTCACGGTGTCAAATGAAGAATGAAATGATAAGACAAATGGAACAGCTTGATAACACCCAAATGGGTGTATTTATTCACACAGTTCAGGCCTGACTACTGGAGTTCTTATCCTGTCCACTGACAGCCATTCTGAGCATTGTAACAAGATCCAGAACTTGATGTCTAGAAGTTCTTAATGATACTCTGTACAAAGTGGATGAAAGGTGACAAGCCAGAGGGAATGTGTGCAGAAGTTTTGGCTCAAAAATCCTGTGACTTTCAGCGGCAGTTCTCTTTGTTGGCTTCAACATTTGAACAACTGAAAGACAATAGCTAATAGCCTAATTTTCTGAAGATACAAATGGATGTCCCAGAGTTAGAGTTGTGTTCTGTTTAAATAAGGTTATTTGTGCTGTTCTTGAAGCATTGCATGTGACATGGCAAGCTGCCTCTGGTCTTCTTTTCTGTAGTTTCATCCTGCCATTTAACATGTGTATTCACACACACACACACACACACACACACAGTCCTTGGTAAAGCACCATATATATTGCTGGTATAAGGCAGCATTAATTATTATTCAAAATCTACCATGCAGCTATTACACAGTGTGATTTTCAGAAAGGAAGAACACTGTTGGAAGCATAATACCACCTTGCAGAATCAGTTAGGGGAAAAATATGAGCTCAGGAGGTGGAAATCCATGTTTAGAATTACAGGGAAATTATGACAAGCCATGAAAAGTTCCACAGGCCCTTGTAGCCCTGAAATCTTTCCTCTAGGACCAACTTGTATGAAAATACACTATTCCTGGAATTTGCCCTGTCAAAGCCAGACATATTTTTTAATTGAATCTTGCTCTGAGAGTAGTGAATTTATTTTCCCCATCTATAATTTGCTTTTTATGTGAATGGAGAGACGTTCTGTTTCTCTTCTTTGGAGGATTGTCATATTCCTGTAAAAACAATCAATGTTGGGCCATTTATCTCTTGCTTCATCAAACTGTGATGTAAGTATGTATATGTTCGCAATATAGATTTTTTATTTCTGTATTTTACAATCATATTATTGGCGAGTGGCTCTCATTTATTTTCCAGAACATTTCTAAGCTGATGACAACTCTTTAGTCTTTGTTTGTTAACTGTGTCCCGTCTGTCTACCTTTTCATGTAATAATTGCTTTCAGGGAATGAAACAGAAATGGGGTATTGCTTTGTTTAATATTTTTCAAATCAAATACAGCATAGCACAACCATCTGTGAAAATACATTTCAGCTTTCATCAAATTCTGCCAAGGCTTTTTTGAGGATTAATAATCCCTGCATGTGGGCATGCTTCTATGGCTAATGTAATATTGTTGGGCAAAGCCTAGGTTATATTTATGTTCTGACTCAGGTAAAAAAAAATAATAATAAAAGCACTTGTTGCAGAGAGAAAAAAAAGTTGAGTATTTTCACTCCTAAATATGTGTTGCTTGCAGAACAAGTGCCTTTGGAATGGAAAATAGTGTTGAAAGGCTTTTCTTGGTGGAAAATGTGGAAGTAAAAGCTTTATTCGTTTTCCTTTTAGGTGGAGTCCAATTCTCAATCATTGGAAAGGTCCCTAACAGTGCTACAGACGTACTAGCAGAACATGGACTGCCTGGTGCCTTTTGAAGATGACCTTTCTTTGGTTGGTTTTGGGGAAAGGAGCTGTGTCTCAGCTGTTTTTTTCTCAGCGATTGTGACTATTGTCCTTTCTACCCATCTTCGTGTCCTACATACCACTTTTCCGCCCTGTCATTTTCCAAAGCCCCACCAACACAGAGCTGTTGCATGGAACAGGGTGAGCGAGGCAGGCTGTGGCAAGACTGCGAGATAGTATAGAACATTAAGTAACTAGAATTTTATTAAGACATACCACTCTCTTTCAAAGTTTTTTGGCAACTTCTTCCAATAGGAATTTCTTATAGGCTGTTTGGAGACTCTTGTCCCCTGATTGCCCCAATTCTCTAAGTATTTTGACAGGAAACAGAACATACTCCAATGTTATTGATAAAGTCGTCGACCAAGTGGAAGGAAATACACTATGTACAATCAGTTCTGTTATAACACTTGTTTTGAAAACACAGATTCATTCCAATGCCATTGATATATCCTGGAAAAATTTGGACGTAGGTTTTTTTTTTTAATGTTTATTTTTTGAGAGAGATAGAGAGAGAGGATGAGTGTAGGAGAGGCAGAGAGAGACAGAGGGACTGAGGATCCAAAGCGGGCTCTGTGCTGACAGCCCAGAGCCCAATGTGGGGCTCAAACTCACCAACCATGAGATCTTGACCTGAGCTGAAGTCTGTGGGCGTCGTTTTGCATTTGCTTGTGCATGATGTGATCCATGAAAAGCATTTGGTGAACACAGAAATCTGTACCCAGTTGAACCAAACATGTAGGAATACACAAAATACACACCGCCTCCCCAAACAGCCCTACCCACCTCAGTTCACCACAGTGTTAGGAGCCACACCATCCCCATCCTCATCCAGTGAGGCAACTTTCTTTTGCATTTCAGATAAGCTTCCTGCTGCCGCTTTGCAACAGTTTACAAGCTGCAGCCCTATGAAGTATACTTCCACAAGCAAATCCCAAGGTCTTTTGCGAGGTAAAAATGCAACACTTATTATTTATGTGTTTCTTGATTGTGCAATGAGTGTAACGCGGTCAGCCATTTTTACTAGGTTCCTCTGTTTTTAAAATGTCATAGGTACAGTTAGTTTGTGTGCCTCAAACCCCATTTTCCCATAAACTTCGTGGTATTTTTTGCAAAAATTTGCATGGTATGATGGTTTCCAGAACACAGATGTTGCTTATAGCAGAAGTGACTGTGTGTTGAAGTACTTCTGTGGCTGGGAAGAGCAGGGATCTGTCACAGCTTTTGGGCCTGAAGGACCAGGACAGAGGAGCAGACTCTGGAACCCTGAGCGGGAGGGCCTGTGTAGCAGCGGCTATGCCAGAGGCCTAGCATAAAGAGAGCCTGGGGAATAAACACCCTGCATTCACTTTCCTCCCATTCTCCAGTCTTTGGCAATTACCTCCCATTAATGGGCTGAACCCTCTGGGAAGCCAGTGCGTTGGGGAGTCTGTTTATTGCCATCCATGGAGAACAGTTAAACACAGTCCATAGAGCAGGGCTGAGGGATGGATCTGAAGTCATCGTCTTGCCCAACACCATCAGGGAAGTTACTTTTTCAGGAATTGTTTTTATTTTATTACCTAAATCAATTTTATTCTTCTCTTTCTGCATCTCTTATCTAAGCTGGGGGTTGAGGAGATTCATAAAGGTGTTTTTCTAAACAAAGGAAAAGTTTCTGCCAAAAAAGAGAATCTGCACTCCTAGTTGAACCAATTCAAACAGCCAACTTAGAAAATAACATATTTCCAACCCCCCTTCTCATTATATATGTATTCATAACTGTGTTCATAGTCATTTCCATGTGAACCCCTTTCTAAGGGCAAATATGTTTTCACATTTAATGCTTGAATTTTGTCCAGATTGGTTGGATACTATTACATAATTCACTAACTTCTGTGCTTGGTCAAGAAGAGGAACACTAAAGGGATGGTATAATTCACTTGCTGATAGACTTCAATTTGGAAATGGATTTTTATTGTAGTTCCATTACAAGACAACTGGCCATTTTCCAGTACTGGAATGGGGGAAGGTGGCTTGAAATGAGTCTCTGTAGTGTGTCCATTTCCCAGATGCCCCAGCTTGATCTGAAATTCAGAAGAGACCATGAGCTCACAGTCTTAAAGGTAATTATGCAATAGGATGTTTGAGTTTAAATGAATCTATTTGTCATTGACTAGTATGTCTTCCCTGCCCAGAAACAGCCTGCAGACAAAAGGAGAGATATTTCATGTGGTCCTATAGAGTTCAGATGTTTATTGGAGAAGAAAATATTAAAAATGTTAAACTTCAAAAGAAGAGTAAACATACGTCTTTTTAAAAAATTTCTTCAAAGTTTTCTTTTTTTAAAAAAAAATAAGAGGCTTGAGTTTATTTATTCACAAGTAAAATTTATTGCAACATTAGCCATAATTCACTTTGCTTCATGCAAAAGTGAAGTGGGTTGCTCATATTGGTTGGCCTTTCGCTGGGGACGGAAATTTGATGATATTGATAATGTTGACAGGCATAATGCTGACAGGATAATGGAGATGAAAATTTAGATCCTACTACAGGCTCATGTACTTTGAAAAACAGAGATATAATTCATACGTCAGAAAATCCATCCTTTGAAGCTTACAATTCAGTGGCTTTTAGCATATTCACAATGCTTTACAGCTATCACCACTGTCTAATTTCATAGTATGTTTTATCACTTCCAAACGAAACCCCATATTGGTTAGCTGTCACTCTCTATTCCTCCTACTCCCAGCCCCTGGCAGCCATCAATCAATGTTCTGTTCTATCCATTTACCTATTCTGGACATTTCATATCATCAGAATCATGTCATTTATGGCTTTTTTTGCATCTAGCTTTTTTCACTTAGCGCACTGTTCTAAAGATTTATCCATGTGTAGCATGTTTCAGGACTTCATGTCTTTTTACTGCCACGTAATATTCCAGGACATACCACATTTTGTTCATCCATTAATCAATTGTTGGCTGTTTGGATGTTTCTACTTTTTGGCTATAGTGAGTAATGCTGCTGTGAACATTCATGTTTTTGTGTGGACATGTGTTTTCATTTCCCTAGTAATAGAGTTGCTGACTCATGCAGTAACTCTAAATTTAAACTTTTGGTGAACTGCCAGACTGTTTTCCAAAGTGGGTACAAAGTGGGTACGTTCCTAACAACAGCATATGAGGGTTCCAATTTCTCCATAACTTTGCCAACAGTTTTTAGCCTCTGTCTGTTTGATTATAGACATTTTAGTGGGTGTGAAGTCATATTTCATTGTGATTTTCATTTGCCTTTTCCTGATGGCTAATAATGTTCAACATCTTGTCATGTGCTTGTTGGCCATTTGTGTATCTTCTTTGGAGAAATGTCTACTGAGATTCTTTATCATTTTTATTGGGTTATTTGTTATTTTATTGTATTGTAACTGTTCTTTTTATACTGCATATGAGTCCCTCATCATATACATGATTTACAAATATTTTCTATAATTCTATAGGTTGTCATTTATATTCTTACTGGTATCCCCTGAAGCATGAACATTTTTACAATTTTGATGAATTCTAATTCATCTATTTTTCTTTTATCACTTGGGATTTTGATGTCATATCTAAGACAACCTTGTCTAACCTAAGGTCATGAAGATTTTCTCCTATATTCTTCTAGTAGTTTTATAGTTTAATCTCTTATATCTAGGTTTGTGATCCATTTTGAATTAATTTTTTTTTCAATTTTGAATTTTTATGTATGATGTGAGGAAGGAACCCAACTTTATTCTGTTGCATGTGGATATCAAGTTGTCCTGGGAACACTTGTTGAAAAGACTATTATTTTCCTATTGAATTGTCTTGACATACTATTGAATATCAATGGACTATAAATATACAGGTTTGTTTCTAGACTCTTAGTTATATTCTGGGCTTAGAGGCATTTAGAAGTAGACGTGCCCTTTCAGATCACAGAGTATAGGAGTCACACATTCCAATGTCTGTCAAGTGTAGTCAGGCTTCATGAGTAAAGTGTGCCAGGTAAACCTGGGGAACATGGGCTTTACCCAATGGTTGTCATATGGAAATGTAAGATGAGGTTGGTTCTATCTTTTCATTTTTTTTTAAATTTTTTATTTAGTTTTGAGAGGCAGAGAGAGACAGAGCACAAGCAGGGGAGGGGCAGAGAGAGAGGGAGACACAGAATCAGAAGCAGGCTCCAGGCTCCGAGCTGTCAGCACAGAGCCTGATGTGGGGCTCGAACCCATGAACCATGAGATCATGACCTGAGCCTAAGTCGGATGCTCAACCGACTGAGCCACCCAGACACCCCTATCTTTTGACTTTTCAAAAGAAACCAGAAGTTGTATTTCTTTTTTTGGAAAAATGTCTTGAGTTATAGCCAAGCAGCTAATTTAGTTGAAAAAATGCTGACTAGCCAAAGAAAACACATATTTAGGCAGCACTTGCCCATTATCCACCAGTTTTCAACTTCTGAGGCACTTCAGCCCTTTCCTTGAATAGATAAGGTCACCGGGTCTCAGTTTAGGTGAACAATCCTAGGTTGCATTGTTATTTGTGGCAAATTCAGATCTAGAAATTGATATTGATGCTTTCTACTTCCTAGTTGAATATTACTAATATACCAAAATTCTAAGAATTCACTATTTTTCTAATCATATTTTCTTTTTTTAATGTTTATTTATTGAGAGAGAGAGAGAGAGAGAGAGAGAGTCCCAAGCAGGCTCTGTGCTATCAGCACAGGGCCTGACTTGAGTCTTCATTTCAGGAACCGTGAAATCATGACCTGAGCCAAATCAAGAGTCAGATGCTTAACTGACTGAGCCACCCAGGCTCCCCTCTAATAATATTTTCTTATTATCATGACTAGATATTATGTCTTCTTTTAATTAAGAAAACTCACAAATACAGTCAACCAACCAAAGAACCCCTTAGAGACCTAGGAGCTATGTTAGTAACTGTTCTCTATTGTAATTATTTAAAAGAAGATATCTAACCTATTGTCAGAAGTCCAGTATAAAGACTTTGTTTTTTGTCTGATCATAGGCAAAAAAAAGCAGTGCACAACTCTTATCCCCCGGAATACACACACACACACACACACACACACACACACACACACACATTTTCTCTGTCTCTCTCTCTCTCTCTCTCTATCTCTCTCTCTCTCCCTCCCTCCCCCAGCAATGAATAAGACATGCCTCTGAAAGTCTTGCCTCACTCGTCATGGTTGTAAATATACCACATGTGGAAGGATTAGAACTCATCGTTCTCAATTTTATCTGCTCTGTGTTCAAGGCCTTTGTCAAGAACAGGCATTTCCTTCCCTGAGATCCTCTCAATGACATATTTTCTTATTCCAATAACCACTCTGGGAGGGACGTTCCCAACTCCTGTGCCAGAATATGTTGAAGAAATGTTAGTCTCCTGCAGTATTAATGCATGCATTTCCCAACTTTTTGACATTTGATTCAGCTCAGCAAATGTGTGGGGAAGACAGATGTGCCAGGAATAATTATGGGACTACTGACATGAATAAGAAGTATGACAGTCCAAAAGACAAACATACTAAGAAGAAAGAAATATGTTATAACTAAAGCTAAAGACAGCAGATTGAAGTGGAATACGACAGTGACTTCCCAATGGGGGAGCTACACAAGACTTCACATTGTATTGACATTTGTACATCCGAGAGAAGTGATTAATACACACCAAGACAAAAATGTGCTAATATACAGAAATTCAGGACTAATGGATTGCATCTATGCTAGGTTAAATCAGGCCAAAGATTAATGAAAAATTCATTCATCCTGAATTCTTAACCTACTTATCATCAGCCTCCAGATGTTTGATATTTAAATAAAACAATTGGATAATTGATGGAATTTTACTTTTCATTTAGTCAGTTGGAATAGTCAACAATATGCAGTTTGCCAAATCTTGAGAGAAAATTTTGTTGCCCTTCTAATTTATTTCCAAGCTTCAGGAGAGAATTTGAAAGTGATCAAGAGGTTATTTGAGGAAAGTAAACTATAAGATGGTCAGCTCTTCTTCACTTCACAGTTACCTTGGGTTAATATGTTTGTGACAAGATTCTTTTACTACTTGTAAAGATTCTCATTTTTTTTTCTTACTTTGCCAGAGGACCTCATTGTTCTTGACCTTTTGAGAAAAGACTGTGTATTAATCTGAGATGCATTTGCCAAGATGAGATTAAATGAGCAAGGGTTTAACCAGGGGAAACACCTGGAATGGAGAATGGGGAAGGAGCTGGTAAGAGTAGGAATGCCATCGGATGGCAAAACTGCCCCAAGTAGAGCAAGGAGGGAAGGGAGTTTGATGGAAACATCTTAGATTGCTGTGCTGTCTCAAGAGCTTTGGCAAAGCCACTGAGGAGTCCTTGAGCCAAAGTTGGCTGTTAGAGGGGCTCCAGATCGCCCAGTAATAAAATTGCTTGAGTATCCTCACCACATCCAGATTGTGGGAGCAGCCTGTGGGAAAAGTGAGGGCTGGGTGCAAATGTGGTGGTGGATTTCAGACTGTAGCCTCTAGGTCTTCAGTTAATTACACTCCCTGGAGTTTGAAGTCTTTAAAGTGCAGTTTCATGGCAGACAAAAATGGTAATTTTGTTAGGTTACAGATTAGCTGTAATAAGAGACCCCAGAATATAGTGGTTTAAACAGGACTGAGTTTTATTTATCTCTTAAGTTGGGGTTTCAAAGTGGATATTGGGGATCCAGGCTCCTTCTGTCTTTTTGCTCTACCATCCGGGCATGCTACCTTTACTCCCATGATGAGTGGTAGCACAATATGGCTCACCAGCATGTTGGCATTGTAGCTGCTGGACGGGGGAGAGAGAGGGGAAAGGAGGGAAGCACCTTTCCCTTAAAGGGCATGAGCTAGAAGCTGGATACCTCCCTTTCTGCTCATATTTTATTTGCCAGAACTCAGTTACATTAGTTACTTGTGGCTGCTGTAACACATTACCACAAATTTAGTAGCTAAAAACCACTGAAATTTATACTCTCACAGTTCTCTGTTTCTGTGGCTGAAATGCAGGTGTCCCCATGGCTGTACCCCTTCTGGGGGCTCCAGAGGACAGTCTCCCTTGCATCTTCCACCTTCTGCTGACTCCTTGGCTGTGACTGCATCACTCTGATCGCTACCTGCTCATGTCACCTGCTCCTCTTCTGTATGTAATCCCCCTCTGCCTCCTTTTTATAAGGACACTGGTGATTACCTTTAGGAACCACCTGAATAATCCAGGATACTCTCCTCATCTCAATCCTTAACTCAATCACACTGGTTCAAGGGTCTAGGACCTGGATATCTTCGGAAGCCATAATCCAGACTACCACAGTCATATGGGCACACTTAGCTATAGGCAGCATCGGAAATAATAGTCTTTTGCAGAGTGCTATATTCCTATCACAAGTTAGCATGTTTTATTACTAAATTTAGAGAGGAAGAATGGATATAGGGTTCCAATCAGCCATCTCATCTTCAGAAGTTTCTTAAAATTATTGTGATTTGAACCTGAGAGTAAAAAGCTTTGCATCATCAACTCTAAATTACATAATTTTTGGAGTACTTGAAATACAAGACAAGTTGGATTTGAAGGGCCTTGTTTCTGCCTGACCACTGTTATCATGCACCTCCTGCTTCTTCTGATGATAGTGCCCTAATTCCTAATTTTCCTTTGATCAAGTGCCTCTTGCCAAATTTCAGTCCATGTGCTGTGTGGTGCATGTACCCTAGGTCTGGAAAATTTGCATTTTCTATTGGTTCCAAGTTGGGTCTGAAATCCACAGGGGTTCTCCACAAAGACCATAGGATTTAGGGAAACAATAAGGAAAGTGTACGTCTCTTTCCAGTGGGATTGCTGAGCTGATAGACATAAGCTGAAACTGCTGATAACTCTCTTTGCGCCGGATGTGAGGAGCCTGCCCAAGAGTGGAGTCAACCCCTAGGAAGAGGGATCTGAGGGATGGGGGGAAACATGTTCTTGGTGACATCATTTAAGTACCTGCATCCAGACACACCTGAACCAAATGTATCCCTGGACGTTTTATGTGAGTCAGTTAGTGAGTGACTCCATCCTAACCCTGCTTTTACCTGTTCTTTTGCCACTTGGGTTGGGTTCCTGTCACTTGAAACCAAGAGGGCTGACTAATGCAAAGTTGAGTGATATGCTGAAGGAAATGTATCAACTTATAGGCAAAGTCAAGGCTAAAATTCAGATGTTCTTCCTTTTAAGCTGCTCTATTGTGGTGTCTTTTCTTCTTTTCACATAATGGCTGTTGACCAATTTCTTTTGATTTCACTATAAAGTGGAAGTCATTTAGTCCCTTAGTCAATCTTGATTTTAAAAAATGGCTTGAGTTCTTATGTGATTTCTTCTCATCTGGCCTACAAGTTTCAACAGCTTATCAAAGGAACGTCACTGACAAATAGAATTTGTGACAGCATTGAACACCCTGGTTTTGTTTGGGAAATAAAGAAGGAAAAGAGGGTAATTTCAAAATGCCAAGAAGAAGTAAGACCTTTTTTGTTGTTGTTTCCGGCAGATTTATAATGCAATAAAAAGTTTGTTCTGCAATCATTTAGCCCATGTGGTTGATATTAGATTTTTCAGTCAAAACTGTTCATGTCTTCAAGAGGCTCTGAAGCCTTTTATTTAAGTGAAGGATGCTGCTAAAAATGTTGAACTCAACATTCCCCCTGACGTTCTTTCAAGACTATCATGAATAGTCCAGTTTTAAGAAATTCCAGATGAATTGTGCACAGCAAGATGAAAGACAGATACAAGCATCTGTGCACAGGAATTATGCAGAAGTATGCAAATTTTAACCCCAGTGATGATGGAAATGTTAACCTTATGTTTCAGTAATAATAATAACTACTCTGATCTAATGGTGAGCTAAGAGGTTGTAAAGGGCACTTGGAGTCGAGAATTAACAAGAAGTAAGAAGACTTCCTCCCCCATCCCCACGACATCAGGTTGTTTATCTGAATACCTTCTTGTTCAGTGCAATTCACCATAGAAACAAATATTAACAATGACATGTTCATGGCACAGGTACTTGTCATTAAATGTAAACCTGTTTTATAAAAACTTGATCCTTAGGCTTCCATAAAACAGGATGCTGATTTATTTTTTTAGAAGCTGCATCCTTAAACTAAGAAACCTATGACAGTGTTAGAATTTGGCGCATAAGTCAAGTCTTCCTATGTTGGGAGGAGAAAGGAAACTCGTGGGCCTGAGACAATGGCAAGGAGAAGACTCCAGACCTGGACAAGTGCTATAAAGTTTTAGAAATAGCTGCCACTAATCGAGTACTCAGTATGTGCCAGGCACAATAAAGCACTTTATAGTTACAGTATCATTAAAACCTCAGAATAGCCCTATGGGTTAGGGAAAACAGAGGTTTGCCTAAAGTTTCAAAGCTGGGAAGAGGTGGAGCAGAATCTATTCAAGTCTATCCAAGCTGGTAAACACTGCTGTGAATGCTGTGCTACATTGTGGGTGCCCTCAAGCCTCACCCTGTAACACGCAACATGCCACTGATGCTGCATTTAACTGTTACGTATCCACAGTCTGTCAGGCCAACTCTAAAATGTCTTCTTCCCTTTTATTAAAAAAAAATTCTTGTAGATTTTTAAAATAACTATTTTGCAAATGATGCATAAATCTGTAAAAAATAAAACTTTGCAGCTAAGGGTAGCATTGGATTCGCCTATCACCACTGGCATTACTCCTTTCCTGACATTATACTGGGACTCCATGATGACCAGTGCCTGCGACTCACCCTGCGCATGTTTGGCACCCATTTGTCAGGAAGGGAAAGTGTAGAGAAGATCTCCAGGGGAGCTCTAACTAGGTCCCATCTTTCTCAGAGCCTCTTAGCTTACTGTTCTGATATCTTCAACATGCCCTTTTCATCTCGTGGTCTAATATAACTTCCAGCTCCAGCCATCATGCTGACTTTTGCTAATAGGGAAGAAGAAAAAGGGAAGGAGAAGGCATGCTCATTTTCTTTAAAGACTTGAATTGAAAGGTACATGTATCACTTCTGCTCACATCTCCATTAGTCGAAGCAAGATCACAGGGCTGCATTCCCTGTGTGTTTGTATATTCTTATGGCACATATTGCCAATAGTTTCCCAACATCCATTTTTCACACTTTTCAGTAATGGGCTCTCCAAATTTTATCTCACTCTGGTGAGACTCTACCTTTCCCCAGCCTCACTTGTGGCAGTACTAGGATCTAGCCAGCACTCTTCTGGCCTGGCGGATAGGTTTCACACCTGACTAGGCATCTGTATGACTGGCTACCCTGGGGTTTCTATAACTCATGTCTACTTACAAATTGGACCTACTCCTCAAAGAGTCCCGGAACAAATTAAAGGAAGGAGAGCAGGATGGAAAATGTAGGACAACTGAAAATCTCTATTACATTTAGTTTAAACATATGCAATGCAGGGGCACCTGGGTGGCTCAGTCCATTGGATGTGGCTGACTCTTGATTTTGGCTCAGGATCATGACCTGAGTTGGTTGTGAGACTGAGCCCGGCATCAGCTCCATGCTGAACATGGAGCCTGCTTAAGATTCTCTCTCTCTCTCTCTCTCTCTCTCTCTCTCTCTCTCTCTTTCTCTCTTTCTCTCTTTCTCTCTTTCTCTCTCTCTCCCTTCCTCCTTCTCTGACCCTCTACCCAGCTCACACATTCTCTCTCTCTAAAAAATAAAAAATAAAAACAAAAACAAAACAAAAACCCCATATGCAATGCAGCTAAATCAGTGCTCAGAAGGGAATGTTGTAACCTTAAATGTACATATTAAAAAAGAAAAAAAACAATAGAAAAGTAATGAGCCCAGAATTCAAGAGTTAGAAAAAGAACAGAGTAAACCCAAAGAAAGTAGAAAGGAGACACTAATAAAGATAAGAACAAACATTAGTGAAACAAAAAACAAGTAATGGGGATGATCTGCAGAAATAAAGTGCAGTTCTTTGAAAAGATTAATGAAGTGGACAAGCAATAAAGAAGAAAGGCACACAAAACATAACTGAGGGGAAAAAGGGGGGACATAATTGTATAATAGTGACTTAAAATATCGTAAAAGTTATTATGAATAATTCTATGGTAATACATCTGATAACATCTAAAATTGTTATTTTTTCTAGAACATATATAAATTACCAGTGTTGATTTCAGTGGGGATAAAGGACTTATAAAGCTGTTAAAACCCTTGATTTGGGAGTTAAACATGTATCCACTCTCTCCCCTCTTCCCACCTTCACTCACATCCCATATGGTTTTTAAGTCAAGTTTTAACACACCGCGGCAGAATAGAGAACTTCTAGCTTCTGTGAATTGTTTAACACTCCAAATCCTGTTCTGAGGAAAGCATATTCTCCCTTCCTGTGGTGGACACGATGGCAAACCTCCTAGGTCCCCTCTTAAGAACCAAAGCATACTTTCCCCCAGACACTGGGACTGGTGGCTGCAGACCACTCATAGCTAAGTCCCTTTCTGGGAGTTTCCCTTGGGCCCACATCCAAGACTGGTAGAGGCAGTAGGTCAAGAGTCCAGCCGCAGTGAATTGACTTAAGACAGCTTGGAAGGGCAATCCTAGTTACATTGCTGCGGCCTCCCGGGGAGCTGCTGTGCATTTCCGCTCTGACCCCTGTCCTTGCCCCCAGAAGAATGGATCCTGAGAGCCTCCCCAGTAAAGTTCTGGTACATACACCTCTATCCCTCAGTGTGCTTCCCAGGGAAAATGGTCCAAGACAATAATAAAACCTGGCAAGGATGGTATGAGAAAGTAAAATTATAGGCCTCATTTAAAAAATACATGATGATGAAGTTGAGTTTTCTCAGGACTCAAGATAGTATAACATTTGAAATCTGATAATATACTTAACTGCAAAAGCAAATTAAAGAGAGACTATATGATTGTCTCACTAGCAGACAATGAACCATACAGTTCAACTCCAATTAATGATAATTAATATATATATATATTACTCCAGTCTCACCAAGAGAAAAATCTTCAGAAAATTCCAATTGAGGGGCATCCTATAACACACTTAACCTGTTGTCCTTAAAGCTGTCAAAGTCATCAAAAACAAAGAAAGTCTAAGAAATTGTGTAGCCAACAAGAGCCTAAAGAAACATATGATTATTTAGTATGTGGTACCATAGATGGGACAGAGAAAGGACTTATGTAAAAACTAAGGAAATCTAAACATACTTCAGGTCTTAGTTAATAATAAAGTATCATTATTGGTTCATGTAACAAATGTATCCTACTATTATAACATGTTAATAATAGGGGAAGCTGTCTTTAAGGTACAAGAACTTCCTGTACTATATTCTCAATTTTCTTAAAATCTAAAACTCTTCTAATAAAGTCTAATAGAAAAAGAAAGCTTGGAAGAATATACCAGTACCAGTGGCTGGTATCTTGGACTTATTGTAAAGATAGAACGATGTTATAAAATTCTTAGTACAGAAGCTGGCATATAGTAAGTATTTAATAATCCTTACCTATTATTATTATTGTTATTGATTTTAATCTATACACTTCTATATACAAATTCTATCATAACCACATATTACTTATATTATCAGAAACTTTTTTTCAAAGAAAAGACAAACTTCTAGGGCACTACCTGATATGCTACAAACTGAGGTTGAGGCAGCTACATGGAAAGTCGAACAGCTCAACAAAATCTCACTTTGCTCCTCAGTTCTAGAAGCTGACATCTTTGCAAGTGACAATGAAAAGATTTGCTTTTATGTTGAGCGGTCTCAAAAGGTCTACCCTTCTTCAAGTGATTCTCTATCTGAAGGACTTCTGAGGAATGCATTCTCTCAAGGTGCCAGCATGGAGATTCATTTTGCCCCTAAGGTTGACACCAAGGAGAAGGAGCATCCCTCTTCCTACAAGAGAAGGCAAGGTTGACCTGTGGACAAAGGAGCTGGCCACCATCTTCATGAAGTCAGATACTGTGTCCTGAAACTTGAGGATGAAGACTTACATTAGGGCTTCAGAAAAGAGAAGAATGCCTGGATTGAAAAGTTGCTTGGATATTATAAAGTGATAAGTAAAGGAACACCTCATTGCTCTAAGGGCCCATTTGAGGCTGAAAGTGGTAAGGGAACTAACGTTACAACAGGTAGGTCAGACTGTCGCACTCTGAGGACTGGTAGACTGAAGTGGTGGATGGATAGATGTAGGCATGACCCACACTTAGGAAACCATATGGCAGTTGTGGGTAAATACGAAAGGACAAAAGTCCTAGAGAATCACACTGATGTTATAATTTTTTTGGCAATTTTTGATACATAGAATTATTTACCAATCTCAAGTGGATAAGACCATGGTTTTCAGTAGAAACAAAGCAAGGGAAACAGCTAGTGCAAGCCACAAATCTGTGTGTTGCTACATTTTGGGCACATCATGTTCTCACAATATAGAAAGTGCCAGAATGCTGCAATAGGGGCCTCTCCCTCATAGGCATGCTGTCAACCTCTGGTCATTAGCCTTGAATGACATGATGAAAAGAAAATCCAGACTGACCTTTGAGGTAAGCAATAGAAACTAAATGTTCTTTTGTCCATTGAGATAGTCATTTCTATCTCTTTATACTTTCTCTTCTATTTTATCTGTCACTTTCTCCTTTTTCCCTACTATTAAACTAAAATTCCATTCATTGCTTGAATAATCTTTGTATAACTCCTCAAAAATATGTACATTTATTAGAAGAAGCATCAAAAGAGTTGATGGACCTTATTCATACTAGAAAAAAGAATTCCTAGCAAATGAAAAATCCATAGAAAACATTATAGTTAATGATTAAACATTAAAAGCACTTCTTTTAAAATCATGGAAAATAAAAATAAATAATTTCCTTGAACATTATTTAAATTTACATTAAGTGGCTTTCTTGACAAATCAATAAGACAAGAAAAATTTAAGATCTAAAAAATTTTTAAAAAGACATACAAAAACTAAAATGGAAGATACAAATGTATTGCTTATTCACATATGATTGTCAACATTGCAAATACAAGAGAATACAAGCTATATAAGCAATAACTATAGACTTAAGCAAATTTGCAGGATACAAGATCAATATACAAAAGCATATATACTATTCCTGCTTTAATTAATTAGAATACGTGATAATAATAGTAATATCCCACACACAAATCCACAAAAACTACAGAATCCTTAGAGGCAAACCTAACAAAAGATATGAGAGAACTTTTTGGATGAAATAATTTAAAATTTTTGAAAGCTATAAGAAAATTCTAAGTTAGAAATCATGTTATGAGATGGCAAGGCTTAGAATGATGTCTGTATTAATCCTCCTTAAATTAATCTATAAATTCAGTCTAATATAAATTCAAGACCTAAAAAGAATTATTAAATTCCTATATTCAAGAAGTCTTTACCACTTATGCCCTATCTCTTTTTATTTTTTCCTCCCCTCCCCTCCCTCCCTTCCCTTTTCCTTTCCTTTCCTTTCTTTTCCTTTCCTTTCGTTTCCTTTCCTTTCCTTTTTTAGAGAGAGAGAGAGAGAAAGTGAGCACACATGAGCAGGGGAGTAGGGAAGAGGAGCACTGGGAGAGAGAGACAGAGAGAGAGAGAGAATCCCAAGCAGGCTCCATGCTCAGCGCAGAGCCCAATGCAGGGCTCAATCCCACAACTCCGGGATCATGTCCTGAGCTGAAATTAGTAGTCGTATGCCTAACTGACTGAACCATCCAGGTGTCCCATACCTTACCTCTTTTTAATATCAAGCATATATTTGATATGGGTTTTTTTTTTAAGGTACAAATAGATCGTTACTAAGAAAGTGACCTCTAATTGCCACTGTAATTGTTTCTAAATAACATGTAAATATCTGGAAAAGAGTGTTTCTCAGATCCCCAAATTTATTATAAGTCTCAGGCTAAGTTTTGAGAAGTTTGACTTCCAAAAGATAAAAAATAATAGTTTTAAAAATACAACCATCATTTTCTAAAGATAAATAAAAAAAAAAGAAAAATCTTTCTAGATCTGTGGGAGAAATAAAGTGTACATTTAATAGCAAACATTTAGAAAGCAGTTTTTATGTGCTAGCCTATATGCCTAAAGCCTTGCGTAGATTTTGTCATTTAAAATCTCAAAATGATATGGCATTTTTGTCTCTATTTATTGGTGAGGAAATTGAAATTCAGAAAATTAGGGACCTCATAAGGTCACCTAACATGTAACCAATGGAGGAGACGAGGCGACCAGGGAAACTGAAAATAAACTTAATCCTTTAGGTACAAAGAGACATAGTCTGTTAACCATAATTCCTCTTATATTGTTTGGATTAGAAAACAAGATAGGTTGGGAACTGAGGGACTTATATTCTGGTCCAAGTTTTATAGCAGTATACTCAAGCCGTTAGTTCGGAGTTAGTTTATTCCTGAACAAATACTTTATTGAGTGTCTAATATGTGCAGGACGCTATTAGAAGGAGTGGTAAGACACATGGTTCCTATTCTCCAGGACTCTATAGTCTTTTCATAATAGTTACATTATAGGCTCTGGAGAGAAATCCATTTAAGTTGCGATTTTCTTTGTGCACAAAATCTAATATGATCATCTCGTTCTGAATGGTTAATACCTCTTTCTCTTGGCAGTGGCGGAATTGAAAATTCTCAAGGCACTTACCATAAAATATATTAAGCATTCAAGACAGATGCACTGGTAATTCTGCTCAAGGTACATAATTATCACAAGGGAATTATTTTATAAAGCATGGATGTCAGCAAATATATTTTTGAGTTAGAATTGAGTATGAAAATCTTCAGGGTAGAACACAGTGTTGTATTATTTAGTGCCTTCCATTTTTAGAGGAGAGTGAGAAATGTAGTTATTTAGACTTTTGACAGTGTGGAATGTACTTTAAAATGACTGTGACAGTGAATTTTATTCTAGAATTATCTTTTGATACCAAAAAAAGAAACACACATTTGGGTTACTTACATATCTGTAGACACAGCAAATTATATGATTTCTTCATCCTAGTTAAGTCAATCCCAGTCATGATACACATCATGCATTTGAGGGGTGGTTTCTCTCTTCAAGTACTTATTACGAGGTTAGCTCATCCTTCTGGCCAAAATTATTTTATGAACTTCCTCTAAACATAGTGTTATTTTGCCAGGTCAGTCACAGGCCACTGCTTGGTTATAGCTCAGGATAGGAGGTGACAATTACTTCTCTGACCAGGCCCAAGACTGTATTACAGACACCATGTGTCATACGCTAGGTCAATAGTTCTCAACAGGGGGGTGCTTTTTTCCTGCTGGTAGACCCTGAACAATGTTTGGAGACATTTATAATTGTTGCCATGGCGGGATTGGAATGCTAGTAGCATCTGGGGGATAGAAGCCAGAAATGCTGCTAAATATCATCCTACAATGCACAGAATACCCTACAACAAAAAAATTAATCTATAGTAAAGAATTATCTGGCTCCAAATAGTGTCAAAGTCAAGAAACTCTGTTCTTGAAGGAAAACATGGCACAGTCAGTTAAAAAATTTTTTTCTGTTAGCATATACAGGGAATACCTAAGAATATTTTATACTTTTAAATGTATGGTTCAAGTTATATAATCCCATTCACAGAGAATCCATGGCAGGCTAAATCTGTGGGAAAAACTTTCCTAAGGTATTTATCCTGTCTATGATTTTTGGTTATGGCATGGTGCCAACACTAGAACCAGAGAGTAAGATTTTCCTGCACCCTCACTTTTCCACCCTCCTTCTCTTTTTCTCAATTGCACTTTTGTCTATTTAACACAACTTTGTCCACTAGGACTTTCTGTGATGAAAATATTCTCTATCTGGCCCTTCAGTATGGCAGCTACTAGCTACTATGTACTTGAAATGTCATGAGTGGGCCTCTGGAACTAATCTTTAAAATTTTATATGATTATAATAAATTTAAGTAGAAATGCAAATAGCCATATGTGGCTAGTAGCTACCATAACAGACCGTGCAGATTTCACATCCTCACACCCACCATTCTAGGTCAAATCTCTTTTTGGGTCTCACATCAGGCATAGATTGTCATTGTTTTAAACTCCCTCACATTTTACTTCTGAATATTTGGAGAGGAACATTTGGATTCTGAAAGGGAAAGTGGGTAAAGAAGTTCCTAAGTGACTTGGTCTCCAAAGAAATACCAGCCAGAAAAAAAAAATCAGAGTTTTAAACTTCAAAAGTTAGGCTCTTTCAACTTACAAATCTATATGATATAAAGGCTAGTCTCCTATATATATCCTTTCCCTAAAAGAGTGCTTCTCTCTGTCCTAGACTTAAGTGATCACACCTTCTACATATAGTGATGATATCTTTTTCGTAAAGAGAAGAGTAAGCCTTCCAAGGACAAGAGACTGTCATTTCAACAGAATTAAAAGAGTGTTGTTGTTTTTTCCCCATCCCAATGAAACTTCTTTTGTTTTCAAATTCCTTTCCTTTCCCGCACTCTGCCCTTTCCACCTGCCTACCTTTCTCTCCCTTTCCCTCCCCACCTACCTTCCTCACATCTCCTTGTCCCTTCACCTCTCTCTCTCCCTATCTCTTGGATTACAAACCCTCTACAACCTGGCCCGTGATTTCTTCTCACTTAACAAAGGAACTCATTAGGTATTCATTGGGATTCCATGTCTATGCTTAACTGGCCAACAGGAAAAAAAATCCTAATAACTGATTGTGTCCATCTCCCTTTACAGGATAAGATACATATATGGTGGTCTGGACTATTAGTTTGGGTCCTCTGAAAAGCAGGCCTAGGACAGGATTAGATGGGCAAGCATTCTATTGTGGGAAATACCTGGGAAGGAAGGAGCCAGCAGAGATGGGGACTGCCATCAGACTGCATGCCATCTGACCCTGTGAGAAAAGAGGGAAGGAAGGAAGCCTGCATAGGAAGGCTCCAGACTGCAGTGCTCTTCAGCCTGACTCAATGGGAATCCTCCAGCCACAGTTGCCCATCAGAAGAGCTCCTGTCTCCCAGGAACAGGTATGCCTCAGTTTCCCTGCTGTGCTCAGTCATTGGCTGGAAGCCAATGGGAAGAATGGCCTCAGTGCAATGCATGGCAGATCAGAGTTCCAATGCTATGACCCATGACCAACTGTGATTCCTGGAGTAGACCTGAAAGGTGAATTCTCATGACCACCATATCTAAATCATACTTAAATTTTTCCAGCCTTGGTGAGAAAGGATGAGGCCCCTTATGTCACGAGCTGTATTTAAGTAGTGCCCCATGACTGACCTGGTCAAATACTAGTTTCTTTTTTTTTTTTTTTTTAATTTTTTTTATTATTTATTTTTGAGAGAGAGAGAGAGAGAGAAAGAGAGAGAGAGAGCATGAACTGGGGAGGGTCAGAGAGAGAGGGAGACACAGAATCTGAAGACAGGCTCCAGGCTCTGAGCTAGCTGTCAGCACAGAGCCCGACGCGGGGCTCGAACCCACAAACCGTGAGATCATGACCTGAGCCGAAGTCGGACACTTAACCAGCTGAGCCACCCAGGCGCCCCCAAATACTAGTTTCTTTAAAGAAGCTTATGGAATAGTTTTAGCCCCCGTCTCCTTTCTACTTTGTACACTATTATGGCAATGAGGTGCTCTCATGTCTTCCCAACCCTTACACTCCTCTCACACATGTATTCCTTTTGCCTGGAGTGAGTCTTCTCTAACCACTTCTTCAGATCAATTCCTTCAAATTTCCACTTAACTGCCTGTCCATAGAGAGTATTCCTGAGTCCTGGACTAATATAGACTTCACATCTCTCTGGAATTCGAGCCTAACAGTCCTCCTTCTGGATTCTTAGTACTTTTTCATATTGTCCTTTTTGTCTAATAAACGTTTGATGTGTGAAGGTATAGGCTGTATCTCTTTAGTTTACCAGAGCCAGGCAGAGAGCCAATTAATATTTCTTGAATAAATTAATACTTTGTGTCAGATATGCTACAATAAAAAATATGAATAATGAAGTCCTTACTTTAAATATGCTTAAAATCTAGGATGGGTTTCTTAGCAGAAGTTGGTGTAAAAATATTGGAATTAATGAAATATCTGAACTAAAGGGTTTTTTCAGAAGATTTGAAGCTTCAGGTTTCTAGGTCAAGGATCAGTCACCAGAGGATGTTACACTAAAGTCCTACCAAGCCCATGTTAATAATAGATAGGACTAATGTTGATGACTGCTCTGTCTGCATGTAAATGAGTACTCCCAGGAAGGGTTTTAAATGACATCTAGGAACATGATCTCAGTTTACACCCTTCTAATTTGGCATTTGAAGTCATTTTACCAGCTTTAGAATGAAGCTTATCTTTGAATTTTCTATGTAGGAAAGATATGCTACACCAAGGAAGCCTGTGTATATGATGCTGGGATATCTATGATTTGTAGAGTTTCTGTCTGATCAGTTGCTTTCTCATATGCTATCTTCTGGAAAGTAACTTTCCTTTGATTTTTGGCAACCCATCCCATATGGTTCTTATAGGAATGACTTTACCTTTACCACTACAGGGATTGGCAGATAATACTGTATTTTTATTTACTATTAATGGACTTACTACATTCTTGGCACTGTTCTAATCGCTTGAAATATACTAACCTTCTAATTCTTATAATGACAGCACGAAGTGATTTCATTATTATCCTTAGTTTAGAGATGAGAAAACTGAGTTCCAGAGAAGTTAACTTGTCCAGCCATGGTGAGTGACAGAGGTAGGATCTGAACTCAGGTTGGCTAGTCCAGTGTAACCACTGCACTCTACTGCCTTCCATTCCCTAGGCTGCCATGTCAGAACTTCTCCTCCTAGGCTACCAGTTAATTCAGAAATGGAGATGTGGATCCTCTGGGAATTTTGCTAACACTAATGGGAAAAAGGTGGCACCATCATTTCTTAAGGATCTTTAGCTCTAAGAATGATGACAGTCCCAAGAATCCACGTTTATCACCAAAGGAGACAGCTCACTTCAGAGAGGACTTAGCCAGGTGAGGATAGCAGAGCTGAGGATGGAGAAGTGGTAACTAATGCCTGGTGGTGGTATTTGAAAATACTATATTATAACTAAATGCTATGAATTTTCAAATATACATCAAAGTAGAGAGGTGAAGTATAATGAACTTCCCACCCTGACTTATACCCATCATGTGGGTTTAGCAGTTATCTATGTTTCAGCAATATAGGTCTACCTCAGAGATGCCACGGGTTCAGTCCCAGACCACCACAATTAAACACATGTCACACAAAAAAGTGAACATTGCAATAAAGCACATCAAATGAATTTTTTGGTTTCCCAGAATATATAAATGTTATGTTTAAACCATGCTGTAGTCCTTTAAGTGTGCAACGGCTTTATGTCTGAAAAAAACAATGTATATACATTAATTAAACAATATTTTATCTCAAAAAATGCTAACCATCACCTGAGCTTTTAGTGCTTTGTTAGTCTTGCTGGTGGATGGTCTTGCCTCCATGTTGATGGCTGCTGATTGGCCAGGGTACTGGTTCCTGAAGGTTGGGGTGGCTGGGGCAATTTCTTAAAATAAGGCAACAAGAAGGACACCTGGGTGGCTCTGTCAGTTAAGCATCTGACTCTTGATTTCGGTTCAGGTCATAATCTCATAGTCATGAGATCAAGCCCCACATCAGGCTCAGCATTTAGCACAGAGCCTGCTTGGGATTCTCTCTCTCTCTCTCTCTCTCTCTCTCTCTCTCTCTCTCTCTCTCTCTCAAAAAAAAAAAAGACAGTAATGAAGTTTGCCACATTGATTGACCTCACAAATACTTGCCCTGTAGCATTCGATAGCATTTTACCCACGACAGTATGTTTTTCAAAACTGGAGTCAATCCTTTCAAACCCTGCTGCTTCTCTGTCACCTAAGTTTAATATTCTAAATCCTTAGTTATCATGTCAGTAATTTTCATAGCATTGTAGCATCTGCACCATGAGTAGATTCCATTTCTAGAAACCACTGTCTTTGCTCATCCGTGAGAAGCAACTCTTTATTCACTCAGGTTTTATCATGAGATTGCAGCAACTCACTTTCATCTTCAGGCTCCACACCTGGTGCTAGTTCTCTTGCTGTTTCTACCTCATCTGAAGTTACTTCCCCACTGAGGTCTTGAACCCCTCAAAGTCCTCCATGAGAGTTGAAATCACCTTCTCCTAAACTCCTGTTAATGTTGGCATTTTACCTCTTCCCATGAATCACAAATTGTTCTTAATGGCATCTAGAATGGTGCCCCCTTTCTAGACGTTTTTCAATTTACTTACCCAAATCCATCAGAGGAATCACTATCTATGGCAACTATAGCCTTACAAAATGTATTTCTTAAATAATAAGACTTGAAATTTGAAATGACTCCTTGATTCATGGCTGCAGAATGGATGTGTTGACAAGCAGGAAAACAACATTAATCTCATTGTCCATTGCCGTCAGAACTCTCGGGTAACCAGGTGCATCATTAGTGAGCAGTAGGATTTTGAAAGGAATCATTTTTTATTTTTAAAAATTTTTTTTTATTAAAAAATTTTTTTTTAATGTTTTATTTTATTTGTGAGAGAGAGAGAGACAGCTTGAGCAGGGGAGGGTCAGAGAGAGAGGGAGACACAGAATCCGAAGATAGGCTCCAGGCTCTGAGCTGTCAGCACACAGCCCAACGCGGGGCTCGAACCCACAAACGTGAGATCATGACCTGAGCCAAAGTCGGACGCTTAACCGACTGAGCCACCCAGGCGCCCCAGAAATCATTTTTTCTGAGCAGTAGGTCTCAACACTGAGCTTAAACTGTTCAGTAAACCATGTTGTAAACAGATGTGCTTTCATCCAGGATTTGTTGTTTCATTTATAGAGCACAGGCAGAGTACATGTAGCCTAATTCTTCAGGGCCTTAGGATTTGTGGAATGGTAAATGAGCACTGACTTCAACTTAAAGTCACCAGCAGCATTTGCCCTTAACAAGTGAGTCAGCCTGTCCTTTGAAGCTTTAAAGCCAGGCACTGACTTCTCCTCTCTAGCTATGAAAGTTCTAGATGGCATCTTCTTCCAACAGAAGGTTGTTTCATCTATATTGAAAATCTGTTGTTTAGTCTAGCCACCTTCATGAATTCTCTTAGCTAGATCTTCTGGATAACTTGCTGCAGCTATTATATCAGCACTTGCTGCTTCACCTTGCACTTGTATGTTTTGGGTTTTTTTTAAAACCTCATGAATCAACCTCTATTAGCTTCACTTTTCATCTATAGCTAGCTTCATTACCTCTCTCAGCTCTTCATAGAACTGAAGAGAATTAGGGCTTTGTTCTCGATTAGGCTCTGGCTCAAGGGAATGTTGTCACTGGTTTGATCTTCTGTCCAGACCACTAAAACTTTCTCCATATTTGCAATAAGGCTATTCACTTTCTTATTCATATTTTCACTGGAGTAGCACTTTTAATTTCCTTCAAGAACTTTGCCTTGGGATTCACCATTGCCTAGTTGGTATGAGAGGCCTAGCTTTCTGCCTATCTCAGCTTTTGACCTGCCTTCCTCATTTAATTAGTTTTAGCTTTTGATTTAATGTGTGACTTTCTGTCGCTGGAACACCTAGAGGCCATTATAGGATTGTTAATTGGTCTAATTTCAATAGTTTTGTATATCTTACAGAATAGGGAGGCCTGAGGGCAGAGAGAGAGAGAGAGAGGGAGAGAAGAAGAAGAAGAAGAAGAAGAAGAAGAAGAAGAAGAAGAAGAAGAAGAAGAAAAGAGAAGAAGAAGAAGATGAAGGAGGTGGAGGAGGAGAAGAAGAAGGAGGTGGAGGAGGAGAAGGAGGAGGAGAGACAGAGAGATGGGGCAATGGTGGTGTAGTCAAAACACATAAAACATTTGTAAATAAAGTTCACCATCTTATATGGCTGTAGTTCGTGGCACCCCAAACAATTACAATAGCAACATCAAAGATCACTGATCATGGGTTCACCATAACAAATATAATAATGAAAATGTTTGAAATATTTGCAAGAACTATCAAATTGTGACACTGAGACACAAAGTGAAAAGATGTCTTAGACATCATTTTATTTCTCCACAATTGCTATATGTTGTATCTCCAACAGAGAAGGACTTTTAAAAAACATAACTCAGTGCTATTAACACACAGCAAAATTCATAATTCTGTTATCCCAATTATATCTTGTTGACATAATCTGAATCTAGCCCTGCCACAAGCCAATCAATTCCCTTTTCTGTTTAAGACAGTGTATGTTGAAGTTTCTGTTATTTGCAACCATAGTGTGCTGGATAAACCACCGTAGGAAGAGTTTGCGGCACCTGGGTGGCTCAGCCAGTTGAGCATCCAACTTCGGCTCAGATATTGTGGTTCGTGGGTCCAAGCCCTCTCTTGGGCTCTGTGCTGACAGCTCAGAGCCTGGAGCCTGCTTCAGATTCTGTGTCTCCCTCTCTCTCTGCCCCTCCTCTGCTGGGGCTCTGTCTCTCTCTCTGTCTCTCTCTGTCTCTCTGTCTCTCTGTCTCTCTCTCTCAAAAATAAATTAAAAAAATTTTTTTAAACAAGAAAAACATCATAGGAAGAGTTTGACTTATTTAGCAGTAGCACATGATTTTTTCAGATGGACTTGGACAGCCTATATTAACATATAAATAATGAGTTTACTAAGAGTCATTCCATAAATAATGAATCCTTTGTAGCTTCATAATTCTCCATAGTTTGCAAAATGCTTTCACCTACATTATGTTCACAGTAGCTTATGAATTGGGCAGTGATTATCATCATTAGTTTATGTGAGGAAACTAAGATACAGATTAGTTAAGAGATTTTTCCAAAGCCAAGAAAAATGATATGAAAGGTCATAACGAGAACCATCTTCCTCCTACACTCTCAGTAGCTCCTAGTGACTGTTTCCTATGAACCTTTGTGAGTCACCGGTGCCAGGTCAGTAAGAGCATCTAGATAAATATATAAGTAAATAATATATCGTAAGAACAATCCAAATGTGTGTATTTGTGTGTATGTGTTACAGTTCAAAGTAAACAACACAAGAAAAATAATTTGACAACTTAAGACAATTAGACAACTTAAAGTATAGTTTCTATCAAAAAAAATCTGGCAAAACTTTCTAAAAGAAAATATTATTACTCCTGTTAAAGAGTTGCTTACCTAGTAGCATTTCTTTGATCTTGTGATCCAAGATTAAGTCAACAAGTTTTCTTAAAGAACCAGTATCCCAAGAACTGTAAATTAGACTCTTGCCTTCCAAAGTGTTAGCCAAGCAATACAATTTGGTAAACTGTTTTCTGCTCCATTTATCTAATTTGAAAGGATAAAAGCCTAAGCTGACCTGGCAAGATTTGAACTCATGGTTCCAGGAAATCTAAATGAGCCAAAGATAATGCTTGGCCATGGATCGTTACCTCTGGCAGGGAACATGGACAGCTTCAAGCTTGTTTATCCTGACAAGGCATTTTATGATAAGGGATTAAAATGCTCCCTAAAAGCAGAGAGTCTTGGTGTCTGTCTTAATGCAATAGGTAGACCATTCCAGAACACTTCTGAAAAAGGCCTTTGTTTGGGATACTTTCCACGGGAAGGGATAAGAAACTTATCTGTTACCAAAAAACAAACAAAAAAGGGAAGCAAGTTGTTCTTCCTTACTATAATATGAATAAGGTCCAGGGAGAGAAATGATCTTACCCTGCTCTAAGAAACGGTTAAAGAGACTTAATTTTCTCCTCCCTCGGGCTCTGCAGTAAAGTGGAAGAGTTGGAACTTAAGAGAAAGACTAGCAGCTTCTATTCACAGCTTAGATAATCATTTCCTGCTTGTCTGTAGGCAGATTGTTTCATCAGTTTGAGGAGCCTTGATTAAGAGTGTCTCAATTTACCCATCTAAAATAATAGCCGTTTCATCAGGGGTATTGTGGGGTTTAATTAAAGCCTGTGAAGGGTAATGAGATCTTCAGATAAAATCCTGTGTAAACACTAAGTAATGTTGTCTGTATACATACTTGCCATATAGAGATACAGACCTAGGTCTACAAAACTGGATTATCAGACAAAACTGTTTTCTTTATCACATCAATATGCCTCATGCTCATCCCACACTTAAAACACAAATTCCTTCAGGCCAGGGTTCTCTAAGGAGTGCCAAGTGCTCTGGTAAAGCACTTGGGTTAAACATTAGATGCCACAGCCAAGTTCAGGTCACTTGCCTTTCTACAGTGTTTCCCAAATCTCAGACATTCCTTTTAGTTCCCTGCTTCATATATTTTACTATTTCTGCCTACCACCTGTACCATTGTTTGCTTATTTAAGTTGGGATGCTTTTTTGCTTTAATAAGCTTATTTAAGGCAAAAGCTTTATATAACTGTTGTCCACAGAAAACCAGTGTTTTGTATTAATCTAAATATATATTTACTAAAAATTTTAAGGCTTCGTTGTGTTATTTTTAAAGTATCTTGCATATCACTAGTTTATGTGTATCACATTTGGATGAGGTCCAAAGTAAAGATATCTGAAAATTTCGTATAATCCCGACTTGCTTATATTTATGACACATTTTGATGCTGTTCTTTTTTTGGCAGTTTTATCAACAAACTATAGTAACAAATTCTTCTAAACTGAGAGGTTTGAGCAATAATAATTTATTATCACTGTTCAAGGGTCTATAGATCAGCTGGGCAGTTCTGCTGATCTGAGCTAGATTTGGCTAGTATTGGCTGGCTTGTTCATGTGTTTGTGACCAGCCAGCAAGTTGGTGGGAGCCGGCTGGTCTAGAATGGCCTCCCTGACATCCCTGGTGGGTTTTTGCCTTGGGGTAATACATTGATTGAGTGGACCATGTCTTTTATCTTCCAACAGGCTATGCTAGACTCATTCCCATGGTTCAAGGTTCTAAGAGAAAGCCAAAGCCATAAGGCTTCTTGAGGCCCACACTGAAATCTGGAACCACCTCACTTCCACCACATTTTATTCATCAAAGAACATTGCAATGCCAGTTCACATTCAAGCAATAAGGAAATAGGATTTTTGCTGTAAGGTCACATTGTAGGAGGCACTGAGTCAGGGAGAAGTGATACAGCTATTTTTGTAGCCAAGTTACCATAAATATTTAACACTTGCTCAGATTTTGGCTTTGAAAATAGTAAAGTAAATGTGCCTCACATGAAGTAATGAGGAAAAATTATATGCAGGTAAGAAACAAAGTTTCTGAACCCCACTCTGTAGTAGAAGTGATCTTGGATAAGTTATTTCCATTTTCTATTTCCTTGTCTGCAAAGGGAGGACTTGGGTGACCATAAGTCACTAAATCAAGGGTCAATTGTGGTGTGTTAGTTAGGATTAGGTTTTGCTGCAACACTGAGCTACTGTTATGGTGCTGAAGACTCATTTGGGACATATATTCCTCCAGAGGACTGTGTGAAGGGGCCTGGATTCATTTGTGTCAGACTGTCAAGCAATTTATGCAATTTATGCCAATAAACAATATAGCAATAAGTCACCAATTAGGGTAGCCTAACAGCTGGGTGTGATACCAACAGAGGCAGTCAATTTAACAGAAAGATCAGAGACAGAAACAGACATTCCTGCAGAAAACACTGTCACTCTAGGGTGACTGTGCCCATGCCCAGGTTTCTTAAATGAAACAAAATTGATAAGCCTTTAGCATTCTGCCCAAGAAAAGACGGGGGGGGGGGGGGAGGGAGGAAGGGAGAGAGAGAGAGAGAGAGAGGACACAAATTGTGAAACAGATAATGAACAAGGGGATAGTACTAATAACTTTAAAGAAATAAAAATGATTACAAAAGAATATTAGACACAGCTATATGCCAACAAATTAGATAACCTGGATGAAATGGAAAAATTCCTAGAAAAATACAAAGCATCAAAACTGACTCAAGAAGATATAGGAACTCTGATTAGAAACCTATAACAAGAAAAGCCCAGGACCAGATGACTTCAGTGATGAATTCCAGCAAAGTTTTAAAGTATTAATACCAATTCTTCACAAAGTCTCTAAAAAAAAAATAGAAGGGAACATTTCTCAACTCAGTCTGTGAGTCCAGTATTATACTGATATCAAAACCTGAGAAAAACATCGCAAGAAAAGAAAATTATAGTCAATATCTCTTATGAATAGGGACACAACATCTTCAGCAAAATACTAGCAAATTGAATCCAGCAATATAGACAAAGGAGTATACACCATAACAAAGTGGGATCTATCCTAGGAATACAAGTTTAGCTTAATATTTAAAAATCATTTAATGCAATATACTCTATCAATAGAACAAAGAGCAAAAAACCATATAATTATATCAATAAATGCAGAAAAAGCTTTTGATGAAACCCAAAACTCCTTTTTGACAAAAAAAATATTTGATAAATTCAGAAAGAACGAAATTTTCTCAAAGTGATTAAGGACATCTACAATATACCCATAGCTAACATTATTCTTAAAAGCAAGACTGAAAGGAAGCTTTTCACTTATGATCAGGAACAAGACAAGAATGTCCATTTATGCCACTTTAATTTAACATTAGGCTTGAGGTTTTAGTCAGGGAAATTAGGTCAGAAAGATAAGTAAAAGGCATCCAAATTTCTTCTCTTTTTCAGTTGAGTTATACATATGTTTTAATTTTTTAATTTAAATCCCACTTAACAGTGTAATATTAGTTTCAAGTGTACAATATAGTGATTCAACAATGCCACACATCACCAGGTGCTCATCCCAACAGGTGCACTCCTTAATCCCCATCATCTGTTTCACTCATCCCCTGACTCCTGACCTCCCCTCTGGTAACTATCAGTTTGTTCTCTATAGTTAAAAGTCAGCTTCTGGGTTTTCCTCTCCCTTTTTAAAAGACATCCAGATGAAAAGGGAATAAGTAAAACTATCTGTTTACAGACGAAATGATCTAATTTATAGAGAAAACTCTAAAGAAGAAAACATATATTAAAACTAATAAGTGAGTTCAGCAAGTTTGTAGGACAAAGATCAATATACAAAAAGAAGTCAATTGGATTTAAATACAGTAGCAATGGATTAAGTAAAAATAAGATTAAAAAATGAAATTCCCAAGAGCTCCTGGGTGGCTCAGTGCATTGAGTGTCTGACTCTTGACTTTAGCTCAGGTCATGATCTCACAGTTTGTGAGTTCAAGTCCCACGTCAGGCTCAGTACTAACAGTGTGGAGCCTGCTCAGGATTCTGTCTTTCTCCCTCTCCCCTTCCCCACTGTCTCTCTCTCTCTCTCTCTCTCTCTCTCTCTCTCTCTAAATGAAATTCCATTTACATTAGCATCAAAGAGAACAAAATACTTAGGAATAAATTTTTCAAAGAAGCACAAAACTTATACTCTGAAAACTACAAGACATTGCTAAAAGAAATTAAAGAAGACATAAATAAATGAAAACTCATTCCATGTTCATGGGTTGGAAGACTTATATTGTTAAAATGGCATTACTCAAATCGATCCACAGACTCGATGCAATTATTTTCTTTTTTTGGTTTTTGAGGGATATTTTTTTTTAATTTGAGTATAGTTGACACACAATGGTACATTGGTTTCAAATGTACAACTTAGTGATTTGACAAGTTTATACATTATGCTGTGTTCATCACAAGTGTAGTTACCATCTGTACTGTCCCATCACTGTCGCAGTATCATTTCCCATATTCCTTACGCTGTAACTTTTATTCCTGTGACTTCTTCATTCCGTAACTGGAATCCCATATCTCAAACTTCCCTCCACCCATTTTGCCCAACCTCTATACCTCCTCCCCTCTGGAAATAATCAGTTTGTTTCCTGTATTTATAGTATTTATAGGTCTGATTCTGCTTTTTGTTATTCACTTGTTTTTTTTGAAGATTCCACGTACCAGTAGAATTGTATGGTATTTGTCTTTCTCTGACCTTTTCACTTTGCATAATACCCTTGAGGTCCATCCATGTTGTCTCAAGTGGCATTATCTCGTTTTTTAAAGTAGGCTTCATGCCTAGCATGGAGCCCAAACTGGGACTTGAACTCATGACCCTGAGATCAAGACCTGAGCTGAGATCAAGAATCAGATGTTCAGCCTACTGAGCCACTCAGGTGCCCCATGAATTATACATTTTAAATGGGTGCAGTGCATAATGTATGAACTATAACTCAATAAGTTTATATGCATAAGAGAATATACCAACCAACAGAGAAAAACCAATGAACACCTACAACAAAACATGCCTGGTGTCAAATTTAGCTCGTCATCAATTTGTGGTGCCCAGAATAGATTCTCTCTAAGGTCTTCTTTAGCTTCAGGATTTTGATTTTGTGGCAGAGAAGTCTGACCTGAAAAAAAGGAATTAATGTTCAGTGCAGAGGACCAACAGGTGACTGGATTTGATGACCTAGATCTAGATCCATCCATCCATCCATCTATCTTTCTACCTATCTTTCTTTTTTTTTAATTGTTATAAGTTATTTAATTTTTTTTGAGAGAGAGAGCAAGTGTGCCCACAAGTGCTTGCAAGAGCCCAGGTGAGGGAGGGGCAGAGAGAGAGGGAGAAAGAGAATGCTAAGCAGGCTCCCCCTAACTCACAAACCATGAGATAATGACCTGAGCCAAACCAAGAGTCAGACGCTTAACTGACTGAGCCACCCAGGTGCCCATCTACCTACCTTTCTATTTATCCATCTCAGTTGGCCAAAAGTATGGAGAAATGAAGAATAAATGTTATGCCCAAATGACCAGATAGTCCAAAAGAAAGAATTTGTTGCTAATTCCAAACTTAAAACAACACAGTCTGAAGATTAAAAAAAATTTCCTCCTTGGTGAAGACACACGATCTTAAGAACTGAGATACAGAGAAGGTCCTGGAAAGAGCAAGAGGTTTAAGAATCAAATAGTACTGGGTACAATTTCAGGCTTTGTCAACTGTTACTTGTAACCTTAGACTCACCATTCCCAGGCCTCATCTATAAATGAAGACAACAATAACTGTCTTGGAAATTTGTTGGGGGGATAAAATAAAACATGGTTATAAAGTGCCTAGCATTTTAGGCAAATATTAATTTTCCTTCCTTTTGCATGGCAGAAAATCCAGCTATAGACTATAAGGTGATATAGAGTACAAGAAAATATTTGTTCAAAACCACTAACTTAGACCCAAATCTACCACCCTGTTCCATACGGTCATATCCTCCATTTGAAAAACTCACCACGTATGCTCTCCCTATATGGTGGGGAAAGCATACTTTACTATCAGCATGATAGCATGTGATTTAGAAAATTGCGTTATTTGACTTAAAGGAGAAAATTCCCTACCCCCACTGCTGCTACCAAATGGCATCAGCCCGCTGCTTCTGGATTTCAAAATAAACTGTGTGAGAAGGATCAAGAAAATTATTTGCCCAGGAACAAAATCCAGTTTTGAACCTAGAAGTGGTCCTAAAGCAGAATTTGGTATAAAACCCTGTACGTGCAGCCAAGGGCTAGAACAGAGAAGTGTAAGGTGTTCCAGGAGATGATGGAGTGAGAGGGGCTAACTGGCTCTTAAAGTAGCTGCATCATCATCTGTGCTTCCTCTCCACTCCCCTCCCCACCAAATGGTTGGAAACTGGCCTTTTTGAAGTTGGTCTTTTAAACAATCATTCGCTGTCTTTAAAAAGTTTTAAGTGGCTGTCTTGGTAAAAGCGAAATCAATATTCTTTCAGCCCGGGCTTTTAGCAGATAATGTCTCCCCATAAATCATGGGCATAATGACATTGGAATAATTCATCATCTCATTACATTTACATATGATGCGCCACATTGTTCCGAGGTGAAGGTTATCTTCCCTTCCTGGGATTCCATCCAGAAACAAATAAAAGACCAAGGAACCTGATGATTTCATGGTCCGTTTATAGAAGCTGTTGTGGATCAGTTTTCTGTCTGTCAGCTACTTTTTCTTTACAGTCCTTCTGTGCACACACTGCACAGATATATCCCTCCAGCACAAGAATTTCAATAACCTGTAAAACTTTAATTGTTGAAGAGGCGCCTGTCTAGGATGAAGATGTTCTCTGTACTCTGGGCTTCCTTTTATATCCTTGCCAAGTCCAAGGCTATCAGTAAAACAGTCTTTCCTGAGCTCTTACTATGTTTGTAGTATGGCACTGAGTGGCAGGGATACACATGAAAAAAAAAAAAAGGACAAACATGGCTTGCTTTTGTTGGGCTTACCATCACATGGGGATGATCAAAGAACTCTTTACAGGTAATCATGCCATCTTTGCTAGCAGTACAGTAAGTAGTAGAAAAGTACAAATTCACAAAGAATGCTATCCGTAAAGGAACTTGCTACTTGGTCTGGTGGGGCATAGATTATGGGAGGCAGCCCTAAGGCTGATGTCTAAGGTAAGATGTAAAGGTGAGGTATTTGAATTGAGCATTTTAGATGGAGAGAACATCATACTGCTCAATAAATGCTTGATGAATGAATGAACAAAAGAAAAGACAGTGAATAGATAAATAGTTCAGATAATGGTTCAAATTTTGAGGACCTATCTTCAACTGGTAAAGGTGAGTTGAATTAGTGAAGTATCAATGAAGACCTGTTCAGACCTGTGGCATTACCCCCTCACCATAAACTCTTACCATTTACACATACTGCTAGAATCCTGACCTGGGTAAATACTTTGAAGAAAACAGACCTGAGTGTGAATTTCAGAGTTATCCCTTATGGTTAACTTGGTCCAAGCTTTCCTTAGGTGAGTTACATTCTGAATCTCAATTTCTTCAAGTTAAGAATGTAATCAAAAGATCCTCTTAAGAGGATTAGATTAGAACAGGTGATACATGTCAAAGCAGTAAAATACAGGGGTTAAGAAGGTAGGCTGGGTCCCTTAGCAGATTGTGTTTGAATCTCTGCTGGGCCACTACTTGACCATGAGATCTTGAGCAAGTTACAACTAATAAGCTATAATACAACATACATGTTTCTGAAAATCACTGTGCTTTGGAAAACTGGGCAAAAAAACCCACAGAGCTTATGGGGAAAATGAAGCAAGGGACACAAAACACAAAAACTTGTATTTAGGAGTCTAAATGGTACTTTACACTTGTTAGGTAGCTGGGAAATACATAAATATGACAATAAATACTGCACTTAGCCTTGAAAAAGATCTCGAATTAGCTTGCAGAAATGGTCATTGAAAGGGTTGCAACTTGTGGGCATTTATGAAGTGGGTGGAAGCCGGGTTATCTGAAATGGGACGGAAAGTTGTAGCAGCAGATGGGGATGGTGTGGTTCTTAATACCGTTGGTGACCTGAAGGTGGGTGGTGGATGTGCAAGTATGTGTTTTGTGTATTTCTGTGGAGCCCAGTTCAGCCAAGTGCAGTTTCTCCATCCACCCAGTGTATGTTGCAGTGACAAATAAGCATGAGCAAACACAAAAATCACAAATTCACATTAGGTTCAAATTGTTACCTAAAATAGCAATTACGTTGGAACAAAGAACATTTATAGCAGAACTATATGTATTTATCCCTGCTCTGCTTCAGTTCTCTCATCTGTAAAGGGCACACAGTGCCAACCTCATTGGGTTGGTGTAACCTTAATTACACAAGATGATTCCATATAAAATATCCAGTACTGGGCCTGACATATAGGTGTGGTATTTTTTCTCTAAGCATTTAACATTTCATTTTGTGTTAAATTTGATTTTGGAGAGTTTTACTAGAGGGTGTGCATCGCTTCTTGGTGAGTGAGGGATGTACCTTGTTGCACAGAGCTTGACAGGGGCATGCTCCTACTCACTGCTGGTAAATGCAGTGAGTCTCCTACTCTTTTGCCTCGAACAAACAGCACTGAGGATGGAGACTTAAGGCCCCACCTTCAAAGGGAGGAAGCAGGGAGAAGAAATAACATCAGTGGTTCTCTAGACTCAAGGAAGGGACAAGTGTTCACCTTGAGCCATGGCCTCAGATCCAGCTGTACCTGCTCATAGTACTGATGGGTCACATAAACTCTCTGTAGCTATAATCCGTTTCTTGGTGACCCTCCAAACTGATCCTGATAGAGGTTTCTCTATCAATGATTAAAGTTGATCCAGTCTGCAATGAAACCCAAATAGGTAATTTCATCTTTCATCTGCCCTCCTTTTGAGTAGCTGCAAACAACTAGCTAAGAACAGATGTGAGGGGCCAGGGCATGACTCACAGGGTTTGGTTGGCTGAGCTGGAAGAGACAGGCGATCTGTTTGCAGAAGGTGCATGTGAGATGCTTGCAGGAAACTCATGAGGCGTCAGAGCAGGCATCTGCGTGGGCTCTCCTTGTGTTGTTTCCTTCCAGCTGAATCGCTTACAAGGTCCTGAGTCACGTACTCTGTTGCCTTTCCAGGGGTTTCCATCCCACCTGTGTGTTAGGGAGCACAGTGCTGCCTCCTGCTTGGCATCCAGCCCCAGAATACCGTCTCTTCTTTGACATATTCCATTCTCTTCCAAGGGTGACCCCAGCCCCCACACCTCAGTTGCCACCTTCCATCCTCTCTTCTGGCTCTGAACCATCAAGTATGCCTTTTATTAATCCCTTGACACTTCATCTTGTTTGTCCCTGTGACTGCAGCTCTCTGATCATAGTCTTTTATTGTATCCACATCTCCTATCCCCCCAACCACAGAACAGAGGGTTGGAGTGATTCAGAGTACAGACTTTAGAGGCAGATGGAGCTGGCCTGGAATTCTGCTTCTGCTTATAAGTGGAAAGATGCTTTACCTCTCTAAATTTTAGTTGTCTCATTTCCCCAAATGCGAAACTAGTACCTCCCTCCTTGGGGTTTGCTGTAAGGATTAAATGAGATAATATCTGTGAAACATTCAACACAATGCCTGGCAGAGATTAAATACTCCATAACTGTAGCTGTTGTGATTATTAGGAAGTTTAACTTCTTATAACCAGGGGTATGGTCCCCATGGAGTTAAATCCACACAGTAGGAAATTTACATATATTTATCAAATGAATGAATTATCACTTATCATTAATTTTGAATGCTCTAGTCAATATATATGTTTTTCAGTCAATATATTTTTATTTTGCTTTTTTTTAGTTTATTTTTTTTTTGAGAGAGAGAAAGAGAGAGAGAGAGCACAAACAAGGGAGGGAGAGAGAGAAAGGAAGAGAGAGAAACCCAAGCAAGCTCTACATTGTTAGCACAGAGCCCAATATGGAGCTGGATCCCATGAACCATGAGATCATGACCTGAGTTGAAATCAAGAGTCAGACGGTTAACCGACTGAGCCACCCAGGTGCTCCAGTCAATATATTTTTATATGAATGTTTCATTCATTCATTTTTATCAATTGTCCAATATGGGTCAGGCTCAAGCAAGGAAAAGGCAGATAGGAATAAAGAGGAGAGACAGTCATTGCTCTCACTGGAGTCTATAATTCAGCAGAAGAATGCATTGCAGGGTATTATCCATTCTTGACTCTCCCCCCCCCCCCAAATTGTCTCCTAAAGGACTTTTGACAAGAAATTATTATTTTTTCAATTGCATATATTTGAGTACATCAGGGGATGAAATATAGATTTTGACTAGCAAAATGATGCACCACATAGGTAGAACATTGATGAAATAATGAACAAAAGCCAAATGCTGAAACCATGAAATAAAGTAGACAGTATCACCAAAAGTCAACTGCCAAAATGATTCCACTCATTGACCTCGGCTCTCAGGAGATTTATGGTCTATAATATTTTTAAATTGGACTTAGAGGCCGCTTTTACCATTTTGACTGGATTCCTATTTAATATAAAAGCTCTGTTAACATTCATGAATGAATGGTTTCATGATGAAGGAATTAGCTTTTATTATAAAGCAGTGTTTCTCAAAGCATAGATTCCAGGCGATAGCACCCAATCCTGGTTTTTTGTTTTGTCTGTTTTAGTTTTTTTTTTTAAACATGTATCTTTGGTTGATTCTGACACAGGTGGTATTCACTACCTGTGAGAAAGCAGATAGATTGGTTTCTGAGAACTACAGAAATAAGTTCAAAATGAGTAAGAATGCCAGGCCCTGGGAAGAGGAAGTGGGTGGACTTTATACTAGGGGAATGACATCCAGGTGGAATGCTTGGAAGTTTGAGTGATAGTCTGGATTACTCCAAGTTTGCATTTTCACAAATCCAAAAGGTGTAATATCCATTTGTCCAGGACTTTTAGCTTTCTTAACTCAACCTCAGTCCACAAGTGACTCTACAGAACTGTGTTAATAGAAATACTGAAAAAACTGCTTTTAAGGAATTTACAGTTAATTTAGAGAGATAAGTCACCCTCATATGAGGGTTTCAAATATGAGCATGGGCTAGTAGATAATTACTCATTGATGTATACCCTAGAAATAATCCACGTAATAGGAATTCTGAAGTAGGAGAGATCTGGTCGGTTAGAGGAGTTAGTGGCAAGCCAGGTCTAACATGGAGGAATGAATTTACTGAGCTCTAAAAGGAATGAAACTTGTATTTAGGAAAAGGGTGAGAATAGGTCATCCCTTGTAGGAACCACAGTACAAATTGTGCAGGAAAGCATTGATGTTTTCATTAACATTGGTACTCTAAGGGAGCACAGCCACCAGGAGGCTTTTTGGAAATTTGTATGGACAATTTAGGTTGTCACAACTGGGGAGATGCTACTGGTATTTAGTGGGTGGCATCTGGGGATACTAGGTGTCTTGTAATGAGTGCGATGGACACACAAGATAGAAAATGTACTTGAGTCTTGTATGACTTTCAGATATCCTGCTGGACTTTCCGTGGGTTGAAAAACCTACATATGATTATTTTAGGTAGATGACAGATGTTAGGTGTTAGATAGATAGCTTAATATTATTACATTTTCTGGGATTGTAACTACAGAGAGATTTTAAGTTGAATTACCTTCAGAGTTTTTCCAAGCATTGTTCACCATTTCAGAAAATCATATCACCAGTAACAATCCCACTTGTGAAAATTTGGGATTGAGTTTCAATTTGAGTTTGTAGCTGCCACACTCATGAGAATTTCATGCATGTATATGTGGATGTTCTTATTTAGTTCTCATTTCAAAATGTTCAAAGGTGTGGGGAAATATGTTCTACTTATATAAATGGATTAAAAAAATGCTTAGGGCAGAAAGCTGCCACCAAGGGGTGAAAGCACCCGAGGCTAGGTAGCGAGATATTGTAATGAGATCATGAGTAAAATTACTTTCCATCTGATGCCAATATACTATTGTACTTTGATCACAAACCCCACTTGCCCCCCCCCAGACTCTTTGCTTCTTACATACTTAAGTTAATGATTACTATCTGATTGTTTTCTCCACATTCATGTGTGTAAGATCTTGTTTTCTTCATGTTCACCACATGGGTAATATCTTGTGAGCTCAATAAATACAGAGACAGAACACCTTCTCGGGGCTCTTGTCTCCTCCTGGACGTTAGTGTCTCTCATATTCAATTCTGCATCTGTTCTCTTGCTGGACAAAAGAGAACTCCAGACTTTTAGTCTGTGACAGAAAGGGAAGGAATAGACTCATTCTGTGAGTACTTTAACTTTTCTTAAATCCAAGGTGATTTAATGAAAGTAGATGAAGCATCAGTAGGTGTCTTCAATGTAATTGCGCCTGAGTGAGTGCTTATATTTTAAATGTGTTAATTTATCTTCTTATTAGTCCATTTATATTAGTGTTCTTTATTTCTCTTCTATATTATAGTGAGATGATCATACTAATATTTTCCTAATTGTATGTGTACATTGGCTATGTTACCAAGTATTTATCATAGAAAGGGAATGTAGAGTTTGAGAAGCATAAAAACTCCTAGATTAAGATGTCAAACCTGAGAATTACAAAGGATGTATTTCCTTAAATTCACTGGGGGTCAGGGCTGGGATGGGCATGGAATAAGAGTGAATCTTTGATCACCTTTTGATCTTACCTTCCTAGTGCCAAAATAAAGTTTGCTCAGATATGTCAATTTTTAGTCATTATTTTAACAAGAGGTAGATAGGCCTTTTGATATTTTTTGCAATGTTTAAATGACTTAGATACAAATATTTATGCAATAACAGACTTAACCAGAAAACAGCTTTTAGTATGACTTCTTTTCAGCATTTTCAGTGGATCAAAATGTTTTCCTCATGTTCAGAAACCATAGCATCAGAGGGGACTCCCCTGAGAGATTTATCTAATAAGCCATTTTAGTGATAGGCAAATAACACAACCCAATAACTTCCCCCCCACCCGCCCACCACAGTTTATGTTCTTAAGCTCAATGGAGTTTCTTTTTCTTCTTTTTGCAAACTAAATAATGCTTCCCCCCACTGCCTGACAGATGGTTGATGCTTCCCAGAACTCCATGCTTCTCCAGAAACTATTCCTCAGGCACATCTGAGGATCACTTAAACCAAACTTTGGCAAGAAGGAGGAATCTTGTTTCCTCAAGGACATAATGAAATAGGAAGGAGTAGAGTCTCTAATAGTTGGGGCTGGAAGTTGTTCATAAACATTGTTAGAGAACTGGTGCCAGAGTAAATCCTAGGCCTAGTTTCTCAATATCTGAGGATGGTAGAATGCATCACAGAGGCTTATAAAAGTCTACCATGAGAAAATGAACTCACTGCATTTACTTACAAAACAAATATGTTTTCATGTTACTTTAAGAAACAAAAGAATGAAGCCATAAAATCAATAATGATTGGTTATGGAAACATGAGTTGTGTATTGCTGTTAGGTGTTTAATAAAAGAAACATCTAGACTCAGTCCCAAAGATCCCCTGATCATTATTGGAGATGAGTTTCTATTATGAGGGATAAATAACCAGAAAACAGCAAATGCAGTGCTCGTTTCACGTTGGGATTACAGCCAGATGCCACGTTTGCTGTTCGTGGGGCTGCTATACCTGCTAAGAGCGAGCTCCTCATACCGCAAATGGAATGCAAAATAAATAAATAAATATATAAAGCTGATCCATGGTGAGCATGAGGTTTTGATTGGTCTGAGAAAAACACTCAAGTCATTTTCACCTAGGAAATGCTTTTTGTAATGTGATACACCCAGTAATTTCTGTCAAAGGGTCATTTTAGGATGGCCGCCTGCTGCTGGGTACATGAAATGGACTAACTTGTTCTGGTTTTGGTTCTGGTTTTCTAGGAAGTTGTTTTGGCATCAAGTGAACATTGGCTAACATTTTCAACTGGGCAATAGTGAACAGTATGGTTATGTTTAAGAGCTTGGGCTTTGCAGGCTTAATAGATTTGGGTTTGAAACCACAGGCTTGGGAAACTGAATGTAAGAGCAATAGCAATGATAACATTCTATTATGAAAAATATTATAAATAAAATTAGAGAAAATAGTACAATTAAATGTCATGTACCCATCACCCAACTTCAGATGTTACCAACATTTTGGACAAGTTACTTAACCATGTTCTCTGTAGTAAAATGAAAATAGGAATTCTCATGTCCAAGAGTTCTTATGAGAAATATAAAAGCAATACCATATATGACTCTTTAACATAGAGGCTGGCATATAATAAATGCTTTGAAAAGTTTCTTCACATTTCAACCAAGAATATCCTTGGGGTAAAGACACTACAACCTATGCTGAGCAGAAAGTAGGATCTTTGTGCTTTTTACTGGTATTCAGAACTCCACTAAGCATATAGGCCCTAGGCATGAAATGATTAGATCTTTTCTTAAAGAGGTAACCCCCAACTAGTGCAGGAATCCAGTGCTTAGCTAACGAGGGCTGTATCTCAGTGAAAATTCCAAATGACTCGTGAACGGCAAATAAAGCTCCTTAGGGAGATGAGACTGTCCTTGAAATAACAATGGGTACAATAAAACAACAAGTTTATAGCTAGACAATCTTACCTCAAGGAAAGAATATTCTTTTTCCTTAGGTCTTTGGGCCACCACACAAGATGACCTCACAGTTAAGAACAGTCCTGCCATTTCCTCTTGGCTATTCTCACAGGCCCTTGTGGCAGTGAGTGAAAACATTCTTTTGGAGCCAGAAATAGTTGTTGCACTCAGGGTAGAATGAGAAAGTTTTTGCTGAGCTTCAGGATTCAGAATGATTAATTTGCAGAAAGCTCTTGAGGGCCAATTAGATGGGGCTCCCCTGCTTGGAGAGGCGATAGGCAAGACTAGTTTTGGAAGATGAAAAATGAGCTGGATACCCATGCTGCTTTGCAGAGCAACAACAACAACAACAACAACAACAACAAAAATGCTAGGGAGAGAAAAGGGAGCTTCACACTTGATTTGTAGAGGTCATTATGACCTGCAAAGAGTCAGTGGACAGGGTACATAGATGTAGTTTTATAAGTCCAGAGCTAGTTTTTAAATTTTGGACCCCAAAGTAAGTTAATTTTAAAAGGGGAGTTATACCATAGAGTGCATGCTTTTAGGTCTCAGATCTGCTGCTTAAACTCTGTGACAAGTTTCTTAATCGATGCTAGCTTTAGTTTCCTTGTCTATAAAATGGGGGTGATGATAGGGTCCTTTTCATGAAGTTTTTACCAGGGTAAAAGAGATAACACACATTAGTGCATGTACACTGCTTGTATTTCTTTAGTTTTGAGAGAAAGAGAGACAGTGCAAATGGGGGAGGGGCAGAGAGAGGGAAAGAGAGAGGATCCCAAACAGGCTTCACACTGCCAGCGCAGAGCCTGATGCGGGGCTTGAACTCATGAAACCATGAGGTCATGACCTGAGCCAAACCCAAGATCAGACTCTTAACTGACTGAGCCACCCAGACAACCTTATACACTGCTTTTAAACACTAAAGGTAAAGGTTTACATCATCATCACAACCCTTCCTACTGTTATTCTCATGAGTTCATTGGTGATGCTACAGGATGGAGAAATTTTTCTGAATGACATTTCTGTTGCTTTTAACTTGGCACTAGATAATGAACTTGATGTGAAAATCTCCATGCAGTAATTTTCTGGTCTCCCTGTACCAAACTGCAGAAAGTCCATGCATAAATCACACCTCTTCTCTTTGGCATCCAATCTGTTGACTCTACTTCTACTGTAAACAGTGAGTCAGTGCTGTAGTTGGCAGGATGGGAGTTTAAAAACAATAACAAAGTCTGATTCTTTTGGTTTGATCCTAGCCTAGGGGCTGTTACTAAGTAATTGTTCAGGACTAATTAGTTGAATGAATGAATGGTATACATTTTCAGTGTCTATCTGGTTCTTTGACCTAAGGAAACATACTAGGCCATACTTTGTTGTTTTTTCTAATGTTTATTTTATCTACCTAACCCTAAACAAAACCAACCAGCTCATATAATATATATACTCCTTGTTTTATAACTCATCTCATTACTAGTTTTTATTTGAATAAAAACTGAACAGCAAAAACTTGGGAGTATTTAATTTTAAAAAGCAACTTCAACAAGCACCCTTTCAGAAGAGTACAATATGATCATAGAAGACACAATCCATAGTGAATGGACTTAAAAGTGTGATGGATTTAAAAGTTCTTTCAAGGGGCTAGGATAGAAAAGCCCAAATACTTGGGATTTGAGGGTAACTTTTGGAAACCAATGCCATATTGTCAACTTGCATTTCATTCTTGTTCTTTGTATTTGCTTGACCTACTGCAGTCACTATTAAAATGCATTTATTGCTTAATGGGAGTTAGATTTTGATGTATCTCTTCTTATGTTTATTTTATCCATGAATAAAAAATGAATCTCAGAGAGGTTGAACACCTTGTGCAAGTTTACACAGCTGGTAAGTTGCCTCATGCAACTGGCTCTGAATCCCAGACTCTTAAGTTTGCTGTTGAGCAAGAAGTGATTTGGGCCAGCCAAAAAACTTTTTTTTCTCATTGACATTCAGACTCCTCACATAAGTTAAAGGACTTCTGTGATCTTTAACTTTACATTGTCTTTATCTTCCACTGGCTTGATCAGCATATCTTTCCCAGATTGTCCATTCTCCAAAGGTGATTGGCCAGTGAGAGAAATAAGACCAGGACCTAGGATTTTGCACTCTTGAGATCTCCTTTAATGAAAACTAGGAGACAGGGTATTTATTATTAAGAGTTGGTAAAATTTTGCAACTATTTTATGCATTGAGACAGCAAATACAAAATGAATATGGTATTCAATAAAAATGTAATGAGATCAGAAGTCAAACTGGAGTGGTAGGAAGAGTAAATGAGAAATAAAAATGGAAAGTGTAAACTCTGGATTCATCTGACAGTGAACAGGGAGGGGAAATAATGAATTTGAGCTGTAAATGGAAAGAGAGGAGATTGAAAATAATACCAAGTAAAGGCTTGGGATGAGATACCCTCTCCCCCCACTAATTTGAACTATAGCCTGCTCCCCATCTCTTCTCTCTCCCTTCACTGAAAATCATGGTCACCTCTACCTTTCTAAATCTCATAGACATTCCTCAGTCTTCAGTTTAGTTGACTTCTCAGTAGCGCTTACATGATTGCCTACTGTTGCCTTCCTTCCCTTGGCTTCAGGGCACAATTCTTTCTGAGCTTTGTCCTATTACTCCTTGTCTCTCTCATGTGTTGGCTCACTGTCTACCCAGACGGTAAATGTTGGAGGTCCTACACCCTCTACTCTTTCTATTCTAATTTCCCTCCCTGGTGATCTCATCCACCCCCATAGTTTCATATCACGCATAGTCTCAGATGACTCACAATTTTTATCTCCAGTCTTGATCTCACCACTTAACTCCAGACCATATATTAACTGTCTACTTGCCATCTTTCGAATGCCTCAAAGGGACCTCACACTCAGCAGGTCCAAGACTGATCTCATGATCTTCTCCTCCAGGCCTGGTCCTCATCCAGGGTCTGTCTCAGTGAACAGCAGCACAGTCTAGTTGCTCAAGTAGAAGCCAGGGAACTATTCTCTCCCTTAACCCTCATATTCAACACCACATCCTACTGATTTCACCCTCTTATATCTCTCTCAAATCCATCTGCTTCTGTCTCCACTGCCATCACCCTCGTCTAAGCCACAACTATCTCTTTTTTAAATAACTGCCACATACCTTCTGGTTGTTCTCCCTCCATCCACACTGGCCTCCCTGCAGTATTTTCTTCACCCTGATGCTAGAGTGATTTTTTCCCCACAAATATAAATTGGGTCATGGGACCTCCATGCTCAGAATGCTTCAATAATTTTTCATTCTTAGGACATAACAGAAACCCATCCCCTGGCCTACGAGATGCTGTATAGTCTAAGGCAGTGGTTCTCAAAATATGGTCTAAGGATGCATCAACATCACCCAGGTGTGCATTTTCAAATTCTAAGTCTTGGGTCCCATCCTGGATCTACTATATCAGAAACTCTGGGGATGGGGTTTAACACACTGTTTTAGCCAGTCTTCCATATGATTATGATATGTATACTCAAGTTTGAAAAAACCCCGCTCTAGAGCCCACTTTCCTTTCTGGCTATATCTGGTCTCTTGCTCTTACTATTCCAGTCTCTTGTAGCTTTTTTTTTTTTTTCCATTCCCTCATATAGCACCATGTTTCTACCACAGGACTTTTACACAGCTCTTCTCTCTTTCTTAAAAGCTTCTTCCTCTCCTTCTTCCCTGGTTAATGTCTACTTTTCCTTCAGGTCTTAGCTTAAGAAGGCTGTTGATGACTAATTCCTCCTAATACCATATAATGCTTCTGCATAACACTTAAAATAGTTGTATTTATTTTCTCATTTTTCTGGTTATAGATTAAAATCTGTCTCCCCCACTGGACTATAAACTCCGAAAGAATTAGGACGGTATCTGGTTTTGCTTGTTACTGTTTGCAGTGTCTGGTACTAGGATAGATCCCAGGCTCAGATGAATTTTCCCTTACAGTTTCTGTAAATGATTTGAGAGCACAGACAGACTGGAGTTCTCATGGTCAGCCTCCAGTGTCTTCATCCTATAAATGGGATACCTATATCTTAGGTTCTCTGACACGATGGAGTGAAGTACTACATGAATAAAACCTGGGACAGGGCCAGGCATACCAGTCCTTGATAAGTTAGCTCTGATCATAATTATAATTACAACTACTCTGTTAATTACCATTATTCCAGTTTCCCAAATCTCCCTTAATCTTAAGGTTGAGTGTGACAAAAACCGAACAGAGTAATTCTTAACAAGAATGAACATTTTTAAATTATAAGATAAAGTCAATATCTGTGCGAGATCTCAATTTTTTTTCCTCAAAAATCATTTATCTGCCAATATATTTGCTCTAGTAAATTCTTGTTAGCCTGTTCACTGGTTCCTAATGCTAGTCACTTATTAGGAAATAATTAGGGAGCGCCCATATACACCCACATGTACTAAGTTCTGGGGCTGTGGTAGTGCTCAAATGGGCATGGTCCTCATAGAGTTGACAGTCCAGTGGCAAACCATTCACCACAGTGCCAATAAATGCTATGAAGAAGTAAAAGGTCCTACACTATGTGTTTGAACCTAAGAGGCCAAGCCTAAGCTGGGAGGGATTTTCTGCTCTAAGCTCACCTTTGGCTCACAGGCTGAAACTGCTTGTGCATAGAGCAAATCAACCAATTGGAGTACACGGTGGCATGTGCTGCAAAACCAGTTAGTGAAGTCGATGTTTTTCTCCCACTCTGAATCAAACTGGTCTGTGTGTGTGTTAATTCTGTGTGATTCTTATAAACAGGTTTCCATGAAAACCAGCTATAAGAGGAACAAAATGGAAAGGCTGGCCAGGAAGCCTGCATTGTTAACGTGTTTCCCAGGTGCTTTATATGCACACTTAATGGTTGAGAACTATTCCTTTTTAGGATCCCTGCCTGATTTTTCGTTGGTTGGCTCTGATTTCTTTACCGCCGTGAACACCTGGGGCCAAGACTCCTTTTCATAGCAGTTTGAAAGCAATCCTTTCTCTTTCTCTTTTCTCACTTTGGTCCAAGTCTTAATCTTTGCACAGCATCAAATATTCATTGCCTTTGACAAAGCTGGGGTTGGAGGATCCAGCATTTTTCAAAAGCAGGTCTTGCCTTACCATTGGTGATCCAGTGAGCCTTTCAGCAAGACTCACTCTAAATCATCCAGGCTCAATTAGTTTATTTCAAAGAAATATCCAGGTGTTGTTTGACCTTCAAACATATGGACTGCCGAAGTAAATGAAAGGCTCGCCTGTTCCCATAATGCTGAGGGAACTGGATGGGGTAATTCTTTTTCATATTCTTTGAGTTTTGTAGGATTATTAGGTTTGGTTTAAGTGAGTTATTTACTTTAGCAATGTGCTCAGCAGTGGGCTGCATTTGCCTTGCTGAGGGAACAGGCAGGTGTGAGCTGTCAGGAAGAACCAGGAAAATAGTGAGAGGTATGGAGAAGGATTGGGCCAGGGAGTTAGCGTGTGAGCTCTGAGATTTGGGGGAAACAGCCCGGGGCACAACCAGAGGCAATAAGGTGGGTGTCTAGCTGAGCTTTGTGTCCAGGGCTTAGCAGTTTTCTAGGAGAGAATGGGTCCTGGGGTCTTTCTTGCCTTTTTGCTTTTTCCCAGCACTGGGGCTGGGGGGAGGTGGTGATTGCCATCCCCACACTCCTGACTTAATACCCTAAGGTTTTCTTTGGTTTTGTTTAGGAGGAGGGTCTTCTACCTAGAATTGTCAGAGCGTAGTGCAAAGGCCTGTTTTTGTAGCTGTAACATTTTCTAAGAATTGGGGCAATGTTGAAAATAATTGTCCTATGGCCGGGGCACGGGTTTTGGAATTAGAAAGACCCAGTTTCAAATCATGGTTCATCCTGTTTGCTAGTTGTATGACCTCAGACAAGTTACTTCTCTCAGCCCCAGTTTTCTGGAGCTAAAATGGAGCTGTTAATTCTTTTTTGAGGTGTTCACAAAGTATGTTTAAAAAGTATTTTAATACACATCCAACCAAAAAGGGATTTAATGGTCAAATACATTTGGAAAACTCCTTAGACTTTCTTCTCTCTCGGATTCGATAATGCATATTGTCAGATTAAAGTCTCTGAGAATCTCTGAAAAGGAAACAAACCTGTTTAACTTTGTTTCATCTGAAATATCAAAATATATTTGAGTTCATGAATTTTTTTCTTTTGTAGAAAATCGGAGTGGTGTTTTCATGAAATGCCATGACCTCTTAGGATTGTTGTAAGATTTAAGAATTTAAGAGAATGCTTCCCAGGATGTCTGGCCCAGAGTAAGTACTCAATAGTAGTATTACAGTCATATAATTATTATTAATGAGGGGTTTGGGTCTCCAAAACAGAAGACTCTAAATATGACATACCTGATTTTTTTTTTTTAATCACAGGTACTTTATCAGTTTTGCCAGTTAGAAATGTACAGATTTCAGCTGTCAATTATGGCTAGTGGTTGAAGTTTATTGAGTGCCTACCACATGTCTGGGCATCCATTAGGTACTTCAACCAAATTATCACTACATTTAATGGTCACATCTGCTCAACAAAGTAGACATTATTCTTCCATTTATAGATACCAAAGTTGAGGCTCAAGGATGGCATGTGACCTGCCCAAGTTTGTGTAGACACCCAATTGTGAAATTGGGAATTTTGCTTGGATTTGTTTGACTCAAAGTCCTTTATTATTCTCAGTGGGTATTCTACAAATCACGGATCTAGAGGAAATTTACTGTAGTCTAATTGAAATCAAACACTTGACCAACATGAGGTGATGCAGGACTCAATACTTTGGGAAAGTCCCATTCCAGCCCTACCAAAAATCTTTCCTGCATGGGATTCACCTTGTTATGTCACTTCGAACCTTGCATTTATCCCCTTTGCCCAAAGCACCTCTCCTGCGTCTTCTTCCTTGGCTAGCTCTCATTGACTTTTCAATCCCTTTCCTTGTCTGCCTCCCCATCCAACTGCGAGCAGGGGGCCAGCTTTGTATCCCTAGCACATAACACCTTGTGTTCTGTAGATATTTTTAGATAAGTGAATAATGTCATTTCAAGACTGGTTATTTCTGCCCTAGAGTCATAAAGAGAAGGAAAATAGGTTATTATTTAATAAGTACCATCTCTGTGATATACAAGTGTCTCAGAACATGGTTTTATGGAGTTTTTGGCAATAATGTTGAAAATTTCTGTGTAGAACAATGCCGGCCACTAAACTATAAGGAAAGCTTTGGGACATAATGGAGATTGTTGAAAACGGCAGCCAAATTTTGGCTGAGTCTTGAGGGTGTCTGTAGAACAGTGCACAGCTCTGCAGGTTCCGAAACTCACTTGTGAACAGAATTCTCTCTTGACGGAGGGTGGTGTTAGTGATGTCGCTCAGAGAAACCAATTCACGTGGATGCTACTCAGTCATGAGGGTTACAGGCTATGGCCACTTCTTTTACGAAGCTGTGTCCTAGGCATATCTCACATGTTACCTTCGTTTTCATGGTATTTCTTTAAAGTACTGGTTATTATTTGCATTACAAATGAGAAGGCATGGCATAAGCTCTGAGTTTTGCAACTTGCCAAAGACCTATAGCTAGAGAGTGGCAGAGCAAGAATTTAAATTCAAGTCTGTTTCTGAAGCTCATTTTGCTCCACTAGGTTACCTCGCCATCCAAGATAGGCGCTTTCTTCCTCTTCTTTTCAGGGGAGTTACATCCTCAGTATAATTGGTACTGGACATTAATGAATAAGTTCTCTCTGAAAACCTACCTTGTGACAGAAGGACACATAGTGACCTTACACTAAAATTCAAGGCAAATGTTGCTTTAAAGCTTTGAACACTTAGCTTATTCATGCTACCGGGTCATCTTCCTCGATGCCAAGAACATTTTGATGGTGATAACAAGGAGAAGTTGTTAATATCTGAACACCTATTTTGGTACTTCATTCTGACCCATGCTTAGCCTTTGAAATCAAATTCTCCTTATGTTCATTTCTTTGTTTGAGAGTACCTCATGTTAGGCTTGTTCTAATTCGACATTAATTATAGTTTTGCATGCAGAGACTCACCCTGGTTTTAAGAGCCTAACTTTCTCAGTGGTTGATGGATTATTTCCTGCAAATAATGGATGAATTCTTTAATGCATTTTATTTTGATCTTACATACCTCATGGCATATCTGGAAGGCAAGGAAGAGATGGGAAAATTGATTTTCTTGAGCCCATCCTCAAAGACTGGAATATTTTCAATTATGTATTATGGTAGTATATTGATGAGATAACTATTTCGTTTAAAATGAAAAGGTGTTGGGGAAGCAACACTAAAGCAAAGGGCATATATGTTCAATGCATGGTGGAAAATCTCTCCAGATGACTAGAAGAGATAACCAAAGCCTGTCACCATTTGTGATACTTCCTCCTCACTTGCAAATGCCACAGCCTCTTAATGTTGGAAACTAGTGAAGGTGCCACCTGATTGTGACAATTACAGTCTCCTGGGACAGGACAGGGCACCCAGCATAAAATTAGTAAGGGGTGATATTCATTCTCTCCATTTCAATTCCAATGAGATGATCTTTTTTTAAAAAAAAAATTATTATATTTTATTTTTGAGAGGCAGTGTGCCTGCAAGCATGGGAAAGGGGCAGGGAGAGAGAGAGACTCTTAAGCAGGCTCCATGCTCGGCACAGAACCGGATGTGAGGCTTGATCCCATGACCCCTGGGATCATGATCTGAGCCAGAAATAAAAATTTGGATGCTCAACCTACTGAACCACGCAGGTACCCCAAGGTGACCTATTCTAATTTGGCTTCTATATCCTAAAGGTATAGTTGGGTACTTGGGGCTTTTTTTGGTTAACTGTATAGGGGTCCAGTTCCTGAAAGAGTGGTCATCTCCAGGCCTCTTTTCTGTTTCTATTTAAATGAAGGGACTCGTCTTTCTGTCAGAGTTTCTCAAATGTTCAATCTGAAAACCAGTGCATAAGATTCACTTGGGCACTTTTATTTTTAAATGTTTCCATCTTACACCTACCTTACCTACATTGCAGAGGATGAGGTGTGGGTTGCTACGATTTTAACAAGCTCCTCAAATGGGTCTTCGTAGCAAAATTTTGGCTTTAAAATGACCATCTGCAAGAGGTCAGGATTCAGAGGAGGAAGGAGCTGGGAGGAGCCTGGGAGATCCTATAATCAGTTAATTCCCTTCATTTAACAGATAAGGAAACCAAGGCATGGAAAAGCACCAAAGTTGTTAAAAGAGCTCAGAGAGGACCTCGGTGTAGGTTTTTTCAGATTTTTTCCAGAAGACTAGGACAAAAATCCTTTTGTTTGACATTCCCTTTTTCAAAAATGTTTATTTATTTTGAGAGAAAGAGAGAGAGAGAGTGATCAGGGGAGGGGCAGAGAGAGAGAGAGACAGAGACAGAGAACAGAGAGAGAGAGACAGAGACAGAGACAGAGACAGAATCCCAAGCAGGCTACACAGCTGCCAGCACAGAGCCTGACAAAAGCCTCGAACCCACGAAATGTGAGATCATGACCTGAGCCGAAACCAAGAGTCAGACACTTAACCAACTGAGCCACCCAGGCACCCCTGACAGTCTCTCTTTCTGCCAGGAAATGCGGAATTGCTCCATAAAGCTATATTTTATAAAGAAGAAATGGTGTCTTGGTAAAGTCCTCTTGGCAGTACCAGCCCCCTTTAGAGTTTCAAACAGTACCATTTCAATTAACCTGTTCCGACTTCCTTTGTGATTCCCTGTTGTCTTGAGAGTAGGACTCAGGTGGCTCCTGAGCCCATACCTGTGATGATCTTCACGTCTCCACACCATCTCTTGTCCCTTGAGTTTCCCCTGCTTTTGCACTCTTACTCTCCAAATACTCTCCGCTATTTCACTTCACCGAATGAGCCACATTCTTCCTTCCGCTATTTTCTCTGTTTTTCCTGCAAAGCTCTCTTCATTTTTTAGGTGTCAGGTGTCAGGTTATATAGCCCCCTCCACCCCAACTGGAAACATTTCTCTGAGTTCCCAAGTGTGGGTGACAGACACTTCCAGGTGCCTACTTGACATCCTGTACCCTTTTCACATTGATTGATAGTAGTGTGTCATGATTGTTTTGGTGCTTTTTCTCCTTAACCAGATTTTAAGCTCCCAAGGACAGTAATCATGTTTTGTGTGGTAGTAGCAAACATAGTACACAGTGCCTGGCACAGTAGAGGCACTCAGTAAACTATACCTGAATAAACAACAGGAGGATCATCAGGTTCCCATAGTAGAATGTTCAAGCAGATAATGGTCTTCCTGGAATAATGACAACGTTAGTAAATGATAGAAGGTGAGATGGGTTACAGCAAGCTGGGATCGACCATGAAAGGCTTTGGTTTTGAGTGAATGGTCATGATATGCTGATGGGCGTGTGTGAAGAAGATTCCTGTGGCAGCCGTGAGGAGCAGGGGTGGGCGTGAGAAGAGGCCAGAAACCACATGAAGATGATGATGTGACTCAGGTAGTCCAGACTCAAGGCACTGATGGTCAGGAGTGGGACACTGGCTGCCGGAAGGAGGAGAAATGAACGAATCCCAGAAGTGCTGCCATGAAAGAATCAAGAGTGCCTCATAGAAGAGAGTTTAAGATTGTTCCCAGGTGTATCTGTCTTCTTTCATTAAGAAGAAATTGGCTCATTCATTTATTAATTCAACAAACATTGATGGAGGTATGAGGCACTGCATTACAACAGTAACTAAAACAGGCACACTCCTTGCTGTTCTCTAAGTGCAGAAGACAGATAACAGATAAGTAAACAGACCTGAGAAGGGGTGCCTGTCTAATATAACCAGCTGGTAACGAACCTCATGAATGTAACTGACTATTTATGTAAAACACAATTCTTGGTATACAGTAAAAGCTCAATAACTCTTTTCACGTCCCTCTACTGAGTGCCTGTTCCCTACCAAGTTCTATGTCGTGGGCTTTGCACGTATTAACTTGTTCTTACAACCACCTTGGCAGAAGCTATGATTGTCCTTTTTCTTTGCAGGTAAGCAATCAGACGCTAAAGGAGGTTAATCAATGTCTCCCAGTTCCCAGAGTTAGTGAGCAGAAACGCCTAGGTATGTCCAACCCTCAAATTCCATTCTCTTTCCATTATCCCAGTGTAGTTTTTGCTAAGCAGTAGTGTTATGGTGGTCTGCTTTATGGTGAATCTGTCAGGCTCTAGACTTACCTATACATTCAGGGAGCTAAAACAGCAAGGATCAAGCAAATGGCAACAATTAAACATGTCTCAGTTACCCACAGCCAGGTATGCCCAATGGGACAGTCATTCCCCACCTTCCAATGAACATCTTTGAGCTGGGAGGATATTTGCATCAAGTGACATTTTAGCAACGCTTCTAAGAATGTGTTCATTTATTTATTTCTGTATCGTTAGAAATCTTAAACTACAGAGAAAGCACCTGCAGTAGTGCTCAGCTCCGATTCTGGATATTCACAGTGGTAGGATAAAAAGTATAACCTTTGAGGGCACCTGGGCGGCTCAGTCGGTTAAGCATCTGACTTCAGCTCAGGTCATGATCTCACAGTTCATGAGTTTGAGCCCCGTGTAGGGCTCTCTGCTGTCAGCACAGAACCCATTAGGATCCCCCGTCCCCCCTCTCTCTCTGCTTGTGCTCTTTCTCTCTCAAAACTAAGTAAACATTTCTGGGGCACCTGGGTGGCTCAGTCGGTTGAGCTTCTGACTTTGGCTCAGGTCATGATCTCACAGTTTGTCTGTGCTGACAGCTCAGAGCCTGGAGCCTGTCTTCGGATTCTGTCTCTCCCTCTCTCTCTGTCCTTCCCCTGCTCTCACTGTCTCTCTCTTTCTCTCAAAAAATAAATAAAACAGAAAAAAAATTAAAAAAACAACTAAATAAATATTTTTTAAAAAGTATAACATTTGCAGATCTAGTTGAAGTCTTTTTTTTTAATGTTTATTTTTTTGAGAGAGAGAGAGCAAGCAGGGAAGGGGGAGAGAGAGAGGGAGGCAGAATCCCAATGCAGAATCTGACAGTGCAGAGCGTGATGTGGAGCTCGAACCCCACGAATAGTGAGATCATGATGTGAGTCAGAACTAAGAGTCTGACCCTTAACCACCTGAAGTACCAGGCAACCCTGGCTGAAGTCTTTTTCTTTTTCTTCTTCTTCTTCTTTTTTTTTTTTTTGCCACTTCAATGAAATTGAACATCTCACTTAATGCCCTCTATGCTATGTTCTCATTATTTGTAAATGATGATGAAATAGGAGGATAAAAATAGCACCTACCTTATCCAGTATATTTGGGATTGAATTAATAAAAGTAAGGTGTGTTCTTAACTAGTGGCAACTTTGCTCCCTCAGGAGTTAGTTAACAGTATCTGGAGATGTTTTTGTTTGTCCCAACTGGGGGAGTGCTACTGGAATCTAGTGAGAAGTGACTAAGGATGCTCTGAAACATCCAACAGTGCATGGATAGTCCCCCCAGGCAAAGAATTATTCAGAAACTTCGGTGTACATCCCAGTACCTGCTGTGTAGCAATGCAAAAACAGAGAACAAACCTAAAATCATCAGGAATATGGAACACTTGGAAAATCCCGTTGGAAGCACTGAGATACAGGACACTCCAATGAAGAAAATACATCTGAGGGATTGATTAAATATTTCACTTTTCATCTAACTGTGTTGAAGTCCTGAAATAGATAGTTCCATTTGTCGATTAGGGGTGTGGGTTGTGAAGGTCCTTTGTCCGTGGTTGAGGACACTGAATTTGCATTTGATTGCAAGCTCTGTTTTTTCATTTCAGGAGTGGCTGACTCTACAACATAACTTTTGGAAAGGGAGGTTTATTTGTTTTTAAGTATTCTTTTTGTAACTTAAAAGCATCTTGAATTATTAAACCAGTTATTTTCCAGGCCTGTAAATGTTTTCAGCATGTTGCCTTAAGTTTTCCCTGAGTCAGCACATAGTATTGCATGTTGGAAGACTTCAGTCAGAACCATTTCCTTAAGATGTCGGTATTTTTCTTGGGGGTTGTGATGTTTGGGGTGCTCATTCTGACAGGAGAGCATGTTTTTCTCCCAGACCTCCACATTCATAGCTGTGGTGGGAATTCTGCTCAGGGCAAAGGTATACACACCACAATTTCAGACTAAAGAAACGAATAAAGAAGAGAATCACAAGTGATCATTTAATATTTTCCCCTGATGTTAGACTCTTCCTTACTTCTAGCCAGGAGTCAAACCATGAGGTAAATCCTCCAACCCACATTTTATGAGAGACAATAAGAGAGTACTTGGTTGGAGTTACAACTAAAAAATTCTTCTTTGTGCTTCGAAGCCAAATGCTTTTACAAGAGGCAGAAAAAAAAGAAAGAAAGAAAGAAAAAACCACCCGAGTCAAATTGATGAAAACCAGTCAAAATACAGCCTTGTTGTGGCTGATACAGCTACCCTGGCCGGTCCCAAAACACAGAAGGCTTCTTCAGGCATGGCTCTCAACACTGATTGAACCAGATTTCTGTGTCAACTGCTTGAAAGCTGCACCACACATTTCCTGAGTCCATTATTGAAAATTATCAGACCTGTTTTGTTCATTACCAGGAGCCTGAAAAATGGCCAGCAAACATGGCTGCAAGCCTTTCTATAGCGAGTACAGGCTGACTTTGAAACAAATGTCCTCAGAGCCTGTGAATACATCATGTAGAGGCTTGGGCCTTGGGGCAGATCTCCTTCATAATAACCCCATGGAAGTCTCCACTGGCCCCCTAAGAGGGTGGCTAGCCTCCCACCTAAGTCTGTTCACTTAATAAGCACCCAGAACATAGGGTTCGTTGTCAAGGAATAAACGTGTTCCTTCTTCATTTTTATCTTAAACAGTATTTATTGATAGAGAAGCCAGAGAGAGAAATGTTTTTCCTCTTTGTGTCAAGAAATCTGAATTACTGCATCATGAAATCATGAGATTATAGCCTGTAAGGATTGAAAAGGACATAGCTCCTCACCTAACTGAGTTTTACAGAGGCTCCTAAGACCCCCAGGCTTACTATGCCCAAATGGGGAATGCCAGGACCCCAGCTGGCGGTCTCTGCACTATAATACATGTGGTGGTCGAGGTCTTACTTTTGCTAACTCTTCTCTTTGTTTTCGGCTAAGACTAGACTGCTCAGCTCTTATTTCTCCTGATAGTGCTAACAGTTCATTTATAACCCCTACCCCCTTCCCCCCATCTGACTTTGAAGAACCTGAATTCATTTAGGCTTTGATTAGTGGTAATTATTTACCTGTCAGACCCCAGCTGGACTGCATCACCAAAGCTGAGTCACATAGTGTTGCTTCCAGTGACTGCTTCCAAACAATTAAATCAGAGAAGCACCTGTGTAAATATGTAATATTTGGCGATAAGAAAATGATTAGGCAACAGAAACTGAGCTGAACTGGTGAAAAATAGTGAATATTTTCCCCGGGGGGCTTTTCACATAGGCCTTTAAGTGTTTCCAATCTCAAGAAGAAGGTCAGGTTATTTTCCCACCCCTCCTACCCCTTGTTTGTGCGGAAAATATAACTAATCTGATACCACCAGATCTGATTTGTTTGCAGACATTAAAATTACAAAGAAACCGTCTCCCATATAAGCTGAAAGAGAAGAAGTTGAAATAGGGTGACTAACCAGTGATTTTCTTTTCCAAAGCCAAACTCTCTATCTCAATAGACAAGCTGACAATTGCAACTCATCTTGGACATGATCTCTGTTCTTACTTGTACTTAGGGCTTCTGTGATGAGATTCAAAGTGCAGGAGAGTGGAAAGAATGAGCGTTTTTGTAAACAGACAGACTAGGAGATGAATCCCAACCATTTCCACCTGGGAGAGCTGTGTGACCTGTAGCATGTTTTGAGCCTCAGCTTTCAAATCTCTAAAAAGGGCATAATTCTTAACCCGACGTGCCATGCCACATGTAAAATGCCTTTCTCAGTGCCTGCTTAGCAGGTATTCACTGTGCTTCATTCCATAACAATAGACTGAAAGATACATTCAGCATTCCGTATTTAAACTGTTGGTGATTTTTTAAAAATTGTTTTCTGATGATCACTTTTTAGCAATAGGATGTACCACCAGGAAGTGATTCTGAAATTTCTTTCTTATATTTCAGAAGCTATCTTGCCCTGCTTTGGGAATTTGTTCCTTCTCTAACACAAATTCATGCAGACTAACTATAAGAGAAATCTCTTCATACAACTGGGCATAAAAAGATACTGACTTTAGCTGATCATCACTTGACTGTTTGCTGTTTCATTTGACTTGGCTGGTATTTTTTAGCTAAAGGACATCTACAGGCGGTTTTTCATGGACCCACTCCTGTCGTGTTCCTTGTACAGTTAAGGATGCCATTTTGTGCAAAGCTCAAACCCGTTTCATGTCTTCCCAAGCTCTGCAATCTTAAACTAATTAAGTATTCTTTGTGTTTCAATTTCTTCAGTTGTAAAGTGGAGAGGATAACTAATGCTTAAGATTATTCAGAGAATTCAGTGTGTAACCATAGAGAACTTAGAACAGAGACTTGAACAGAGGAGAAAAACATTGTAGTTGTGGTTGTTACATTACTGGCACTCATGTAAGAAGCTAACAATAGAGTTGGTCTCACAGAAAGTGGTAGTGTGCAGAACAGAGCGTTCAAACCTCAATCAAATCTTTCCAAGTCAGAAATGTAACTGTTAAAAATTTCATCCTCTTTCATAAAAGTTATTCTTAATTTCATTTAGTTTGAATACAATGTTTTATTTGTGGTTTCTGAATTAGACAGTGAAAAGTAAGGATGCCTTCTATGGAACATTACCAGTGATTCATAGAAGCAGGTTCATTTGTCCTTGGACCTTGAGTCTAAATTGACATAGTCACTAGTTTTTAAAATCCACGTGATACCATTCGCTGTCTGACATCCATGTCATATACTTAAGTAGAAGATAATAGCAAAAGTTGTAAAAATTCAGTTTACTATCAGTTTTAAAGTAAACATTTTGAAACAAGAATATGGAATGTTTGAGGATATAGACCTCTCTTATTCTGCTGCACTAAGAATGGAAGTTACTTGAAGCTACCTGATCCCTTTGTCTGTTTGAGGTCCTCTTCTATTTTTGATGAATTCCTTTACTTGTTTGTAGAGCTGTTGTACTACTATAAAAAGCAAGTATCCTGAACACCCCCATAATTCCTGAAGCCAAAAGATGTTCTTAAGTTGTGATGGCACCGTTAATATAGATTTGTAAGAGGCTGTGAGAGGAGTTTTAAGTGCAGAATTTAAAGATAAGAAGGGTCATTTTACTTCGGGCACATCCTTTCCCTTCCTAATCCGTTAAGCAAATTGATTAGTGTTAAATGAAAAGATGTGATGGGGTGATTTGCTTTAGAATAGAAAAAGCACTTGGAATTATTAAGCTGCCTACACATCTTAAAAATAAATTTACTCTGAAATTCCCATTAGATCTCATTGAATTCACTGAGCAATATGGCCTCCCTGTTTTATTTAACAGCTATTCGTTCCCAAGGGTGTTAACTCATTGTGTCAGAGCAGAGCTTTAATGTTCTTCTTCCCTGAGGCCTTATTACTTACCTACACTGTTGATTAACTCTGTACATCGATACACCATGGTCCACTTGAATAAGCTGTATGATAAGGATCTCAACAGTAACACCATAAAATCCAAGCAGAGAAATAGATGGTACACTGATAAATAGAAATGCATCCACTAAATTCTAGAAATATATTTTCCCCTTCTGCAATTTCAAAGCCACAGTTTAAATATCCAAAGTCCTTTCCATAAATGCATCAATGTATATTTCTTGAAATTTGCTTTTTTTTTTTTAGTGAATATTCATACAGTTTTCTAGGAAGTTGAAGAAATCATTATTCTAATACTGCATTTTTGGTCTTCTATTTATAATTAACCTTAAATTTTTTTCATCTGGTTTAAATATTCTGCTAACACCTCTTACACCCGACTTCCTGGTCAATTTCCACTTAAATTTCTGCAGCTGCAAACTCTCAGGCAGCTATTTATTGATTGTGTGTCTCCTTGCTAAAGGTTACTGACTTCATCAACAGTGATGCTATAAATTACATCTGTTAAGATTCTCATATTGTTGCTAGTGGACAATGTACTTTTGTTTTTTGGCCATTCAGTGTTGTTGACATTCATTGTGTCCATCACTCTACAAAGACTGTTGGACTGAATTATTCCAGGGTACTACTGCCCAGTTGACACGTTCAGCTTCCGAATCATCCACTGAAACCAAAAATCTCATGTTTTTGGCAACAGCACCCACAGTCTGTATTATCTTTAGTCCAAGGAGGCTTTCAGAGTATGAAAAGCATGTTGAGTCTTCAAGCTTCTTTCTGCCTCCTTTCGCCAGTGCATGGCATTCAGGAACAGACACTTGGGATAACATCCTTAGTTTGTTGTGTTTCGAAGAAGAAACAAAGTAAAGTTGCTAAAGATCTGCATAAAGAACAATTCACTTAAGCATTGAGGCATCAATACGAGCTGGAAGATTATAGATCTGTGGTCTCAACTGATTTACCACCAGCCTTACATGGGTATGTCACCTAATTGGGAATAGTCTGTGAAGTTTTCTTTTTGTACACCTGAAAGCATTTGTAGACATGACAACAGCTATCACTTATTATATTGGTCATGCAACATGATCGGGGAGGGGCCGAAACTTACCAAGAGTAGGAAAGGAGAGATGTCAGAGAACATAAGTCTGAAATAAAAGAAATAGGAAAAAAAATAAATGATACAAAAGATGTATAGGCAGAAACCTAAAATAACCTTGCCCCATGAGTGTATAAATAAACATATTCTCAAGTTTATTAAAGTATAATTTACATACTACAAAATGAATGTACCCATTTCAAATGTGTAGAGCAATGAATTTTGATACATGCATAAACACATGTAACTATCACCTAAGTCAAGAAACAGAAAATTTCCAACACACTAAAATATCTCTTCTGCCCTGCCCAGAGAACGTCCCAGCCCAACCTCAGTTGCCATTACATTACTTTCAGTATAGACTAGACTTATCTGTCTATACAAATGGAATCATGTGGTATATATTCTTTTGTGTTTGGCTGGATTCATTCAGCAAAATATTTTTGAGATTCATTCATATTGTATGTATCAACAAACATTCATATAAATAGACTAGCAGACTGTGCACACATAATTTTTATATTTTAGGTTCATACATAGGAGATGGACTGATGGGTTATATGGGAAATTTATATTTAACTTTACAAGAAACTACCAACGTGTGTTCTAAGATATTTATACCATTTCCACTCCCACCATGAATGGGTGATATTTCCAGATCTATATTCTTGCCAAATGTTAGTAATGTTCCTCTCTTTTTTTTTCATTTTAGCCATTTTAGTGGGTACAGAGTGGTTTGAAATTGCATTTCTATGGTGACTATGATTTGAAATATCTTTCAGTGTTTATTGGCCACTTATGTATTTTTTTTTCATTTGTGCGATACATGTTCAATTCTTTCGCCCATGTTTAAAATTAGGTTGCATTTTTATTGAGTTATAACCGTTCTTTTTATATTATGGGTAAAGATAACTCTTATGAATATTTTCTTTCAATCTTTGACATGACACCTTTTTTTAATGGTTGTTTTATCAGTAGCAAAATTTTGACTTTTGATGATATCTAATTTATCAGTTTTTCAAATGGTTAGTATTTTTTGTGTTTTAAGAAATCTTTGCCTACACAAAGTCATAACTTTGTACAGTTTTAGATTTTACATTCAGTTCTGGGGTCTGTTTCTAGTTTATTTTTGTATGTGGTAGGAAGTCGGGTCCAAAGTTGATACTTTCCAATACAGACATCAGATTGTTACAGCACCAGTTTTTGAAAAGATTATCCTTTCTTCTCTTTGTTCAAGTTCACTGACCTTTACTGCTGCAGAATCAAACTGTTATTACACCTAGAGAACTTTTCACTTTAAATATTGTATTTTCCTGTTTTAGAAGTTTCACTGGTTCATTTTTTTAACAGTTTTCATTTCTCTTACATTTTTTAACAGTTCATTTCTCACTGAACTATTTATGATAGCTATTTTAAAGTTTTGTATGCTAATTATGTATTTTCTGTCACTTGTGGGTCTATTTCTGTTACCTAATTTTTCTCCTGCTTAAGGGGAAAAAAGTTTTGTAATCCTTTGCATGTCTGCTACTTTTAGATTAGCAGTGGTGCATTCTTTTTTTTTTTTTTTAATGTTTATTTTTGAGAGACTGAGAGAGAGAGAGAGACACAGAAGATGAGCGGGGGAGGGGGAGAGAGAAAGGGAGACAGAATCGGAAGCAGGCTCCAGGCTCTGAGCTGTCTGCACAGAACCTGATGCAGGGCTCAAACTCATGGACCAAGAGATCATGACCTGAGCTGAAGTCAGACACAACTGACTGAGCCACCCAGGCACCACCCAGAATAGCAGTCGTGCATTCTTAATGTTGTATTGTTAAATGTCCGGATTTTATGATGTTCCTTGAAAGAGTGTTGCTCTTTGATTTGGCATTCATTTAAATTATGTATAGATGACTTTAATCTTTTTGAGACTTGTTTTTAAGATGTGTTAGGGAAGGTATGGAGTAGTCTTTATTCTAGGGATAATTTTGTACCATTACCGAGGTCTCTACTAAATGCTTAATGGATTCAGTGATGTTTCTCCTCTCTGGCTGGTTGGAGCTTGAAGATGGTTCAGCCCAGTGGGAGACAAGGTAACCAGTAAGTTAAATTATTGTTCTTTCCCCCATTCTTTACCTTGTGGAGTATTGCTCTTTATAGCTTGATAATCAGCCAAAGGCTCAAAGGCGCCCTTGTGCATATTTTTTGAATTTCTTTCCTAAATCTCTCCTTTCTAGTACCTTGCCCCACAAATTCCAGTCACTTCAGCTTGCTCAGTCTTTGAACTCTGTCTGTTCCAGTTAGTGAGGGCCCATGTTCTACCTGGGCTTCCTTTCCCTGAGCAGCAATCTGGAAAGTATCTCCAGGTTAAAACAAAACAAAACAAAACAAAACCAAAAAAACCCATCTATTACGTCCTTACCTCATCTATTTCCTTTTTCTCAATGATCGTAGTCTTGTGCTGCCTGTAGTCCACTACCTGAAAACAGTGGTTATACATATATTTTTTCAATTTTCTAATTGTTTATGGTAGGTGGTTTCTTCAGTAGCTGTTAATCTATTGTGGCCAGAAGAACAGGTATATTTTTAAATTTTTTTTAACATTTTTATTTATTTTTGAGAGACAGACACAGAGTGTGAGCAGGGGAAGGGCAGAGAGAGAGGGAGACACAGAATCTGAAGCAGGCTGCAGGCTCTAACCTGTTAGCACAGAGCCTGTCATGGGGCTTGAACTCAAGAGCAGCGAGATCATAACCTGAGCTGAAGTCGGATGCTTAACCGACTGAGCTACCCAGGTGCCCTGAACAGGTATATTTTCAAAAAGTACTATTAAGGTAGTTACTTTACTACAAATAGGGCTGTCGTGTTAAAGGTTACCTTGGATGGGATTCGTTCCTTTGAGAGCACTAGTCACAGTCGGCTTTTGAGATCTATGCTGTAAGTACTGATGGAGGTGACTTTCCCAAACAGGAGTTGATTGTGTTCCACCTTTTGTGAGCTTTGCTGTAAGACATTTGCATTATAATTTACTTAAAATATTTTCATTAAGTTGACTTGCCTGTAACTTTATTTGAAAAGTAAACTCTACAACATTATCATAAATGGAGTTGAAAAATTAATTGTATTTTTCTAATACATATTGAAAAAAACCAAATAACTCTTTAAAATGAAGCATATCTTTGGTCTACTGAAGGAAGGCATGTTATACCCCACCAGGAATATTTTTCTATGCTTAGCCATGTTAGAATAGATCACACAGGTATTGAATGAAGAAAACACATAAGTCATAGGGATAAAAAATGTAAAGACCATATTTTCATTTGTAGTTTCTGATACAACCATAAAAATTTAAAACTAGAATGGACTCGGAGAATATCTAAACCTACTCCCTTATTTCACCGATGTACTGGTTTCTTTTCAAGGCCTTACAGCTGATTAATTAATTCAGTAGATAATAATCAAGGGCTGAGCATGTTCTAGGATCTGGGAATACAGCAGTGAACAAAACAGACAAGACTGCTTGGAGCTTACATTCTAGTGAGGAATGGAACCCCTTTATTTGGCTCTCTGTCCAGCTGTATATTATATAGTGGTCTATTTACAACAAAAGACAGTACCTGAACCTTCCAATACCTGTCCCCATCATGTCTCTCAACACCTCTAGAAATAAGGTTTTGCTTTATGAAAAATGAACCCAGTTACATAATCATCTTATTCTATCTCACCTGAGATACACCAACTCGCATGATGACGCTTTGTGCTTTCTAATGGGGCTACTTCTCATGCTTTTTACATTAGCCATAAAAGGGAAAACAAATCTCTCCTTTTTACAGGAGAGCGCCCATTACCCATTGCAATTATGTAATGTGGAATTTTGTGGGATATGGTCAGCCTCAGGTTGCAACACACATTACAGCTTTTAGACAGGGTCTTCTGGTTTCTTATCTCATCTTGCGTGACGATCTTGTTCTTGTCCTATTTTAGTCTCTCTTGATATATCACTCCCTCAAGGTGTTTGTGCTGTTTATCAGTTCCCATATCCCAGCTCTGTCTTCTTTCAGACCTGGAAACTCTTCCCAAACCAAATATCTTCTGGTCTGAGGAAAAGGAGACTCTACTCTGACATTCCAGTCTTGAAAGCAGACTCTGTTCCTGACAACGTCAATGTTTTTTACAGGCACAGCCACCCCCAGAGAGGGAGAAAGGGTAGGATGGAAGAAATCATCAGAAATGAGTTTGGGCACACAGTTGACTCTCTCCCTTTTGTCTTTAAATCTGTGGAATTAGTGAAAGCTTCTATGAACTCATGGAATTCCCAGACGTCTTCAGGTTGTCTTTGAAGAATGCTTATTTTACAATGTGTGTTTTTCCTTGGAAAAAGAGAAAAGCAGAGTGAGTCTTGTTAGAGGGATAGCTGAGACTTGAAGATAACTCCCTTTTATTATGGACTTGCTGCATCCAAGGCTTTGTGCAATGCACTTTACATGCTTTTTTCACTTTTGCCCTTCACAGCAATCTGCCGATAAATGAACTATATGTATATGAACTCATTTTAAAATGAAGATGTAGGCATAGAATCTTGAAAGAGGCCATTTAGCTTACCTAACATCAGTCAATCTCTGGTTTGGTCAAGATTCAGTTCTGTTTGATAACCAGTGAAACCCTTCAATAGCTTGTTAACATCAGTGTCTGGGCAAAATCATGAATACAAAAAATATGTATAAAACATTAAGCATAGGATTTATCCTTGTATATTCATTTTATAGCTGAACTGACACAGAGTCTATGGGATTTGTCTCAAAAATAATTAAATGAACTATAAAGTTAAAAAAAATTATCCCCCCAAAAAAATAATTAAATGAAATAAGTGGTGGTCTGAAGCAGAACCATACTCTTTTGAATTTTATTCTAAGCTTTTTCCAACACAGCATTGTAATTTCAAGAGAAAACTATTCATCTTGGCAATGGCTTGGTTAAAACCCAGTGTTTGAACAGTCATAACACAGAGATTTTAAAGATAGAGTTATAACACTGGCATTATGAAAATATTTCATTATGTTGAATTCAACAAGTATTTATTCTGGATATTTATTGAGGGGCGCCTGGGTGGCTCAGTTGGTTAAGCTTCTGACTCTTGATTTTGGCTCAGGGCATGATTTCATGGTTGACAAGTTAGAGTCCCAAGATGGGGTCTTTGCTGATAGTGCAGAGCCTGGTTGGGTTTCTCTCACTCTTCTTCTGTCTGTGCCCCTCCCTGCTCGCTCACACACACACACACACTCTCTCTCTCTCAATAAACAAACCAACAAACAAACCAACAAACTGAGAGAGAGTGCATGAGCAGGGGAGGGGCAGAGAGAGGGAGAGAGAGGGAATCCCAAGCAGGTTCCACACTATCAGCACAGTGCCTGACATGGGGCTCAAATCATGAATTCATTCTCTGAGCCAAAATCAAGAGTGGGACACTTAACTGGCTGAGCCACCCAGGCAGCCTTCATGTCCTTTTACTGATTATATTACACCTTTCTGCTACTAGGCATCCCGAATAAGCTATTCTATTACCAGATTAAAGCAAGAAAATTGTCCTGTTCTATCTAGATTAACTATCTTTTCCTGAAAGACTGGTAGGTATGTAACAGGTGAGAATACAGTGGGCTATGTCTCTTTCCTCAAAATGCCTTGTTAGGACATGCTATTTGAAAGAAAAAAAAATAGTTCAATCAGAACCACTTAGTCATTGAAAACAATCTTGTTTCGGTTGCCATCACTGCAAATGCAATTATGGCCAATTCTCAGGAGTCTGCACTAATGGGAAGAGGGTGTAACATGGATGGTTGACAGGCTTAGATAATACAAATAACTGATTTTCAGCATTTCCCCCACTAAACCTATTCACCAGAGTTGCTAGCAAGTAATGGAAATTGCTGATTGTAGTTTCCTTCCTCTCCTCCCCACCCAGGCCCCCCAACCCCGGTCACCCTTTGATGGAGATAGAGTGAGCAATGAAATGGCCATAAACCTGTGGGAGGAAGAAGAGAGAAGGAAAGTCCATCAATCCTCAAATAAATAAGACCTAATTTAATCTGATGCTTTAGAAATGGAAAGTCCTACTCCTATAGAATCTTGTTTTGATCACTATATTTGTACAAGAAGTACATCTCAAATTCCATTTTATTAAATCCTCATTACATAACTAATGTGTCAATTCAGTTTCTCTGTTTAAAAATATTAACATTACAGATAAGAGGTTTTCTTTGATCTTTACCCTCCATCTCAGACCTGCCTTTTTTTTCTCAAAAGGAACACAACAGTCCTGATGCTTGTTTGTTATTATAAAAAGCATCAAGCTTTTTATCTATCCAAATAGTTTTATGTATGCATGCGGAAATTTAGAGGAAGTAATCATGTCTTTTTGTTCTGTTTCACAATAATGGTAGACATTTTGATTGTTTAACTGTGTGGTAGACACTGCGGTACATTGTCCACATAGCTCTTCAGTGAAGGACTCCTTGCCTCCATGTGGAATGTGGTTAGCAGACCGTCTTCAGCTGTCAAGCCCTCCAGCGACTGGACTCATTTGCCCAGAAGCTCCTCCGCCTCACCCCTTTCAGATTCAGCCAACTTTCAAGAACTGATCCAGCTTCCTTTGATACCACTGTGCAAGTTCTTATGCAAGTTCAGTGCAAGACTATAAATGTTGGCCCAACTTGAGACAACCCAGAATGAACTTTCTAGGTTCAGAACTCTGTGGAGTGACGGAAGCTGCTGTTGGACTTGCACTGTAGCTCAACTTGTTCCTCTGATCAATCCTGCTTCCTCAGATAGTGATAGCATGAATATTCCTTAATAAGTATCCTGAACAGTAAATGCCATCTTAGAAATATCTGCTTCCAGGGAACCCGTCCTGTGACACACCTCTCACTTACTTTTGCCCTCAGTGCTATGTCTTAGAAGACTCATTTGCTAGTAAACATAGATCAGCCTTCCCCCCCACCTTTTTTTTTTACATTTTATTTATTTTTGAGAGACAGAGACAGAGCATGAACAGGGGAGGGGCAGAGAAAGAAAGAGACACAGAATCCGAAGCGGGCTCCAGGCTCTGAGCTAGCGGTCAGCACAGAGCCCGACGTGGGGCTTGAACCCACGAACCGTGAGATCATGACCTGAGCCAAAGTCGGAAGCTCAACCAACTGAGCCACCCAGGCGCCCCATCCTTATTCTTTTAATATTCTTGTAGTATTTGTGTCAGAAACTGAGTAGTTGTTCATCAAAAGCCTGGTTCCCATTCTTTCTGTATCTGGACCACATCATGAATAGATATGGATTCGGTTACTGTGTTCTGGCCACTGACTTGTGGAAAGAAGTGATCTGTGACACAGGCTAGATCTATTTAAATGCCATAAGTCTTTGCTGCCCTTTCTGATGCCTTGTGTGCTAGCAGAATGCAAAAGATTTAGCAGAAGTTTCCAAGGTCCCAGGGAATGGCAGAGCCACATGTGAAATAAGCTCTGGTGATGGACTTACCATGTAGGCTGCCCGTGAACCGCACATCAAATTGTGAATCTGTTGAAATATTTAGGATTATTTCTTCAAGGAATCAGCTTCTCTTATTTAAAAGTTAAAGGACCTTTCAGTTGTTTCCAGTTTCTCTCACTATTGCAAACCATGCCATTCTAAATATTTTGTGCCTGTCTTCTTGGGTATGTTTCTCTAGTGCTAAACACAGTGAAGTGGACTTGCTGGGTCTTGAGATGATGCATAAGTTTTAATGTTCAACAAATATTTTCACACTGTTTTCCTAAATGGTTATAGCAATTTCTACTTTCATTAGTAGTGCATTGGAATATCTGTCTCTGATATTTCAAACATGGAATTTCACTTTTGAACACCAAATATTTTCATTTGTAGTTGAATTTTAGTTGTTTTAATATCTCAAGTTCCAGGACATAAAATTAAAAAAAAAAATAGTAGACACTTGAGGCACCTCGGTGCTCAGTCAGTTAAGCATCTGACTCTTGATTTCACCTCAGGTTATGATCTCACAGTTCATAAGTTTGAGCCCCGCATTGGGCTCCATACTGATGGTGTGAAGCCTGCTTGGAATACTCTGGCTCCCTCTTTCTCTGCCCCTCCTGTACTGGCTCTCTATCACTCTCTCTCAAAATAAATAAATAAACATTAAAAAAAATTTAAAAAAATTATAGACACTTGACACTTGCAGGTTAGTCTCCTTGAAAGTAGTCCCTAACATTCATGCTATGAAGTTACCACCATTTTGCTGTAGAAGGAATTTGAATTGTGTATGCCAAGACCGATGCATACCCATAAGTACAGAGCTCCTGCATGAGCCCTCTTAACTGCCCAGATTCTTTTTTTTAAAAATATAGTTTATTGTCAAGTTGGTTTCCATATAACACCCAGTGCTCATCCCAACAAGTACCCTCCTCCATGCCCAACACCCATTTTCCCCTCTCCCCCTCCCCCATCAACCCTCATCAACTGCTCAGATTCTACCTCGGACCGCTTTGCTGTTACCTATTCCTCATTCATAAAGAAAAAAAAAGCAATTATGGTACTGACTTCTATTTGTTGAGTGTATAATATATACTTAGCACAGAGCCTGTGCTAAGCATTTTATCTGCATTCACTGATTTGATTATCACAGTAATCCTCTGGTGTGCAAGTTTCTCTTATTTAGCCCTGCTTTTCAGCTGAGGAAACTGAGGTCAAGGTAATATATTTCACAGGTGAAAAAGCTGAGGTACAAACCGAAGGCTGTCTGACTCCAGACTCAGGACTAGAATTCTTTCCTCTTGCACTCCGTTTACATACAATTCTCATCAAAGTTGGGAGGTGTCACACAGTATTTAATTCTGTCTTACTCACTGAGAGAAGTTAAGGGCTGTGGTAGTCTTTGTGTATGTGGGGATTAACCGGGTCATGAAGGAGGTATGCTTTGTGACTGTGGAGGGTTTGTTTTAATGAGTAGAACATCACACAGAAGGGGTAAGCCCTCTCTCTCAGCTTTGGAGGAAAAAAAGTATAAAAGCATGCAGTTCTGTAAGTCACTTAAAGGTTTGAAAAAAACCAGTAAAATCTGTATTCTGGGTAGCTGCTTGCAAAGCAGCTGTAATCGCTTGGCCAAATCACATCTTGCTCAGTGCTCCTCCCTGAACTTCCTTTGTCCTCAAACTGAATACAACGCAGAGGAGGTCTGTGTGGGTCTGGGACAGGATGGAATTTGGACCAGCTGTTTGCAAAGGTTACATTAGAAACCCAAAAAGCCAATAGAGGTTGCTGTGAAAACTGTCTTCTGAAATCACAGTCCCCACACTGTGTCTCGTGTCTATACCAAGAAACTACGTGTAGGGCTGGATCAGGCAACACATAAATCTTCCCAAGATGAACAAAATGTTAGGCCCTATCGATGAGGCGCAAGAACATATTTGACTTCCTAAATTTCTTCCATTTTTGTGGTTTTTGAGGTTGCAGTAGAATTCAAACCTCTCTGGGTTCAAGTTCATCTAGTCTTGACAAAATATGACTTCCTGTGTCAGCAAAAGAAGGTTTTGATTAAAAGAAAAATGAAGACAATTAGATGAAATAGTTTTTACCAACTATAAATGAATCAAGGTTATATTTCCCTTAAAATATACAGGGGTCAAAAGTCTGGGAATGGAACATAAGCACTGGCCTCATTTGGTGTCTCCTCAGGCCATGCTGCATTGGAAAACCCTGAGTTCTTGTAAATCCCAAACTGGGTAAAAGGACAGGCAGACAGAGCACAAAGAAAAAGAAGGTTGAATGGGTACGTGTGATCATTGGACAGAAGGCTTAAATTTGCTTTCTTCTCAGGCAAATGTGTTTCTTCAAAGCTGTCATCCATTTGTGTGATGATATATGTTTGTTCATTTAAGCAACATCTATTATGTTTGCTTCATGTCTGCTACAGTTGCAAACTTGCTCTACAGCAGAGAATGGAATAGACGCAATCTCTTATAGCCTTTGAGGGACTAGATCAGGAAATAAGCACAACTATGCATAAACAAGTATTTGCAAACTGAGACTGTTGCTATGAAGAAAGTTATTGGGGTACTCTGATAAAGAATGAAGGGAGAGACCTATGTAGACAAAGTCTGCAGGAGAGCTGTGGCTGAAGGAGAAGTGTCTGATGGAGACATGTGCCGAATGAGACTGGGCAAATTTGCTCAGGCTGGGGGTGCTGCTCACATGAATACTCCGAGACTGGGGAAACTTTGGGCTGATCGGAGTCTGTGGCGAGAGCATACTGGGACAGTGGGAGGGTGGCTCAAGCAGTGGCCACTGGGTCTCAGACAATGAGATTGCTCTGGAGAGTTTTAAACAGGGAGGTGACATGGTCCAATTTACATTTTAGAATTATCAGTCCAGCTGCGATGTTCACACTCTATCTAGGGGAGATAGGTCGGCAAAGGCATACAGTGGAAGCAAAGAATTTAGATAGTGGGCAATTCTAATAGTTCAAGTGCAGCAGAGCAGAGGAACAAGAGTGAGATATATCTGTTTATCTGTTCTCTTGCCATTGGCTGGACCTCCATCAAAGCTGACATGCATGTGAAATGTTTGTGTAAGTTTGACTATGTTGCATGAATTCCATTAAGCCTTCTCCCGGGAAATAACAATTAGGGAAACCTCAAGGCCATTATTGCAGCTTGAAGCTGTCAATTGCCAGAGACTGCAAGTATCCAAAGTAACTATATCCGTGATTATAGTCATGTGCAAAATAATTGAACTTCTGGGATTCTGCGAGTGTCTGCATGCGATGTGTGGTGCATGTGGTTGCCGCGTAGTGAGCTCGGGCAAGGATATTAGAAGGTGCACTTGGCTTTGGTCTCTTTTCCATTTCCTTGACATGAGGTTGAATAGAGAAGGCAGTGAATTACCAGCAAAAATGAGGTTTTTTTTTTAAATTTTTCTGTGTGTATGCTCACAGAATACCTTAAAAGAAGGGGAGGCATGGTAACTGTTTTCAAATGGCAGCGTGTGGAGACTCCTGAGCTGTGAATTTTAAAGCTCCAGTTGAGAGTTTTGACTGGCCCTTGCATGTTCCACTGCTTGTGGAAAGGCTTCATTAAAAGCAGACATTTTTTAAGCTGTGCTGAGCCAATGCCTTACCTATACGTTTGTTTTTATTTTAGTATTTCATTGTCCACCAAAAATGTCTATGGAGTTCTACGGTTATTCATGTACTCATTGTTTTGGAGAAAGAGAATGGGATGTCCTAAGCCATAGGATTGCATAGCACTACAGAACAGCCATTTGAGATCTGTGGCCATGAATTTAACATGCTGTCGATCAGCACTTTTGCTTTTAAACAGTCACAGTGCCATATTCTTAGAAGGCAAATAGTCTCTTCCGTGAGAAGTTGCTTTAAATCATTTCCCTTGGTATCTGTGGTTTGAGTCTTTCTTTGATTAAGTGATAGGTATTTCTTGAGCATCTATTATGAGCCAAGCACTGTGCTGACAGATCAACAGTAATAAGATAAGGGAGGCAGAATGAAACAAACAAAAAAAGAAGATAGAAGTTAGGAGAGTGGGATGAAAAATAACTCAGGAAAAGAAACTTTAAAATCCCTCTGGTGCTCATTTTTTAGTCTGTCATTTTCCATCTGTATGACCTTGGATGAATCACTTTATCTATGTCTTTGTTGCCCTCTCTAAATTTGAAGTCTTAATTAAACTACAGAGTCCTTGGTGGCCTTGCAGGGAAAGGTATAACTGAAGTGTCAAGTATAACACATATTTTATATTTCTTCCCTGAAACTGATAAGCTCTAAGGATTTTGATATCTTATTTAACAGGTAGCAACAGTAAGTAACTTTGATAAAGTTCTCCTCAGAGGTTGAGAACTTAGTGAAGTTTTCTGTTCAGAAAAGAAAAAGAAAAAAAAAGAAATTGCTATTCAGCAGACTGATTTGCTGTAAATTATTCCTGTTTCACCTAGGAGACAAGATTTTGGGAGCTTTAGAGATTGTGTGTGTGTGTGTGTGTGTGTGTGTGTGTGTGGCTGAGCTGTGTGTGGGCAATGTTGGCCATCTCTCTGTTTTTTTTTAACATCAAAATATAAAGCATTTGGGGCTTTGTAAATATAAATATAAAGCCTGGGTGGCTCAGTCGGTCAAGCATCTTACTCTTGATTTCGACTCAGGTCATGATCTCACAGTTCATGGGCTTGAGCCTGGTGTCCGGTTCCAGGCTGGGCATGGAGCCTGTTTAAGATTCTCTCTCTTCCTCTTCCTTTGCCTCTGCCCCACTCACTTGCACACATCTCATTTGCTTTTACTTTTGTTCATTTCTGGGTCTCCATGTTGATATAATCGAAATGCTCATTTAGCCAAGTAAGACTAATCCCCTCGAAGCCTCAATAGTCAGCCAATAATTCAGTGCCACACCACAGAACTTTCAGTTCAACTTCTCAGATTTGTGAAGGAGAAGGATTAAAGTGTGTGTCCCCCATAAAGCAGAAACAACACTGAAAAATCTACAATTATATGGAACTTTCCATCATCCATGCTGCTCTAGCAGCCTTTCCGAGTTGTCTACAGGAGTGGTTCTCAATCTGGGGCAGTTTTGCCTCCCGGGGGACATTTGCAATGTGTTAAATACTTTTTGATTGTCATGGCTCAGAGCTAGATGGACAGGCCAGGGATACCTCAAAATATCCAGCAATGCAGAAGGCAGCCCTCACAACAAAGTATTATCTGGACCGAAATGTCCATAGTGACAATGCTGAGGATAAGGAACCTGGGTCTAGATCATCCCTTTAAACCCAGAATCACATACGCCAATTTTCTAGGTTTTTAAGCTTGCTAAGATAAAAAGCTAAAGATTGAATTTAATTGAGATTTTCACATTATACATCAGTAGCTTTCTGATGCAAAGGACTTTCAAATTTGTAATATCATCTGTAAAACAGGTCAATTGGTAATAACAAAAATAATAGTCCTTTACATATGTAAGGTACTTTATAGTGTCCAAAACAAATTTATGTATATCACTGCGTCTGATTACCATTTCAGTCCTGTTTAAGAGTTATAGCTGGCATCATAACCATTTTATAGAAGGGGAATTATTTTTGCCTATTGAATCTCTTGAAATGGCTTTTCAACTTGTTATGACACTTTAATTATTGAGGAGTCACCAACAAATCTGTCACATGTCAAGTATTTCTAGAAAGAAACATTCAGGGTGTGGGATGCTCATGTCTCTTCCACTGGGCATGAGTGGACTTGCCTAGGAGGAAAATGGAAGTTTAGGGACTGCCTTAGAAGTGGTAAATTGCATGGTACGCCACAATTGTGCCACAAAAATTCACACTTTTGGGTAGCAGCAGTAGATATTGGAAGTGTCATACTTACTTGAGTGGCCTTTTTTATAGAACCTGAAATAGAATGGGGTTTTGATCAAGGAAAATTCCTGGCCTCTGATCTGTTCTTTGCATGGCATTAACATGCTGTGATCCCTAGACCATAACTTGAACATTTAGTGAAGAAAAGTTCAGGGATATCACAGGCTCAGCTGTTGTTTGGGTCTCCTTGGCAAGCCAAAAAAATATGTTGCCTTGTTCAGGACGGGCACGGAGCACGTGGCTTTTGAACCCAAGTTGTCGCAGCAGGCCGAGCAGGGTGAAGTGCTGGCTTGAGCACTGGCTCACTCTCTGAAATGGCAGTAGTGACACACTAGTGGATTTCCTCACCCACTAGATGGGATGGTCTTCTCTGGGGCAGCAGAGAGGATTAAAGCTGTGATGTAATGGTCTTAGCAGAGCCAAGCACATTGTAAGCGCTTGAGGACAGCAAATTTTTCTTGAAGAGGCTGTGAAGTTTTGATTATGGCTCTTCGTACTGGTATGATCTCTTTTCATGATATTTCCTCAGCACACCTGTTTGTTCACTCTTGCCCGTGTGCAACGCCACTATCCTAAATCAGGCTCTTGACATGTTTTGCAAAACCTCATGAATGACACCAAACCCTGCCTCTACCTAAAATCCTTAAAAAATTTCCTAAAGAGGTAAGTCTTTCTTTGCCTATCCTTTATGTTGGAGCTCCTCAGATTATCTCCTTTTCCAATTGCTTCTGGTGTGAATTTCCTGATGCTGTATTTTAATAAGTATTGTATGCACCAATGTTCACAGAAGTACTGTTCTCAGTAGCCAAAAGATGAAGCAACCCAGATGGCCATCAACACATGAATGGATAAACAGAACGTGATATATACACACAATGGACTATAATTGAGCCTTAAAAGGAAAGGCAGTTCTGACAGATATGATAACATAGAACGACCTTGAAGACACGACACTAGGTGAAAAAAGCCAGTCAGAAAAGGCCAGATGCTATGGGATTTCACTTACTGAAATACTTAGAGAAGTCAAATCTGTAGAGACCGCAAACAGGAAGAGTGGTGCCCAGGGGCTGGGGAGAAAGAAGAGGGAGGGATTGCTTAATGAGTAAGGGATTTTGGTTTGGGATAAATGAAAGAGTTCTGGAGGTGTACGGTGGTGGTGGTTGCACAACAGTTATTGGTGCAATTAATGCCACTGAATTTTACACTTAAAGATGGTTAAAACAGCAAACTTTGTTATGACATATTTTACCACAGTAGAAAAGATGTCTAAAATAAACACAGTATAATAATAAAAGGAAAATTGCTAATAATTATTGATTACCATGTACCAGATATTGGGCTGGTCATGTTATGTACAGTCATTAGTTTAAGCCTTACATTAACTCATAGAGATCAGTGCTAGGGTTGTTCCTATTTACCAACGAGAAAATTAAAGCCCTGTGAGGGCAAGTAAGCCCAAGGTCATGCAGTTAGGAAGTTGCAGAGCTGAGATTGAAACCCAGATAGCAAGTGCCAAATTCTTACTCCCTATGCTTACTCCCTCACCTGGTGCCCGGGTGTTGACAATCATCACATTTTGAATCTCTAGCCCAGATCTTGGGAGAATGACAATGATGATGGTGATATTGGTGCTTTACTAACAATATTTTCAGCCTCTTCAAAAAATGATGAAATACTGCGCCTCATTCCGATTGAAAGTTGAGAAATCTGAAGCATAGGGAGGTTAAATAACCTGTTCAAGTTCACTCATCCATGGCAGAGCCAGGATTTACACCTAGGTCAGTCTGATTTAAAGCCATATTCTTAAATATAACTGTGTTCTTGAATATCCCACGAGCACCCTATTCTGAGATAAACTCTCTTTTTTTCTCATATTTTAAAATTTCTGAACTGGGGATATAACTTGTTATATCCATACAGTGTTCTTCCTGCACCCCGGTATTAATTTGACAGATGGACTTTGTAGGACTCAGGAAATGGGGTGTTTATCATTCTAGATATACTAAGTGCTCAGAAGAAGTTTGTTAAAACATGATCTGCCCCACGATTACCAAAACCTGGCTCTTAGGCACTGATCTAAATGAAAGAATCAGGAACCCAAATGAGAAGAACAAGTATATATAGAAGAGAATTCTCTTCCAGCCCTCAGTGAGGTGCTTCTGGGCTAGAAGAACCTTGGCTATCCCACTTAGAGAATGTGCCTAGGTAATTTTTAAAAGTTTAAACCATTTTACATGATTTTGATCACCCCTATTACAGCCATCGTTCTCTATTGCCCATGCTTCATTCCCTTCTTGGTGAGCATCTCTGTCTCACCGCTAAGAACTGAGACCCTTGGTGTCTCTGGGTCTTTTCATGGGTAGTGGTGTCTTGCATCAACTCACATTGTTGCCTCTTCACCAGTTTTACAATTGCCCTCAGAAATTCCAGAAAATGGAACTGGACAACTTGGAGCCCAAGCACAATTTCTAAGACTTAAATCCCTGACCCCATAGAGACCCAAAGAGATGCTGTGGAATGCAAACTCCACCAACAAATCCAATCTGCTTTGTTCTGTGAGAGTTCCCTAACAACCATGAATCATTAGGCATCATAACGAAAGGGCCAATTTTCCTGCTTTATAAAACCAGCTTTTCATAAAAATAGGCATCCTTGATGTCATGGGTAGAATTAAGTGACCCGAATGCAATTTTTTAACAAAGGAAATAGTGGTTAAGAGTTTTTGCCATCATTTTTTCCCCCTGGAGTATATCTTGCCTGTACCCAAATCTAGATCTGGAATAGTTTACTTGTGATAATAATTAGGCATTACCATGACAACTGCAATGTTTAAACGTTGCTGGTGGCAGAAGACATTATATCCTAAGAAAAAGATTTTTTGAGGAAATACATGCAATATTTCAAAGTATAACAAAAATATGTGTGGTTACCTTAAAATATACTATAGTTTTCCCAATTGTTGCTGATAATGTAAATCCTAAATGGAGTTGAAATTTCAGTGCAGTGGAGTCACAATGAATTTAAAGGTCGACTTGGCTGCTATTACCTTCTATAAGGAGAGGTAGGAGCTTGTGCTTGGAGAAGGCTGTCATCAAATATTCGTGCTATAAAAACTCTGAAAAATAAAATGATGGTTTTTAAACAAATGTCAAGAGTTAGATGGCATTCAGTGAATGGTTCCAGGATGAATGTAAATAGTGTTTCTTTAATTAACAGCAAGCAAAAAAAAAAACTAATTAAATGCCATGATAGGACAGGGAAAGTCTGAGAGAGAAAGGGCTCAGTGGGAAACCATACCAGAGAATTGGACTCTCACCCTGATGAGGGGACAGCCGTGAGCACCTTCCTCATTTCTGCAGAGCTGGGTTCAAACAATGCCAAATCATACCATACTAACAGAATTGCATCCATAGAAAGAACCTTAGCTAGGGAAGGAGCCTGCAGTAAATGTGATTGGGAACTATGTTGATATTATTTTTTTAATGTTTATTTATTTTTGACGGGGGGGAGAAAGAGAGAGAGAGAATGAATGAATGAATGAGTGGGGGAGGGGCAGAGAGAGAGGGAGACACAGAATCCGAAGCAGGCTCCAGGCTCTGAGGTGTCAGCACAGACCCCTACCCAGGGCTCAAACCCACGAACGGTGAGATCATGACCTGAGCCAAAGTCAGATACTTAACCCACGGAGCCACCCAGGCGCCTCTTATGTTGCTATTATTAAAAATCATAATAACTACCACTGAGTGAGTACCTCATTTGTTCCGAGGAGTGTGAAAGCACTTCATGAGCGCTATCTTACCAGATCGGGCTTGTGTGTCAGGCACCAGTGAAGTACACAAAATCTTTTTTCTTTTTTTTTTTTTGCCAGAAATTGTTATTTTTGTATTTCTCAAAAAGCATTGAATGAGCCTCACAGGAAAACTTGGAATGTTGCTGAACTACCTTTGTTCATATTTTGAATTGGTATTGTTTTTATTTGAAAGTACATAACACGAGGGGGTAGGCAGCACCATAATCCTTGCAGGATCAAAAGCTCTAAAGCTGTAGCAGGGGCCACTGGGTCTCCACTACCACTCTTTCGTGAATGACTTGCCTTTAGGTAATGCCAGGACTAGGAGAAAACTAGGGCATGTGACTTTAAGTGAGATTGGAGCCCCGATCCCCCACCTACCCTGAACTTGCTCTGAACCACTTGACAGCAGCACCTCCTGTCCATCCTGGACACACTGCCTGTTGCAAATCCCCCTTGTTGTTTTTATCTGAACTTTGTATCTGATTCCGTATCATCACTCCCCAGGAAATTTTTACCCAGGTTGAAAACACACATCCCACTTCCAGGCATCTGCTTCACGTTTCCTGGATGGCCTAGTAATGTGTTTGTTTAGCTCACTTCACATTAGACTATAGATTTTGCTAGTGGCCTTTTGAACACCAGCCTCAGGATGTTTGTTTTTGTAAGTTTTTGTCTTATCTCACTTCCTCTGAAAAAGCCTTACTTTTCACAGCTTGGCTGAAGCCTGAATACGCAGCTCTCTGTGCCTTGCCTAGACGTCTTGCCAGTGCATGAGGCCAAATGATTTGCAGTTTGAAAATCATGACCATTCTGCATTGTAGCATTTCACCAAACAGGCACAAGGACATTCTAAGAACACAGACAAGAGTATAGTAAAGTGCATCAGCAGTGGTCTCTCTGCCTCCTCTTTCTCTCTTCCTCCCTCTCCCTCCCTCCCTTTCCAGCCCACCATTTTCTCTCTTGCTGGGGAAGTGGGATGAAGTTCAGTGATTCTCAAATGCAAGGGAAGCACCTGGGGAACTTGTTAAAATGCAAATTCACAGATCATATCCTCAGAGATCCAGACTCAAAAACAGTTAAATGAGTCCTGGGAATCTTTTTAATACCTCCTTTCCCCATCACCACCCCTACCATTTGGATGAAATAGTTGGTAGATCTGAACCTAAGGAAACCCCAGTGAACGGTTACAATCTTATATTTGAATATCTCCATCTTGGATCTGACTTTGAATTCTAGTTCAGTAATTGCCTGGCTGGGTAACCTTCTGAATCCCGGTTTCCCTCAACTGTGGATAAAAGGTTTTGTGAGGATTCATTGGGCTAGGCACAAAAGGAATATTCAACAAATAGTAGTTCTCACTAAATCATTACATTCTAAAGAAACCCAAAAGAAATGAAAAGAGTCGAAAATAGAATCTTATTAATGATGTTGTATGAGGAGAATGTAGTTTTAGTCTCTGTGAAACTAAAGATGAAACTTGGACCATGTATGAAAGACAGAAAACAAATGCGTAGCTCTTTTATTTCCAGTGGTCTTGAGCTCTTATCTCTCCCTTAACTTGGTCCTTTCTTCAGCCCCATCTCCACTCAGCATCCTTTGGGAGATTTCTTGAATTCACTTCCTCAGGGAGGGCGACCTTCCTGACCTGTAGGTTAAATCCACATCACCAGTTACTTCCTCTTGATGTGTTCATTATGTGCTATTGTTAATTACGAGTTTCATGTCTGCCTTCCTGCTGGACTGAGAGCTCCAGTAAGGATGGGATCTTGTGAGCTATTAGAGCCTTATTTCTAAAGGGGGTTCATAGTATAAGCCTGATGAGTATCTCTGGAGGGAGTAAATATAAAGATTTTTTTTTTAATTCATTAGCGCTTTTCAATTATCGAATGGAATGTCTTGGGGATTCTAACTTTCCTGTCATGGCAGGTCCTTCCAAATGGATGACTTGGATATAGTGCTAAGAAAATCTTCAGGAATCCGTAAGTTTTCTTTCAGGTGGCTGGCTTTCCAGAGCACATCAAGAAAATCTAAGGCAGTTTCTTGAATAAAGACAAAATCATAACAAAGAGCTTTGTTTTGCCTTTTGCAAGGAGTTAGACAAATTGCACAAGGAAACACCAGATGACAACATCAATTTTAATTATGTCTCAGTGAAACACTTGAAGGTACCATTTAAATGATGCACTGCTGTAGTCCACAGGACCCCAAAGGGTGAAGGGAGAATTAATGAAGTAGAGACAGAATGATTGTATTTACCAATCTACTCACAGTTTTGCTGCATTTAATTTTTTTTCTTTCCTCATATGGAGAAATTTTAGCTTGGCATTAATATTCCCACAAAAGAAAGGTGAGTCATGAGGTGAATGAATTAAGCATTCTACCAGACTTGTTCTCAAAAGTTGGAAAAATAGCAAAAATCACACATTATTTCAAGCCTGGAAAAGCTGAGATAATATTTTTTCTCCATTGTCTTTCATTTTCTGCTTCTGGCCAAAAATAGCCACTTTTATATCCTTTTAAACGTGTTCTTAGGGGGAAAAGGCACCTTCCAAGGGGAAGCTGGAATGGAGAATACATACTAAGTTCTATTTCTTTTGGCATATAGACTTCATTTGAATTTTGCTCATAAGGCGGGCGTTTTCATTACTGCAGAATAAAAGTCTACCTGGAAGTTTCAGAAAGGTGAAGAAGGCCACATAACTCCTAGTCATGTTCTTAATCAATTTAGTCCTCACTACCACTTAACTCTTCTCCCTCTATTGGCCAATTTCTCTGAGTATTTATATTCCATTATTTTCAAAGAAAATTAAGAGTGCCGTATAGAATGACAGGTGTGACAAGCAAGTAAGCGTACATAGATAAATTATGCATTCATCATTTATTGGCAAAGTTATGGAGATGCAATTTTTAAGGTATTTCCATACTTTCCATATTCATTTCTTTGAGCCCATTTGTCTTCTTTCCTTCGGGAAAGAAAATACACTGAAAACAAAGACAAAGTGTACTCTCTGGCAAAGTATGAACAGCTCCAATAATAGAGTACCTCTGAGTTCTGCGAGGTCATTTTGCAAAGGCTCTGGACCTAGTCTGGTTGATGAAAGCCCCTGATACTTGTTAGTAGGTTGAGCTTTATCAGGTTTATCACTTGCCATAAATACGAGGAAAAGCCAGTGTGGGGAAAACCATATCATCAGATAGGAAAGCACTGAAATGCTGCGTGGAGATATCACACGTCCATTGAAGTCCGTGAGAAAGAAGAGTATATTGTCGCTTTCCTACATGGAAAAAGCAACAAGAAAATGATTACTTTACTGAAGCAACTTCCAAGGTGAATCCCTTCGGTGATATTCTATGGTCAAAAAGGTTCTGCACAAAAAGTCTACACTATTTGTACTTTTAGAGTCACATGCATTTTAGTCAATTAAAGACTTTAGGAATTCCCGAAACCATGTCTGTTTTACTTAACTTTTCCCAAGTTCATTTGACTCCTGTTTTATAGCACACCTATTAAGAAGAACTAGACGAATTAAAAAAAATAGTTCTTTGGGGTGCCTGGGTGGTTCAGTTGGTTAAGCGTCTGACTCTTAATGTTGGCTCAGGTCATGACCTCATGGTTTTGTGAGTTCCAGCCCCACGTGGAGCTCTGTGCTGGCAGTGCAGACCCTGCTTGGGATTTTCTCTCTCTCCCCCTCTCTGCCCCTCTCCCACTTGCACTATCTCTGTTTCTCTCAGAATAAATAAACCTAAAAAATATATATATATTAAAAAAAATAGTTCCTTAACCCGTAAGTCCCTCTGTGCCCCCCAGCCCTTCTCTTCCTTGAGACTCTATGTAACAAGACAACAACCTATAGTAGTTCCAATAGTTTCCGGTCCTTTATATGTCCTGGCTTGTCATACTATAGACAAGTATAATGCAAATTATAGTAGCTGCATGCCACACATATATAAAATGAATTATTAATATTTTTCCACTTAATGCTTTTTTACTGTCTTTACCTGCCATGAAATAATCTGTGAATTCTCCTATTTTATAAATTTATGAGGCAAGGTCCCAGTAGGGGATCACTAGCCAGGTGGTGTGTGGAGAGAGGGAGAGCATTCAACCACAGCTTACCGGTTGGGAATTCCATTCTGATGAGCTAGCAGGTATGCACAGGGTGGCCAGCCTGGCTGTGAAGCATATTTGTGTACTGAGGCATCCTCTCCACTGGCCCATTGTTTGGTGTCCACTTACCCAGCACGAAGTCAGATAGGAGCACTGTGCCTGGCGCTTCCTGTTCCACTGCCTCCCTCCCTCCAGGCATTTTGTGGGGAGCTGGTACTCTGTCATCCAAGTGACTCCCCTCATTCCCTGTGTCAGGTACACTTCATTTTTCTTTCTTGGTTTCTGCAAGAGGCCGCAGACCAGATGGAGGAGAACTGAGGGATGATCCATCAACTGTGCCTGCAAATGTTTGGAGGATTTTCACTTCCTTTCAATTAGGAGCTGGCTGTTCTCAGAGGATCCCCCTACCTCCACTGCCCTACTTTTTTCCAGAGCAGACAGCCAGAATTTCATTTCACTGTCAGAGCTAGGACTCTGGGAAAAAGTAACCAGGTAGGAAAGAGGTAACTGACAAGGTAAGGGTATATTCCACTAGACTGCTGGGAGCGGATAGGATTCCACGTGCTCTCCAGATACACCTAGAAGCTAATTCCAGGTTTCATATTCCCATTTGGAGATCTCTAGTCTCTCTCTCTCTCTCTCTTTTTTTTTTTTTTTTGTTATTATTTCCCAGTAGAATATATTGGCTCCTTTTTATTCCCTTAAAAAGTAATCCATATTCATTGCTCAAAATTGCAACTATACAAATGAGCAAAACAATGAAAATAAAAGTCACTCGTAAAACCACTATTCAAAGAGAATCATAGTTAATATTATAATGTATTTCTCCTAGCCTTTTATCTTACATAAATATTTTTAGTTTATTTTAAAATACTGGAATATCTGTGCCTAATGTATTATAAATGTCTTTTTCCACCTCACTGTACACCTCAGTTTTCTTTCGTGCCATGGCATATTCTTCTGTGATATCATTTCTGGAGGCTGCATGAAATCCCTTCCACAGGTCTGTGTGTGTTCCTACTTGATCCATCCCTTCATGCAATTCAAAGTAGTGATTGAATGTTTCAGATTGTTTCTTATTATGAAAAGAGCTATGATTAATACCTCTCTAACCAAGTCTTTGCCCACACCCTTGACTTTGTACTGTTTTTGCTTCTTTTCTTTTGAGATAAAATAAACACACAAAAAAATGCATAAATCATTTTTACAGTTCGTTGAATGATGATAAAAATGGACATTGATGATTGAATGACGGTATGAATGTACTTAATGCTACAAACTGTATACTTAAAAATGACCGAAAGGGTAAATTTGATGTTATATTTATTTTACAACAATAAAAAAGGAAAGGGAAAAAAAGGACACTGATATAATTACTATGCTGAGCCAGAAAAAGATCATTACCACAGTCCAAGAGCCTCTCCCCATCACAACTCCCTCAGACTCTCCTGGAGGTAACCACCATCATGATGTCTTTCTCTTCATCTTAGTTTTACCTAATACGAATGAATACCCCAACATATATGTTCCTGATTTTTTATAGAAATGGAATCATGGTTTTGTATGTGACTTCTTTGGCTCAATATATGCTTGCAAGATTTATTCGTGTAGTGTGTCCCTTTACATTGCTGCATGGCATACTATGTGTGGATATACTGTAATTTATCCTTTGTACCCAGGGTGGATATCCCAGGTTTGGTCTACTGCTGTCTGCAATCATCCTACTGCACATGCACACCTTTTCTCTGAGGTCCACACTGAAGGTTGAAATCAGTGAGTCATGGGATAAGTCTATCTTTAACTTGAGTAGATACCCAAGTAAGTGATTACATTATTCCTACCAGCTGTGTATGAGCGTTCCCAAAGTTCTGTGTTCTCCAAACATTTGGTATTTTCAGACTTAAAATTTTTTTTCTCAATCCAGTAGATGTACACAAGAGCATTTCATTTGGTTTTTATTTGCATATGTTGTATTATTAATGATGTTGAGCACCTTTTCATATGTTTATTGATCATTTGAATTTCCTCTTTTGTAAAACAAAAGACTTGAGTCTTTTGCAGAACTTTTTCTGTTGTCTTGCCTATTTTTTTCTTAGTATTTTGGGAGAGTTCTTTTTGTCTTCTGAGAACTACCCCTTTGTTGGTTATGTATTTCCCTAATATATAGATATTTCACTCTCTTAATGGTATATTTTTTTTACTGCAGTGAAATATATAGCCCTTTCCATATTGTCCTTTGTATTTTAAGACATTCTTATCTATACTGCATTTGTGAAAACCTCCTTCTATATTATTTTGTAAGTTTAATGATTTATTCTCTCCTATATGAGTCAGAAACTAATTGGAATTATTTTGTACATGATATTATATGGAAATATGGAAATATATATTTATATTATGTATTATGTATAATATATGTATAATATAAAAATATAATATAAATATGTTTATAAATATATTTATATATTTCTTATAATCATAAGTATATGTGTATATATTATATATTCCATAATTATATATACATACTAATTCCACATATGTACATGGTATATATATATTTCCACATAAGAATATATTATATATTATATATTCCACATATATGTTTACAATAATTTCCTTCTTCTTTTTAAAAAAGCATGGATACCCAGTCATCTTAGCAACATTTATTGACATCTGTCCTTTCCCTTCCAAACTGCCATGCTACCTCTGTCATGCAGCAAATGCCCATATTATTACATGCATGGGTTGTTTCTGGGTTTGCTGCTCTCTTCTACTGGTCTGTTTACCTATCTTGATCTCTGGTTAATTCTGACATCATAATACTTCTTGATTCCTGGCAGGACACACCTTCCCATAATCTTGTTCTTCTAGCCTATTATTCATCCTTTGCAATTCCGTATACATTTTAGATTCAGCCTATCATATTGTTGAAAAATTTGGAAACATGATTGGGATTATATTAGAGGAGAATTTATATCTTTATAATATTGATGCTCTCAATCTACGAGCATTTATTTAGGTCTTCTTTAATGTCCATTAATATTTTATAATTTATTTAGTATAAGGTTTAAAACTCTTTTGTTAGATTTTTTTCTTATACATTTTTGATGCTATTATGAATCTATTTTTTATTTTTATTTTTTGTTTGCTAGTATATAGTACAATTGATTTTTTACATTGAAATCTAGAAAAGAAGTTTAATTATTTTATTAATACTCGTAACATGTCTGTAGTTTTGGGAGGTTTTATATATATAAAATCATACTGTTTTTAAGGAACACATTTTTTTCTTCCTTCTTCATCTTTATGACTTTTCTTTCTTTCTTTCTTTCTTTCTTCTTCTTCTTCTTCTTCTTCTTCTTTTTTTTTTTTTTTTTTGCCTCACTGCATTGACTGGAACCTTGTGATAATTCTGATTAGAAGTAGTGGTAAACTTAGTCTTTTTCTTGACCTCAGAGTGGGGAATATACCTTTAAGTAAGATGACTGCTGGGGTTCTTTTTGTGGCTCTTCTTCATCAAATTAGGTAAGTTAGGTCCCTCTTTTTCCTACTTTGCTCCAGGATTTTCTTTTTTTTTTTCTTTTCTTTTCTTTTTAATCATGAATAAGTGTAGAACTTTTTTCAATGCTTTTTCCATTTCTGCATCCTTTGAAATAATCATATGAATATTGTCTTTTAATGTTTTGGTTATCTATTACATCATAAGAAGCCATGCCAGTATTTAGTAGATAAGAATAACCACCATTTTACTGGACGTTACACATCTGTGGAATGAGAGGGCTTAGCAAGATGACTGTTCTGCCACTCTTCCTTGGGTGCTCTCATGCAGTCATGGTGAAAAGGTATCTGGGGCTGGAGTCACGTGGAAGCTCAGCTTGGGTGTTGGAGTGTCCTACATGGCTCATTGCATGTCTGGCATCTCAGTAGAGATGGCTGTAAGTCCCAGTGCAGCTGAGATGTTGGGATGGCTGGACCAGTCTTTCTCCACAGAGTCTTAGGGCATCTTTCTCTCTCTCTCTCTCTGGCCTCTGGAAGTTCTCTCCAGCTGGGTAGCAGACTTCTTCCATGGTGATCCAGTGTGCACAGCACACTGTGCCCATCTTTCCTAAGGTATGCTCCTGGAACTTGCACAGTATCACACTTCTGCTACATTCAGTTGGTTAAAATAAGTCACAGGCCAGTCCAGATTCAGTTCCAGAAGACTATGCAAGGATATGATGCCAAGAGGCCATCTCTAAGACCAGCTACCACAATATGGTGAATACATCAATTAGATTTTCTAAGGTCTTCTAGCCTTACATACTTGGGATAAACCCAGGTCATAATGAATTCTTCCCAAATCTAATATTACTTGTTTAGGCTGGCTAATTTTCACTTTTCTCTCATAATATAGTTCAAGAAAAATTGGAGGTATCCTTGCACTTAAAAAGAATCCAGGAATACTCAGATGGAAATAGTTGAATGGATGAATCTAGAGGGTATAAGTAAGCAAAATAAGTCAGTTAGAGAAAGACAAATATCATATCATTTTACTCATATGCGGAATTTAAGAAACAAACAAACAAACAACAACAACAAATGAGCAAGGGGGGAAAAAGGAGACAAACGAAGAAGGCTACCATTTTAACTGTAGAGAACAAACTGATGGTTACTAGAGGGAAGGTGGGTGGGGGGATAGTGAAATAGGCAATGGGGATTAAGGAATACACTTGTGATGAGTACTGAGTGATGTATGAAGTGTTGAATCACTATATGGTATACCTGAAACCAAAATAACACTGTATGTTGACTTTACTGGAATTTAAAATAAAATTAAAAAAAAATAGTTGAGGCACCAAGTTTTCTCCTCTCCTCATGTATGCCCTAAGATGAGACTTCTTTGACCTTTCCTTGGAGGGGGTGGGACATTGGAACAATTTTATTGTGCTCCCAGCATGACAAGCATCAGACCCTGAGCAGCCATGATTTCACTTGGTGACTCACTGTCACATTGGCATATCCTGTTCCCTGCTGATGGTGCTACCTTTTACACAAAAGTATTCAGAACACCTTCCATGGGCAATGAGGTGAATCTCCCTCACTGCGTCCTCCTCTGGGCAACCTCACATTGGTTGCATTGGAAGAATTATGACAGCAACTTCCTTAAATCCTGTGGTGCCCAACTAATGGAGGGTGACTCATGCCTCTGACAGGGAAGTTAATGTTTCTTCTCAATGCTTATTTTGGTCACTCTTCGAATTTCCTCTTCACATTTGTTGATCCTATCTTCCATTAAGTTTATGAAAAGATTATAGGACATCATTATACGGTAATTGGGCTAGCATTTAGTTACTAGTATAGTAGATTGTATTTGAAGGATTATAGCTTAAAATGCACCATGCACTCTCTGTATATAATTATTATGTATAATTATATAAAATACATTATATATAATATACATGGCTTATATGTGTATATATATAAATAAATGTTTCCAGTGATATATATTTTTATATCACATGTTGTGTTATGTGTGTGTACACACACATATACACAGGCTATGTGTATATACTTTATATGTTGTGGTGGACAAAACATAGCCACAAATTTATCAACATTTCTCCTATTGAGAGGTGAGTCTTTGACTTCTATCTTTGAATCTGGATGAGCTCAGAAACTGCTTTGAGCGAGAGGATATTGAAGAGGTGATGCTGTAACTATTTTCAGGCCCAGGCCTTAATAGACTGGCAGCTTCCACATTCTGTCTCTTGAAACACTCATTCAGGGAGAAGCCACCTACCATGGAGGAAATCAACAAATCTGAGATGACCATGCTGTGAGGAAGGCCAGGTTAGCCACAGGGGAGTAGAGAGACCTGACCAGCTCCCACTCAGGTATACTGGCGACCCCAACCCAGGCAGCAGACCAGTGAGTGAAGAATCATCAGATGATCCAGCCTCAACTCCCATCTATTTATACCAACTGATACAGAGATTATGGGAGATAGCAGTCTATTTATGAATAAAGATGAATGCAATTTGGGTCATATGATTGATGTGTTGTGGGACATCATATACTTAGAGAATATAGAAATTTAGGGTGGATCAGCTGGACTGAAGATATAGACCTAAAAATCCTGAATGTGCATATTGTTATTTGACATCACTGGATATGGCCTACTCCTGTTCTTAGTTCCTCACTGTGGGTAAGGGTCACACCCCTAGGGGAGTGTAATAAAATCACACCTGTGGAGAAGAAGGACAGTGTGTGTCATACAGCTTGAATGACAATTCTAATATGTGTCCCCAAGGAACCGTACCAACCCTGTCCCATCCCTTGCCAAAACAAAAGTAAAATAAAATTCAAAAGCATTATGTTAGACTAGAGGCTGTTGTTCATGAGATTGGTATGAACTTTTAGGTAGATATTTTCTCACTGTTAAAGTTATTTATCAAATTATCTCTTCTATTTTCTTTTATATGGCCTATAAAGACCTACACCGTCTGGTCCTTGCCTACCATTTTGACTTCCTTTCTTTTAACTTACTCTTCATTGACTGTGCTCCAGCCACCGTGACTTTTTTTTTTTTTTATCTATGCTTTTAATTTAACAAGCTCATTCCCATTGGGGGTCCATTTATACTTATCATTCATTCTGTGTAAGAGCTTCATCTCTAGATTTTCCTTTAGCTCTGTCCTTCTGAGAATTCAACGCAGAACCCTGGTGGTACCTACTCAGAGAGGCTATGTTTACCTACTACACCAATGGAAGTTTATCTTCTTTATAGCACCTATTTAGGCTGAAAATTAAAAAGAAAATACAAATTTGTTTGTAGTACTATTAGCTCCATAAGAATGGGATTTTTGAATTTCTAATTCCCAGTTCTAAGTGAGTACATAGATTTTCAATAAATAACTGTTGAAAGAAATAATGATTGATCATCTATATTTGAAAGAAGGAGACCAAGAGAGGGGCAAGGAGGGCCATTGAGCATGTGTCTTACAGGACTCTGTCTCCAGTGCTCCTATATCTGGTACACTGGCTAATGGTTCTTAATCTCAGATAAACATTGTAGGTGTCTAGAGATCACTAAAACTTGAGACGTACTCCCAGAAATTATGATGTAGTATTTTGGGTATAGCCTAGGCATGAAGATTTTTCAAAGTTCCCCCGATGACTGTTATGGGTATCCCAGTTGTGAACCAGTCATTAGGTATTAATAAAACTGAAGTTATCTTTTCCTGGACCTCTTGTGACTTCTTTTTAAAAATGTTTATTTATTTATTTTGAGAGAAAGAGAGAGAGAGTGAGAGTGAGTGAGGGAGGGGGAGAGAGAGAGGGAGAGAAAAAATCCCAAGCAGCCTCCACACTCAGCACGAAGTCCAAAGTGCTGGACTTGGACCGAGTGGGCTCGATCTTACAATCGTGAGATCATGATCTGAGCCGAAATCAAGAGTCTGATGCTCAACCAACTGAGCCACCCAGGTGCCCCATAACTTCTTTATTAAGTAAATTCCGAGACTGTCTAACTCTAGAGCCACCAAACAATACTAATCACTAAAGATGTTTCCAAAGTACTTGGTCTAAAGAAAGATCTGGACTGCTCGTGTTTACCTTAAGGATCAAATTCCCATTTACTGGTGGGAACCTTTTAGTTTATAAGAGAAGATACATAGAGTTTTTGTTAAGAGATAAACTAGCAATGGTATGTGAGCTGAATTCAGAATTTTCCACATTAGTGTCTTTCTCGGTCATCGCATGTTAAAGTAGGGTAGGAAAGTAACTTAATAGTCCTCCTGGGAACAGGAGCAGGTTTTCACATTTTGAAGGTCATGTTTCTGCCCCTTAGGGAAGCATTTGAGAAAACGGAGCCAGGTTCATTCCCTAAGCCCATCTCTTGGGTATCATGGGGAAGGTACTAATGGCATTGATGCATGTGCACTATGGAGCACGATGTTGGTTGAGAAAAAACTTAAAGCAACAAAACCCTGTTTTCAAAGAAAATCAAACTGCAATTCTAAAATTGATCAAAGTGGAGTGGTTCTGTTTGAAGGAGACTTTGTAGCCTGGAGGCCGCTCAGTCTAGGCTGTGTCACACAGTCCCTATCCCCAGATGGCTCTGAAGGACTGAAGTCTAGGGCTCTGCCAAAGGTAAGTTGAAAAACACACTTGCAGTTGATGCTTTTAGGAGTAGCAATTATAGAGAAATTAAACTGATAACAATTAGGTAAGGGTGTGCTCTGTTTACCTTGGTATCAAGATTGAGTATGGTGTCAGGATTAATCAGGTTGGCCCTTTTCTAGGGTCATTTCAATATATATAAGCATGACCTGGGTACCTTGGTGAAATGCAGGTTCTCATTCAATGGGTCTTGGGTGGGACCCAAGATCTCCATTTCTGATTAGTTCCCATGAGCTGCCAATGCTCTTTCAAATCACAGTTCATATATCAACATCCCCCAGGAGACTTACTAAAAAGGCAGATCTTGGGGCCCCATCCTGGAACTTCTGGCTACAACCCTCTACCTGAGGGTCTGGAAGTCTTTGTTTTTAACAATTTTGTTAGACTTTAATGATGTTCACTAAGTTTGAGAACCATGCTGTAGCATGTGTCTGCCTACATACCTTACCCTTTAGGAACCCAGGAGGAGAGCATGTGACTCACCAAATGCCAGGGCTGGAGGAAGGTTTGGAGATCACTCTTTGATTGATTAGAAAACTGAGCTCCCAGAGGGCAAACAGTTCTTTCAAGTGTCCATCACCACCTGGCAGCAGAACAGGACAGATGCCAGTGAGGAAGACCGCCCAACCCTCAACTTCCCAGGAGACCACAGGCCTTCCTTTGTCACTGCTTCTCTGTCTGTGCAGCTTTCTGAGGCCAGAAATTGTGTCTCTCTTGTCCTCTGCTGTATTCCCAAAGCCTAGCACAGTGTCTGGCCCAAATGCTCAATCATTCTTACTGTTGGTTATTTGTGCTATGCTTATGCCTGATCAAGTGTTTTCAATCATTCTTACTGTTGGTTATTTGTGCTATGCTTATGCCTGATCAAGTGTTTTCAAAATCTCTTAAGTATTTTCATGTTATAGAAATGATAATTGCTGCTTGCAGACCAAATACCAAAGTTTTCACAAGAGTCTGGATACAGTAGACATTCAGAACATGGACTATGGGAAATAGAAGAGACGGCCTAGAATTTAGCCTTGGCTTTAACATTTACTAATGTGTGATCTTGGCAATTTTGCTCAACTGTTCTGTGTTTCCTCATTTGTAGATTGAAAACATCAATAGATTCTATGTCATGGGGTTTTGTGAACATTTAGGTCAGTGCATGTAAAATGTTTAACATGATTCCTGGTACGTAGTAAGGGCTAAATCCAATGATAGCCTTTGGATTACAAAAGTGAGATCATGATTGCAAAAGTCATACCTGAAGACACAGCATTAGGAATCCCTCGCCAACTGCCAATTCATAAGATTTTGAAATGAATCATCTCTGAAACGATCATGTGTAATGCATAGACCATAGATCTGGAGTGAACAAACCCGGGTTTGTATAGCTTCTCAGGAGAACTTTTCTATGGCATAAGGTAGGTCACCCTTGTATAATAAAGTGGATACTAAGATACCGAGGAATGAGGTTACTGTGGTGAGTCACTCCCAACAGACAAAATGGCAAGATGGGGTGTGGAGGGCTGAATTCTCCCCTGAGATTCTCTCTACAGGTTCCGAATATCGATTGACTAGCTTAGAGTTTGCTGCAGTTATGTGGTGCAACAGCTTTGAGCAATGTGTTTTAATCTTTACACAGAGCATGTAGTAAAGATATTTTTAGCCTGATTACTAAATGGACAAATGTGAGTTTGAAATGCATGCCTCAAGAGTTCAGTAGGGGAATGGGACTGTGTGATTATTACTATCAGGAAGTGTGTTTTTTGCCCATGTCACAGGTTTTCCTCATAGTTCTGATATTGAGGCATTCTGCTGTTCTCTGAGTAAAATGCTACTTGTTTGAGCAGATATGTTGATTTTGTGGGGAAGTGGTTGGGAAAATATGGCCACTGCAGACCAATATAGAGATCATATCAACAATACTTGGAGGAAAAATTAGAACATATTATAAGTAGATGTGACTTCTTCTTTGCCTTAGTAATGAGTTTGACTTTTTGTTTCAGTTTCAAATGGTAGAGACTAACTCAAACTGGTTGAGGCAAAAAAGGGGATTCCCTGACTCTTATAAGAGAACAGTCCAGAGGATTCATGGCTGGATGGATGCACATTCTCAAACAATGACCCAGCAAAGCCACTTCTCTTCACCTCCTTACTCTTGTTTCTCTATGTTGGTGTTATGTTCAAGGAGGTTCCCTCTTTGGGTGACACCAGGAGCCCTGGCTTAATGTCCTACCGGCTTGGCATCCATATAGAAAGGCGATGACTTCCCAAAGTGTTTGAATGAAAGGTCTGAAAAATCACTCTGGCTGTACCTGGGTCATTTGTCCCTCCCATACCCACCAGTAAAGGGACTGGTATCACCAGCACCTGAACTACATGGAGTACAATACTCCTCAAAGGAAACTGAGGCATTGATTTCAAAAAAGGAGGGCATGGATGCTGGGCAGAGAAACACGATGGCTTTACATCTTTTGCTTCTCATCACTTCTTTATACTTAGTCTGCCTAGAATAAAATTCTTTCACATACCATTGTCACAAGACATGCCATCTCTCCTACAAGAGATCTGCCTCTTGCCCACAAAGGATATTCATTTGGCCACCGTTTCCTTTTTCCACCTGTACCACGTGAACGTCAGTGAGGTCTTAGTTCTGGCTGTTGACTGTCTCTCCCCATATGATTGTCACTTGGAGATTTTCTTTCTTCCCATTGGCACCATTTTACCTCCCAGTCTCCATAAAATTTGTCACTAAACTCTTGTAATCGTCTTCAGACTGTGGGAGGAAGGAAAATGCCTATACCTGCCAGCAACCAGGAAGAGTTTCTTCCAGGATTTCTTCTGGGAAACATGTAGACACAGCTTTGTCACCCTATGTAGCATCTCTGGCAAACTGCAGAATGGACCCACTGTTCATTTTAGTTCACCAGGGCAAGTACTCCAAGAATGATTTGCTTGGATCCAATTTGTAATTTGCTTTTAGAGAGCTAATTAGATATGAATTTGCAAATGAGAATAACTACCGTTGCATGTAGCAATTTGCTTCATTAAACGAGAAGTGACATGGTGTGTGTTATGTTTTTAGCATGGTAAGGTTCACAGTTATGCAGATAGTGAAAAAATTCCAAGAGTGACTGGTGCTCAATGTATAGCTGAATGTCATAGATTTAGAAAGGGCCTCAGACAGCAAAAAAGGGACATTTCAATAAAATGTATATTTTCATTCAGCATAGTGCGTCAGAGCCTCCCATAGGGTTTGTCAAAAAGAATCAAGATTTATTGACTGCAAAGTGTCAGAAACTAGGCAGAACCCATTCACTCCTCCAAACACCCTACAGGGAAAGTGTTATTATTACACCCATTTTATATTTAAGGGTAAACTGACTTGCTCTTGGTGACATAGGTAGACTTTGAGGAGCTTCAGGCCTGTGGACCCCAGACCCAAGCTGTGACATACTATGATCACTTCGGCTCTTCAGAAATTATCCGTGGCTGCCTGCTGGGGTTTTTTTTTAAATTATTTTTTAGAACAGTTTTAGGTTCACATTGAGAGGAAAGTATAGAAATATCCTATATACTTCTTGGCCTTCCCCCTGCCAACATGTGCAACTCTCCCATTACTAACATCTCCCACCAGACTGGTTTATTTGTTATAATTAATGAGCCTACATTGCTACATCATTATCACCCAGAGTCCATAGTTTACCTAAGGGTTCACTCTTGGTGTTGTACATTTCATGGGTTTGGACAAATGTATAATGATGGCTACGCATCATTATACAGAATATTGTCACTGCCCTAAAAGTCCTCTGTGCTTCCCTATTCATCCCACCCCAATTCCTCCGCTGTCCTGGCAACCATTAAAATTTGTATAGTTTCCTTTGACCTTTACAGAATGTCAAAGAGTAGAAACTATACAGTATATAGCCTCCTTAGATTAGCTTCTTTCACTTCCTAATATGCATATAAGCATCCTCCATGGCTTTTTATGGCTTAAAAGCTGATTTCTTTCCTGAATAATATTCCATTGTCTGGTGGTAGTAGTTTATCCCTTCTCCTATTGAAGGACATCTTGGTTGCTTCCAAGTTTGGGCAATTATGAATAAAGCTGCTGTAAACATCCAGGTGCAGGTTTTTATGCAGCCATATGTTTTCAGCTCCTTTGGGTAAATACCAAGGTGCACAGTTCCTGGGTTGTATGGTAAGATTATGTTTAGTTTTTTGAGTAACTTCAAAATTGTCTTCCAAAGTGGCTGTACCATTTTTCATTCCCATCAGCAGTAAATACGAGTTCCTGTGGCTCCTCACTGGCATTTGGTGTTGTCAGTGTTCTGGATTTTAGCCATTCTAATAGGTGTGCTACCAGCTGTTTTTCAGTTTTTCATTAAAAATGTATTGCATGCCTTCTAAGTGGTAGATAATAGATGTGTGTGATGCTCTGTGAATTTTTGAGAAGCAACTCCCAGATAGTACCTGAGATGGAAAACAACAATAACTAAAACCTATTGCGTCTTGACTAAGTGCCATGTCTTAGGTTAAGCACTTTATATATTTTCATTTTCAAATTTATTTAATCCTCCTCCAAACTTCCTGAGTTAGATACCACCCCATTTTAGAACAAGGAAACAAAGTCCCAGAGAGGAAAAGATACTTCCTTCAGGGCATCCAGTAAGTGAGTGATAGAACTGAGGGTGAAGTCCGGATAGTTTGGGTCCATAGCCTTTGCCTTTGACCTCTGTGCTGCACCACACCGCAGCATGCCATGGCACACCAGATCCTATCAGCCCTTGTCAGGAGCAAGATATCCTATTAGAACGCAGTCATTTTTGTACTTAGGGTTCCTCAGTTATCATACAATAGTATCCAACCCCACCCCCAAACCACTGCCGCATTTTTAACTTCACACTGTCAAAATGTTAGGTGGTAGATATTTAATTTTTAAATTCACTTTCAAAAGGACAAGATTTTTGGAGAGTGATATATTGTCACTGAGGAAAGACAGAATACTATATTATCAATTCAAAAAATTTCCCAAGGTGGACTGCACGTGCCTGTTTCTGTGCTAGGCATTGGGGTGCCTTGTTGAGACACAGTACCACAAAGAGGCATGCAGTTTAGCAATAGGTATGCAGATAAGTACTATAGGGCAATGTGCTGAGTTTTGAAGTGGAGAGGAGGCCAGGGTGCTTGGGGGGCTTGATCTGGGCTACCTATGACAGCCAGTGAACTGCGTCTTCCCCAGTAGGTAATGGAAGGCTGTTCTTCAGTTAAAGGGATGAGGTTCTGCAAAAGTACATGCTTAGTTAAGAATATAGTCACCAGACAAACAAAAAAAAATAGAAATCTAAACAATTAGTGAGTTAATCAGAGGTTGTCAACCTTGGTTTAGTTGTTCCATGGTATCTGCAGTCTCCTGTCTACTTCTGTATCTACTTTCTTTGTTGTTGGCATTCATATTCACATGTTTTATCTCATTGTCACAAGATGGATGCTATCACTCCCAACAGAACCATGGTAGAAAGTTGACAAAAGGAGTGGTAGTGAAAAATCTTTTCCTATAATGGAACTATCCTTTTATTAACAGGGAAGAGAGGATGTGAGATTCTACAGGGCAGATCCTTGCACATTGCACTCACAACAGAATGACCATTTCTCTCCATGTAAAGAATTGGCTGGACTTAGAATGGCATCTAACAGCACTTCCTATTTAGAAACTACTTTGGAGGGACACCTGGATGGCTCAGTTGATTGAGCATCCAACTCTTGATCTCAGCTCGGGTCTTGGTCTCAGGGTCATGAGTTCAAGCCCCACACTGGGTTCCATGCTGGGCGTGGAGCCTACTTAAAAGAATAAAGAAAAGAATCCACTTTGAAAAGAAACAATATTTAGTAGGTTGCTTCTATGATCACCTAAGTATTTTCCTCAAAACCACATGTCCTGATGTATCCAAGGCCAAATAAGTTGATATCTTTTGAATTTAGCCAAGGTTTTCTTTTTTATAGAACTTGTCAAAATCTTTAGCATGTTTATGATTTCTCTGAATTCCTAGGCATGCATTATTGGATCAGTGTGGTGATTTACTTTAGTAAGCATTTAACAAACAGGGTAAAGTTTTGTATACGGGCACATGCAAGTGTAAACTACTGCTAACCTACCCAGTAGGGACAATTAGCATTTGAAGTAACCCTCAGAAAGAATTACACCTCAGAGGTATTTGTTCAGACCTTTTGAATACCACTTTTGTAATCTATCCCATAGGTTTGCAGAAAGAAAATAGAAATGCCTTTTTATTGTTAAAATTAGTGATTTTCAGATGGATTACAAGCCAGAATGATTGCACAGCCCCACAATCGTTCCTTGAACCAGGGGAACCAGGGAAATCAGTCACCTAATCTCTTTGGTCCTTGCGGTCTTGCACCCACACTTCTTGGAGGGCTCTGTCACGTGACGCAGTCCTATAGTCTGTGAGTACAGCCCCCAGCAGATTGTGATCTCAGCTGGTCTTAAGCAGAGTGAATATTTTATGCAAGGGGTTGTGTGAGATCCCAGAGGCCGACTGGGACTTTCCAGAGCTTACAAGAACAGTATGCATCCCCATTTTTCATGTGTATTTGCATATTGATGAAAATATTCATGACACCAACACAACCATTTTGTATGGCCAACTAGGCTGAGGGCATTGACCATGGCATGTTTTCACTGTGGTACAGCTCATAGAACTAATGTTCTCAGGAACACACTTTGGGAAATAAACTCAGATGCAGGGAGTCATTTTCTTAGGTGGTATTTCCATTAGTCTGGAGTAGAGTGGGACAAATTATCTAGGTCTTTTCTGTTTGTTTTTTGATTCTCTAATCTGTCATGTAATTTATAAGAAAAGTGTTAGGCATCATGGTGAAATCGCATTTGATTTTGCTTTTAATGAACTTTTTTTTTGAAAAGAGTAAGATTGAGGAAGTTTGGAAAAAAATCACATAACATGGTCACTCCACCTATGCGCTGATAGCAGATACTGTGGATGAAAAATGAAGCATGTAAGGCATTATCTGGATGTTTCTATGTGTTTAAATGCCTATTTATAGAGTGACATTTAGATGACTGACTGAAAATTTCGCTTTCAGAAGCATGATGCTGTAAGACACATCCTAAGATAGAAAGTCCTTTGTGGTGCGAACATTCAATGCTTTTCTGTGGCATCTACAACCAGCACATATCTAGTAATCAAAAGGAGAACTGCATGGAATAAATACAGTAGTTGACTTCTGCCCAAATCCTTTTGAAAAGAGGAAGTGGAGCCTTTCTGCTCTTTGACACACAAAAGCACATTGCTTTATAATGGATTCCACAGAAAAAGCAAAATCCAAACAAAGCAGCATCTTTTTACTGTAACCTACGTACAATGTAAGTGAGATGCCAAGTATGCAAATGGTGGGAGGGAAGAAATGCATTTTCACTACCCCAGTTATTGGATATTGTTTAGAAATACGAGTAGTAATTGCCCATGAGTTAGATGACTAGTGTCCAGCACATTTTTTCTTCTTCCTCTTCTTCTTTAATATTTGAGTCTCAGTCTAATTTTTATATACTATTTCTTTGATTATTTCTTTTTTTGTAAAAGCTGGGGTGGTGGTCTGAGAACTAGATCCATCTTCTATCAGCCCAAGTCAGCAGGGTGAAATATAATAGCAGTTCCTCCTTACTTATGTTTCTTTCTAGATAGCAGTAAGCCTTTCCCATGTCCATTATAAGCTCTGTTCTGAAAGTAAAGCTAGATCCATCCATTTATTCTAGTGGTCCAAGTGCAAGTGGAATCATTGTCATTATGCAGCAATTTCTGCCAAGTAGACAATGCAGAGTCCCAATTTGGAACTGACAGCAGCAAAACTAGACATTCAGCCTGCCCCCATCACCCCACCACATTCCACACCCTTTACTGAGACCTTCCTATGTGTGAGTTTACTAGTCTAACCAACTCCCCTTCACTATGAGATAGGGACCTTGTTTACTTGTCTTTGTGGCTCTGTCTCCCTCCATCCTTCCCCAAAACCTGGGCCAGTGCTCCATCCAAGTAGGCTCTAGATGTTTGTTGACTAGTTAAATACTTTTGAAGGACTTTAGTGAACTGTTGAGGCATGGGGAAAATGGCTTTGCTGGAGCTACACATGAAGAAGATTCTACGGGCTGGAATGAAGTAAAGTAGGAGGATGAAGCATGTTTGAAAACCTGGGGTGGAAGTTACTAGGGAAAAAAGAAATGCAAAAGGGAATTTTGTCTTCTGTTCTGGAGTTAAATTCATCAAGGCTATATAAACCTCAATGCATCAAAATTGATACCACCTCATAAAATCTTAGACTGTAATGTCTAATGTGGTAGTCAGTAGTCACATGTGGCTATTAAATTTAGACTAGTTAGAATTAAATAAAATTAAAAATTTAGTTCTTGAGTCACACTAACCACATTTTAAGTGGTCAGCTGCCAGATGTAAGTATTGACTTACAGATGTAGAACATTTACATCATCTCAAAAAGCTGTGTCAGACAGCACTGCTCTAGGGGATGAGAAAATCACTTTGTCCATCTCCTTGTTCATTGATTCTACAAATATTAACTGAACACCTACTTTGTTCCTGGCACTGCACCGAGAAAGGGCTGAAATACTTAAGGGCATAGACTCTGGAATTGCTGGAACAGACTCTAGTTAGGCTGTTCCCTCACTGTGTAATGTTGGGCAAGTCACTTAACATGACTGTGCTTTTGTTTAATCATCTGTAGAGTGAAAATAATAAAATTATCTCATAGGGTTGGTGTGAGGATTAAATGAGTGTGTTTGTGTATTTGTGTACCTGTGTAGGAATGTATATACATGTGTGTATGTAAGTGTAAATATGTGTATGTATATTTGCGTATGTGTGTATATATGTATATATATCTTAGAACCACTACTGGCACATATTCAATGCTTGGTCAGTAGGAGCTCTTAATAATTGTAGTATATATTTTTTAATGTTTATTTATTTATTTTGAGAGAAAGAGAGCATGTGAGAATGGGGGAAGGGCAGAGAGGGAAAGGTAGAATCCCAAGCAGACTCTGTGCTGTCAGTGTGGAGCCCCACATAGGGCTCAATCTCATGAACCATAAGCCAAGCCAAACCTGAGCCGAAATCAGGCGTCAGGTGCTCAATTGACTGAGCCACCCAAGCACCCCAGTAGTAGGTATTTATTACAGAGCAACGAACAAAACAACTGTGGTTCATGCTATCCGAGAATTTACCATCTCATGGGAACAGCAGACAATAAATCATTTTTAAAAATTACCAAATTTGTCAAGAACTGCAAAGGAAATGAATGGGACAACCCAAGAGGGAATAATAGGGGGAACTACCTAGAAAGCTTATCAGAGGAAGTAACATTTAAGAAAACAAAGGGGAGAAATGCCAGTCTTGCAAAGGGAGTAGGAGGAGAGAACCAAGACAGAGGCAAGCATACCATGAAGGAAGACAGTGTGACTGTAGAAAGGGAGGTGCTCCAGGTGAGGTTAAAAGGAGAGGAAAAGAGGCTGAAGCCAGTGGGGCAGAGTGTGCACTAAGGGACATATATTTATATTATATGTAAAATGATTACTCTGGGAACTGTTCAAGATATGGATTGGACATTGGGGAACTAAGAATGAAGGCAGAGTCCATTAGAAGTCTATTCTAATAGATCAGGAGAGAGGGGGATGATTTAAACTCAGATAGCACGCATGGGAGTGGAAAGAAGTGAGCAGTTTCTAGATATATTTGGCAGATAGAACCAATGAGACTTGCCAAGGGATTGTATATAGTTGGTAAGAGGGAGGCATCCAGGCTGATGCTTAGATTTTTTATTTGATTAACCAGAACAATGGTAGTTTCATTTACTGAAATAAGAAAGACCTGAAGAGAACATTTTTGGTAGAAAAAAGCAAAACTATTTGATGACAAATAGTCTGCTAAATACGGAAGTCTGGTGTCCATATGAAAGGCTGGATTTGAGATAGGCACATGGGCATCATTAGCTCAAAGATGATATTTAAGGGGCAGAATGGAGACCAATTTCTGGAATGATGGAGTACAGACACAGTAAACTTTCACCCCCAACAAAATAACTATTTAACTGAAGAAAATTTATCTATCTAGACATTTCTCTCCCTCTCCCTCTCTCCCTCTCCCTCCCTCTCTCTCTCTATATATATGTATATATCTATATCTAGATCTAGATCTAGATATATCTATATATCTCTCTATATATATCTATATCTATATATACAACATATATGTATGTATATGTATATATAATACAATTATAAATATATACAAGTATATGAAAATATAAATACATAAATCTCAAAGTCTCTAGGAATTGTCCTAGGGGCATATAGTAAGTGGAGAAAATCTCAGTAAGAACAGAAAAAGTCTATAATATTTGAGCCATGATACCCACTTCCCAGCTATACCTTATGGAATCACCATTGAAAGGGCAGGCTTCCAGCATTTTTCATTGTCTCCCCAAAACCCCATGTTTCACAAGCTGTATTCACAGTGGACTGGAGTTTCCACCTAGCCCCAACTTGTGGGACAGAAGCTATATGCCAAATATGACAGGCCAATAGTATTGGACTCTAGTCATTCTTGAGCAGTTATCAGGTAGAGTAGGAGTTTCATGGTAGGGTCAAGGCAATAATAATAGGGGCCACCATCCCTCCTCAATGCCTGATTATAGACATGGAACAGGGGTGTCACTGCATGAGAAGTGGGCCTCTCTCCCCATGCTGAACCTTGTTCAGTACCATAGAGCTTCACTTCAGGGTGGAGAGGCAGGCCACTTCATTTCTGACTGAGGGGAGTGACCTTATTTGGAACAAAACATGATGAATTCTGTGCCTATAGTGTTGTTGAAAACAATGGTGATCTCGATGGAGAGTAATAATGAAGATGGTAGTAACTCCATGATATTGGTAGCAGTGAGTAAAACATAAAGCAATCAGAAGATTAACAACAACAACAAAAAAAAACCCATAGAAATAGACAACCAAGAAGAGCTCTCCTGGCAACATAAGCAACCGTGGGGTTTGAATAGGCAGTACACAAGTAATAGATGGTATCTACTCAAGAGTAATCAGAACAGGACATAGGGCAGACTTGAAAATATTTGCAAGCTCCACACAGAAAAATAAAATCAATACAGAGCTAGCACTGGCACTAGGGGCTTAAGGATAACCTCTAACCAAACACTGACTGAGCAATACTCGAACCCAGGAGCAACTTCTAAGAAGACAGGCTAAAAATAAAATCACATATATCTCTGGTAGTCTGGAAGACTGTGTGGATGCATAAGGCTGCACTCTTTCAGAAGTGAATGGAAAGGCATAGTCCCTGGATAAACAGTACAAAAATGTAACCTTCTTTATCTGTGGAAGTAGCCTCAATGCTACTCACATATCCACTGGTAAAGGCAAAAATCTAATTGTCAATGAGGATTAAGCACAACCTTTTTTTTTCAAATATAATTTATTATCAAATTAGCATACACACAACACCCAGTACTCATCCCAACAAGTGCCCTCCTCAATGCCCATTACCCATTTTCCCCTCCTCACCTGTCCACCCTTAGTTTGTTCTCTTATTTAAGAGTCTCCTGTGGTTTGCCTCCATGCCTCTATTTGTAACTGTTTTTTTCCCCTTCCCTTACCCCATGGTCTTCTGTTGAGTTGAAAACATATGATATCTCTACTTCTCCGACTGACTTATTTCACTCAGCATAATACCTTCCAGTTCCATCCACGTTGCTACAAATGGCATGATTTCATTCTTTCTTCCTGTCAAGTAGTATTCCATTGTATATATAAACCACATCTTCTTGATCCATTCATCAGTTGATGGACATTTAGGCTCTTTCCATAATTTGGCTATTGTTGAAAGTGCTGCTATAAATATTGGGGTACTTGTGCCCCTATGCATCAGCACTCCTGTATCCCTTGGGTGAATTCCTAGCAGAGCTATTGTTGGGTCATGGGGTAGTTCTATTTTTAATTTTTTGAGGAACCTCCACACTGTTTTCCAGAGTGGCTGTACCAGTTTGCATTCCCACTAACAGTGCAAGAGGGTCCTGTTTCTCCACATTCTCACCAGCATCTGTAGTTTCCTGATTTGTTCATTTTAGCCAATCTGACCTGTGTGAGGTGGTATCTTAGTATGGCTTCGATTTGTATTGCCCTGATGATGAGTTGCAGTGAACATCTTTTCATGTCTATTGGCCGTCTGGATATCTTCTTTGGAAAAGTGTCTGTTCATGTCTTCTTTCCATTTCTTCACTGGATTATTTGTTTTTTGGTTGTTGAGTTTGGTAAGTTCTTTATAAATTTTGGATACTAATCCTTTATCTATTATATCATTTGCAAGTATCTTTTCCCATTCCATCGGTTGCTTTTAGTTTTATTGATTGTTTCCTTTGCAGTGCAGAAGCTTTTAATCTTGATGAAGTACCAGTAGTTCATCTTTACTTTTAGTTTCCTTGCCTTTGTAGATGTGTTGAGCAAGAAATTGCTGTTGCTCAGGTCAAAGAGGTTGTTGCCTACCTTCTCCTCTAGGGTTTTGATGGTTTCCTGTCTTACATTCAGGTTTTTCATCCATTTTGAGTTTATTTTTGTGTATGGTGTAAAAAAGTGGTCTGGTTTCATTCTTCTGCATGTTGCTGTCCACTTCTCTCAGCATCATTTGCTAAAGAGACTGTCTTTTTTCCATTTAGTGCTTTTTCCTGCTTTGTCAAAGATTAGTTGGCCATACATTTGTGGGTCCAATTCTGGGTTCTCTATTCTATTCCATTGGTCTATGTGTCTGTTTTTTTGTGCCAGTACCATACTGTATTGATGCTTATAGCTTTGTAGTAGAGCCTAAATGTCTGGGATTGTGATGCTTCCAGCTTTGGTTTTTTATTCAGTATTACTTTGGCTATTCAGGGTCTTTTGTGATTCAATACAAACGTTAGGATTGTTTGTTCTAGCTTTGAGAAGACTGCCAGTGCAATTTTGATTGGGATTGCATTGAATAAAGCATGACCTTTAACCAATAATTGGTTTATGCCAATTAATTAGTGACCCCAAAATAACCAGACTAAAAGGCAAAGACAAAAAATAAGAGACTACACACTGGGTGGAAATAGACTTCACAGAGTTAGTTTAGCCAAGTAATGAAATAATCAATGCCTTGGAAAACAAGAATAATATCAATCCCTGAGGGCAGAGGTAGATGTGGAAGCAATGTCCAGAGTTGCTGCAATATATTATCTAAAATGTCTATTTTTTGACAAAAAAATTTACAAGATACTCAAGCAGAAAAGTGTGACCTATACAAAATGGAAAAAAAAGGTGTTAGTAACTATTTTGAAGGAATTCAGCTGTTGAACGTAGCAAAGACTTTAAAACAGCCATTTTAAATGTGTTCAAAGAACTAAAGAAGAGCATGTTTAAAGAATTAAAGAAAGCTGTGAGAACAATGTCTCTTCGAATTAAAAAGTCAGTAAAGATATAGGAATTATAAAAAATGAACCAAATACAAATTATGTAGTTGAAAAGTACAATAACAGAATGAAAAATTTACTGCAAGAGTTCAAAAGTAGATTTTCTCTGTCAGATGAAAAATGGCTCCAGAAATTTGAAAATAGATTATAGAGATCATGCAATCTGAAAAGAAAAAAAGATAGAAAAAGGAAAAATGAATACACCATAAGAATAATATAGGCCATCAATAAACACATCAACATACATGTAAAGAAAATAATACAAGGAAAGAAGAGGCAGAAAAAATATTCAAAGAACTAATAGCTGAAAACTTCCAAGTATAATGAAAAAAATCTATGTATTCAAGAAGCTTCATAAGTAGAATAAAAACAAATAAACCATATTCAGACACATAATAGTAAAATATTTGAAAGTCACATACAAGGAGAACATCTTGAAAGCAGTGACAAATAACTCATCAAATACAAGGAAACTCCATCAAGATATATAACCAACTTTAAAAAAATTTTTTTAAATGTTTATTTATTTTTGATAGCAAGTGTGTGTGTGTGAGCAGGGGAGGGGCAGAGAGGGAAGGAGACACAGAATCAGAAGCAGGCTCCATGCTCTGAGCTGTCAGCACAGAGCCTGATGTGGGGCTCGAACTCACGAACTGTGAAATAATGACCTGAGTCGAAGTTGGATGCATAATGAACTGAGCCACCCAGGTGCCCCAAGATAACCAACTTTTGACTACACTGTAGGCTAGAAGGCAATGGGATGGCATATCTAAAGTGATGAGATAAAAAACTGTCAAACAGGAATTAGCAAAACCCTTTTAAAGATGAAAGCAAAGTAAGTATATTCCCAGATAAACAAAAGCTGTGAGATTTTGTTGATAGCAGACCTGCCTTACAAGAAATGCTAATGGAAGTTGTTGGGGCTGAAAAGTCATAGTATCAGACAATAATTTGAACCAACACACACACACACACACACACACACACACACACACACACACACACAAAGATGGAGTGTCAATAAAGGTAATTATAAAAGACAATGTAGAGTGATGTCATGGAAGATGACGGAGTCGGAAACTTCAGGAACCAGTTCTGCCAATGGAAAAAAAAAAAAAAAGCATGTTTGAGAAGACATTTATAACCAGAATCAACTATTTTGGAAATCTGGAGTTCGGTCAAACTCTGGCAGTATCTAGGAGAGTGCTTAGTGAAGTAAGAGGCTGGTCAATGAATTTTTGCATTTCACAGAGAAGCTACCATCTTCCATTTCCTGGCCTTGCATCAGGTAGCTGTGGGGATGGCAGCCCATGTTTCTGGTGTGCCTCAAAACTGCCAGGTTGTATAATAAGCATCTGGGTTTCCAAGGATCAGGGTGATATCTGTTGATCTACCTTGCAGATTACTAAGGGAACAGTGCAGGAGTTGGCTATTATTGCAGACCTTGTGGACTGAAGCAGCTTCAGAGCAGCATTTGTTGAGTAATTAAAAGAATAGAATGCCTTTTATTTCTCTTTCTTTATTGGATCCATGCATTGAAGGAATTCTCTAACAGGTCAGTTCTAACAGGTCACTAGCCAACTGCTGAGATAACAGAATAGAGACTATAGTAAGTGATCACACAAGACAGGAAAAATGGTCCTTGCAAAAATAGAGAAGTCACTAAACAAACAGATGACTATATCCCTCTACGAGCAACATCAGCAATCCCTGGGGGAAAAGGAGACTATGAATCCTAGAGGGACCACATTATGACATTAAAAAATGTCCAGTTCTCAAGAAAAAATTACAAAGCATACAAGGAATCAGAAATGGGTGGCCTGTTCATAGAGGAAACAAATCAACACAAGATATCTCTGAGAAAGCCTAGAACTTGGACATACCAGACAAGACTTTAGCTATGTTAAAATATGTGAAGAGCTGAAGGAATCAATAGACAAAGACCTAAAGGAATTAAAAAAATGTATTCACAACTAATGAAATATCTTTGAAGACAGATTTTTTTTAATTTGAGAGAGAGAAAGTGTGCGTGAGTGGGGGGGGGGGAGAGAGAGAGAGAGAGAGAGAGAGAGAGAATCCCAAGCAGGCTCCACACTCAGCACAAAGCCCAATCAGTACAGGGCTTGATCCCACAACCCTGGACCTGAGCCAAAATCAAGAGTCGGATGTTCAACTGACTGAGCCACCCACATACCTGGACAGAAATTTCTAAAAGGAACTAAATAGAAATGCCAAAAAATTTACAAAAGTTGAAATGAAAAATTAACAAAAAGTTCAACACCAGATTTAAGCAGGCAGAAGAAAGAATCCGTGAACTTGAAGATAAAGCAGTTGAAATGACGAATTCTGAGGAGCAGAAAGAAGAAATAATGAAGAAAAATGAGCAGAGCCTAAAGAACCTATGAGATACCATCAAAGGCACCAACATATGCCTTCCAGAAATCCTAGAACAAGTAGAAGAGAAAGGAAGGGGTAGAAAACATATTTGAAGAAATAACAATGGAAAGCTTCCTAATTTTGCTTAAATGCATCAATCTATACATCTACGAATCTCATATAACTCTAAGGAGAAAAAACTAAAAGAGATTCATACCAACAAACATTCTAATCAAACTGTCAAAAGCAAAGGCACATCATAAAAGTAGCAAGAGAAGTGACTCATCACATAGATCCCTAATAAGATTATTAGCCAGTTTTTCCTCTGAAACCACGAAGGCCAGAGGCAGTGAGATGATATATTTATTGTGAAAAAAAATGTCAACTAAGAATTGTTATCTGACAAAACTATCCTTTAGAAACAAAAGAGAAATTAAGACATTCCAAGATACTAAAGCTAAGGGAGTTGATATACACCTGCCCTAAAAACGAATGCTAAAAAGAGATATAGAAGTATAGTTCTTGCACAGTGAAGGTAATTGCATAAAAACTAGTATTATTCCATTTGGGGCTTTTTCCTTCTCCTTTTGTTTCCTGTATTATTTAAAAGACAATTGCATAAAACAGTAATGTAAATCCGTATTAATGGGCACAGAATAGATAAAGATGTAATTTGTGACAATAATAACAATAAAAATGAGCTGGAAGACTGGATAGGACCAGAATTAACGTATACTATTAAAGCCAAGTTGGTATCAATTCAAACTAGATTGATACGCATTTAAGGTTTGACTGTAATCCCCATAGTAACCACTAAGAAAATAACTAAGAATTATACAGGTAAGAGAATGAAGAAGTAATGAAAAAGGGTATGCTAGGAAAAAAATCAAGCACAAATGAAGATGGTATTAGAGGAACTGAGGAACAAAAATAATATAAGACATGTATAAAAGAAATAGCAAAGTGGTGGAACTAAGTCCTTCATTATCAGTAATAATTGTAAATGTAAATCAATTAAACTCACCAATGAAAAGGCAGAGATTGACAGAATGGATTTTTAAAAAATGTTTTATACATGCACCCTATGTTTATTGCACCTTTATTTACAATAGCCAAACTATGGGAGCAACCCAAGTGTCCATCGATAGATGAATGGATAAAGAAGATGTGATATATAGGTTTACAATGGAATGCTATTCAGCCATAAGAAATGTATAACAAGATAGATCGAGCACATAATGCCAAGTGAAATAAGTCAGAGAAAGACAAATACCATATGACCTCACTCATATGTGGAATTAAAAACAAAACAAAACAAGCAAAGGGAAAAAAAAAGAGAGAGAGAGATACAAACCAAGAAACAGACTCTTAATTATAGAGAACAAACTGATGATTACCAGAGGGGAGGTGGGGGGGGGGATGGGAGAGATATAGGGAGTGACAATTAAAGAGTACACTTATCACGATGAAAAAAATAAAAATAAAAATATTTTAAATATGTGCTGTTTACAAGAGACTCACTTTAGTTCCAAATACACAAATAAGTTGAAAGTAAAAGAATGGAAAAACATATTCCATGCAAATAGTAACCAAAAGAGAGCTGAGTTTTTATACTAATACCAGACAAAGTAGATATAAGTGAAAAATTGTTACAAGAGACAAAGACATTATGTAGTGATAAAAGGGTAAATTCATCCAGAAGATATAGCAATTATAAACATATACACACTTAGTCCTAAAATATGCATAGCAAATATAGACAAAATAGAGGGGAGAAATAGACACTATCTCCACAATGATAGTTGGAGACTTCAATACTCCATTTTCAAAAATGAAAAATAAATAGAACATCTAGCCAAACTACCAATAAAGAGAGAACTAGAACAATACTATAAACCAGTTAAATCTAGAAGACATATTAAAGAACATTTCATTGAACATCAGCAGAATACACATTCTTCTTAAGTTCATACAGAATATTCTCCAGAATAGACGATATGTTAGGCCATAATAAATTTTAAAAGGTTGAAATAATACAAATTATATTCTCCAACCACACGGGTTGAAGCTGGAAATTAACAACAGAAAACTCAAGAAGTCACAAATATGTATCAGTTAAATAGCGTACTCTTAACCATTGGGTCAAAGGTTAAATCACTAGGGAAATTAGAAAATACTTTGAGAATGAAAATGAAAGCACAACATAATAAAAGTTACAGGATGCAGTGAAAGCAGTACTCAGAGGGAAATTTAGAGCCCTATATGCCTTCATTAAAAATAAAGATCTCAAATGAATAAGCTAACTTAACACCATAAGGAACTAGAAAAAGAAGAGCAAACTAAACCCAAAGTTTGCAGAAAGAAGGAAATAATAAAGATTAGAGAAGAGATAAATGAAACGAAGAATAGAAAATGTATTCAATGAAATCAGTAGTTCTTTGAAAAGACCAACAAATTAGGCAAATTTCAGCTGTACTAAGGAAACATAGAAGACCCAAAGAGCTAATAAAATAAGACATAAAAGTGGAGCTATTGTTGCTTACTTTATAGGAATAAAAGGATTGTAAGAGAATACTATGAATAATTATAATCATTAAATATATTGGATAACCTATATGAAATGAAAAAATCCCTAAAATCATACAAATTACCAAAACTGACTCAAGAAAGAAATTGCAGTCACAACATAGAACAAATAAAGAATTTGAATAAGTAGTAAGTAATACTTCGACAAAGAAAAGTCCAGGAAAAGAAGTCTCCAGTGGTGAATTTTACCAAACATTTAAAGAAGAATTAACACCAATCCTTCTTAAATTCTTCCAAAAATTTGAAAAGGAAGGAATCTACCTAACATAATCTATGACATTAGCATTGCTTTGATAACAAAACCAGACAAAGATACCACACGAAAAGAAAGCTATAGACCAATAATCCCTTTTAATATAGATGCAAATAACCTCAACAAAATGCTAACAAACCACATACAACAGTGGGCTAAAATTATTATACACTATGTCCAAATGGAATTTATCCCAGGAATTCAAACATAACAAACATGTTTTTTTAACAAAAAAGAATTAATGGGTGTGATATGCTATATTGATAGACTTTGGAATAAAACCACATAATCATTTAAGTAGATTCAGAAAAAGCATTTAATGAATTCAACATCCTTTCATGATAAAAATTTCTTATAAATTAAGAATATAATGGAACTTTTTAAACACAGTAAAGGGCATTTGCCAGAAATCCACAGCTGTCATCAGAGTCAATGGTGAAAGACTGAGAACCTTCCTCCTAAGATTAGGAACAACAGAGGGATGCAGGCTTTCACCACTACTGTTGCACATTGTACTGGAACTCCTAGGCAAAGCAATTAGGCAAGAAAAAAAACAAAGGCTTCCAAATCGAAAAGGAAGCAGTAAAACTTTTGCTATTTGCCCATAAAATGATTCTATATAGCAAAAAGCCCAAAGGATACACACATAAAAAATACTAAAGCTAGTAAAGAAGTTCAGCAAAAGTACTGAGTACATAATCAAAATCAGTTATGTTTCTATACAAAAATGAACAATCTGAAAAGAAAATAAAGAAAATATTCTATTTATAATAGCATCCAAAAGAGTACTCCAGGGAGGTGAAAAAGTCTTGTACATTGACAATTACAAACCATTGCTGAAAGAAATTTTTAAAGATCTGATTAAATGGGAAAGAACTCTGTTCATGAATTACAAGATTTAATGTTGATAAAATGCCAATATTCCCCAAACCAGCCTGCAAAGTTAATCCATCCCTATCAGGATTCCAATGGCATTTTTGCAGAAATGGGAAGACATGCCTCAAATCCATATGGAATTGCAAGGAGCCCCAAATAGATTAAACAATATTGAAAAAGTAAAACAGTGGAAGAGTCACATTTCCTGTTTTCAAAACTTATTACAAAGCTACAGTAATCAGCACAAAGACAGACATAGAGAACGACAGAAAAAAAATTGAGGGTTCAGAAATAAACCCAAACGTCTATAGCCAATTGACTTCCAACAAGGGTACCAGGATCATTTCATGGGATAAGACTAGTCTTTTCAACAAATGGTGCTGGGACAGCTGAATATACATATGGGAAAGAAGGAAGCTGGATCCGTGTCACACTCCATTTATAAAAACTAACTAAAAACGATCAACATCCTAAATATAAGAACTAAAATAATAAAGCTATTCTAGAATAAAGCATAAGGGTAAATTTTTGTGACCTCATTTTGGCAGTGGATTTCCAGATCTGATGCCAAAAGCATGAGCAGGAAAAAAAATAAATGAATTTCACTTCATAAAAATGAAAGACTTTCATACATCAAAAGCTATTATCAAGAAAGTGAAAAGACAATCTAGAGAATGGAGAAAATATTTGCAAATCCTATATTTGATCAGGGACACTTTACTATTCAGAATAAATAAAGTCTTTTTACAACTGAAAAACACAAGGACAGACAGCCCAATTTTTTAAAAAAGCAAAGGGCTTGATAAGTTATTTCTTTAAGAAGATATTCCAGTGACCAAAAGCACAAGAAAAGATGGTCAATATCATTGTCATTAAAGAAATGCAAATAAAACCACAATGAGGTACCACCTCATACTCATTAAGATGGCTACTAAAAAGGGTGTGTGTGTGTGTGTGTGTGTGTGTGTGTGTGTAGACCAAGAATAGTTAAGTACTGACTAGGATGTGGAGAAATAGGAACACTTGTATACTGCTGGTAGGAATATAAAATGGTGAAGCCAGTATGAATATAATTTGGTAGTTCTTCAAAAACTAAAAACAGAATTACTATATGATGCAGCAATTTACTTCTGGGTATATATCTAAGAGAAATAAAAACATGCCTGCATGGAAAATTGTACATGAAAGTTGATAGCAACATTATGCATTGTAGCCAAAAGATGGAACTGGAAACAACCTAAATGTTCATCAGCAGATAAGTGGATAAGCAAATTGTGGTATATACATACAATGAAGTATTACTTAGTCATAAAAAAGGAATGGACTCCTGATAAATGCTACAACATAGATGAACTTCAAAAACTTTATGCTAAGGGAAAGAAGCTAGAAACATGTTGTATGATTCCTTTTATATGAAATATCCAGAGTAGATAGATCCAGAGAAGCCAGAAAGCAGATTGGTGTTTGCCAGGAGATGGGGGAAGGGGAAGATGGCTGGTGATTACTTCATGAATGTGGAATATTCTTCTGGGGGCATTGGAAGTTTTTAAAACTAGAAAAGATAGTGGTTGCACAACATTGTGAATGCACTGAGCGCCTCTGAATTCCATAATTTACTATGGTTAATTATACATTACGTGCATTTCACCTCAATTTAAAAAAACAAAAAGACCTGTAATTGCATTATTTTCTCCCTTTTTTCTTTTAACCAATTTTAAAAAGTAAATGTGTATATATAAAACAATGTGTATATAATTATACTGAGGGGCTTATAGTGTATAGAAATAGAATGTAGTTGAAAGCAACAGTACAAAGGATGTGGTTGGAATTAAATCTGTTTTGGGGGGATAAAGAAATGATACCAGATGATAACTGTATCCACAGGAAGAAATGAAGTGAATCAGCAATAGTAAAGAAGATCAATATAATAAATTCTGTAATTAAGTACTTGCTCTTCTTCTCCCAGGGTCTGTAAAATAAACAAGATTACATAAAGTAATGATTATTACAATGCATTGTTGGGTTTGTAACATATTTAGATCAAATGTGTAGAAAAATCATTATAAAAGGGAGGGGGGAACAGCGCTTCATAGGAGTCAAGTTTCTATTTTTCACTGGAATTAAGCTACTAAAAATATGAAGTAGAGTTTGATAAGCTAAGATGTATATCATAAGCTCTAGAGTAACCACTAAGAAAATATTTTAATATAATGAAATATCATGAGTGAAATCAAAATGTTACACTAAGAAATATCCATTAAATACAAAGGAAGACAGTAAAAGAGAAACAGAGGAGCAAAGAGATTTGAGACACAGAAAATCAAAAACCAAGCGGGCAGATGTAAATCCAACCATATCAGTAATACCATGTAATATGCATGCTCAAACAATCCAGTCCAAAAGCAGAGATTATTAGATTTTATTTTTTTAAATATAATTTATTGTCAAGTTGGCTAACATACAGTGTGCTCTTGGTTTTGGGAGTAGATTCCTGTGGTTAATCACATACAACACCCAGTGCTCATCCCAACAAGTGCCCTCCTCAATGGCCATCACCCATTGTCCCCTCTCCCCCAACTCTCCTAAAGAAACAAACAAAATCCAGCTATATGCTGTCTATAGGAGATGATTCATATTCAAAGATTACATATATATTATACATATATATTTTTGAAAGTACAAGTTTGTAAAAAGACATATCATGAAAATACAACTATAAGGAAGTAAAGTGGATATGCTAATATCAGACAACATAGACTTCAAAACAAGAGCTAGAAAAAGTGAGACCACCCAAGGAAAAAGCACTGCTAGAGAAGAACTGAGGGTTTGGGGTAGAACATTGGGAATTCTCAAATTGAGAGGTAGGAGAAAAGACAAGTAACTTGAAAAGGAGACCTTCAAGCTGCAGTGTGTTTTCCAGGTTTTTACATATCATGCTATGGTATAAACACACACATTAGAAGCATTCCACATCGGCCCTAAGGTTACATGCAGTCGAACTGATCCATTCACTCTTTTGTCCACCTCAGTTTAATAAATAAGGAAGAGAAAGGCATGAATAGTGACTTCCCCTAAGTCCGAGAAACATAGTTAATAGAGCTGAAGCTAAAAACCACATGCAAACACACACACACACCTCAACAATATAGGTGCAGTGTCTCACTTTTTCCTCTTCTCTGGTATTCAGTTAATTCTTTACTTGTGTTGAGAGCCTTCAAGGTAGACTCTCAGGATACAGCCTGTTTGGGATCCTAGTACAAATTTCTCAACATGTTAAATCACTGGAATTCATTTGGATTGACTTATATTAGCTGTGTCATTGTGAATAACTGATTAACTTTCGTGAATCCTAGTTTTCTCTGCTCTGAAATAAAGAAAACCATACTCTAAGAAAGATATAATCATAAAGAATGAATGAGGAACACAGAATCCCTAAGAGCTTTGTGTGTATTTTAGGAGCCCATCACATTGGTTTGAAAACCGCAGTCACTCTCCCTAACCTCTTGAGGACACCATGAAACATTCAAAATGTAATGCCTCTGCATTGCGAACTTAACCTTCACAAATAGAAAGCTGTTCAGTGAAAACACCATGCTGTATTTCAGATGCTGAAGAAGAAACACCACAAAATTACCTAAGTTTCCAGTGGAGATTCCAACCATGATACAGGTTTCATTAACATCTATTGTAGAACTAATGTACAGTCATAGTCTTGACATGAAAATGCCAGTGATTTCATACTACTAGAAAATTAAAGTACTTGTTAGTTTTTAAACATGCCATAAACTAAATGGCTAAGGGCATTTAGTAAATGCCCTTGTATGTTTTTTTAATTTGGGTAAATCATCTATAGTCAGATCCTCTCATTCTTAGGCAGTCAATTAGAGCTCAACAGAGATGAGCCTAGTTTATATCCTTTGTAACTGTCTGCATGTTTCCCCCCTTGGTGTTTGCTATGATGAAAATCTGTCCCTAGTGTTACCCAACGTTTGACCATAGCAGAATCAGGTCAATATGTTTTTTTTAAAAAAGCTATTAATATACAGTAATTTTTGGAATAACAAATCTATATCACCATACACACACACTGAGCCAACTCTTCTCAGAACTTATAAGCAATGATGTGGGAGTAGATTAGGTACTGTGGAAAACCACAGGACCCCCACTGGGGTTATATCATAAAGTCCAATGCAATTTGGGTCATTTTTCAGCTCTACTTAGGTTTTTATCAAGCACTTCCTATTGCTGATACTATGGGAGATTGAGCTAAACATTTTGTTACTTATAACCTATGACATTGCTCCAGGCTGGAGTTAACCCATAAGTTCATTTCTGGGCAACTGGAAATAAGTGACAATGCACAGTGGAAAACAGATTTGGATGCTAGGTACTTTTAATAAAAAACTATTGTTGTCAGTGGAAGAAAGAAAACTACTGATGGTGTAGAAGTTTCTGCTTTCATGACAAAGGGGTAAAATATTCAAATATGGACAAGTCTAGAATAGTTAAGGTGGCAAATAGAGTGATCTTGACTCATTATTGAAAGTATCATCCAGAGGACTCTGTTGGCGAAGTAAACAAAAATTCTTAACACACTTTCTCAGAGGAAATTGTCTCTCCTCAGTCTAGATTGCCTAATTAAGAGTAAGGAACATCATTATTAGAGTAGAAGAAATTGAGAGGGAGCTAGAACAGAAAGAAAAGGTAATCATAATAAATGTTATTGTCATTGTTCAAAACATCACCATTTTAGCTTTTTTTCCAATGATGCTTTTTCTAATCAGCTTCTCAACTAAACCTGAAAATTACTATTCAAAAAGGGAAAATAAATTTCATAACATTTATAGGGAGAAAATTTTCTCTCTAAGAATATCTGTTCTTGCCTATATATGGTTTCTTCTTGTAAGTTGGCATTTGCAGCTTATTAATATTATATTAAAATATAATATCCATTTTTTTCAGTGATAGCAATCAGCTTTTCACATGCATTTCTTTTTAGTATAAATAAAGGAAAAGGGTTGAATTTATGAAAATCAATCTAAAAACACAATTTATTCTGATTAGAGCCTAATCTTTTCTTGTGTTTTCCTTATTACATTGTAAGTCCTTTATCCCTCAGATCTCTATTCATTAATATATTAAGCCAAAAATCATTAATAAGAGTCTTGCCTCATTATAAATTGCCAGAAGTAGCTTTCCATGCTAGAGTTTTACACTGATGATAGCTTCTGGGGCACAATAACATTTTCTTTAACTGCTCATGCTTCAACTAGTCAACATCATATTTGTCTGGACAAATCCCCAAATCAGAGTGACTTTGAGTGTGTCCATTCAACAAAAATATTATTGCATATTGTTTTTCAACAATAGCCTTGAGTGCAAAAGTATATAATCTTCCCAACGGCTTTTTTTTCCCATCATTAACAAGTTATTCTTTCCAATAACCTTATGACAGAAGCCACTGTAAAAAAAGGAAGTAGATATTGAAAAAAAATTCTACAAAAAAGGACTGTGTCAGAGGTTACATGTTGCCAGTGTCATGTTCTGATGGGAGCAAATGCCTTTCAATGATTCATCTCTTTTGATGATCGCTTATACCCCAGCATGGCTGATAAGATCATTAATTCTCCTTAAATTGCTGGGGAATCTAAAGCTGAGCTGACAGGAATAAAATTCTTTCCTCTTTATTTTGGTCAAACCAATCAGAAATATGCTTCCTGCAAGATAATAAAATTGGTGAAGCTATGGTGTCAAATGTTCCATTTGTCCGTGCAGGAGGTAGATCTTCCTTGAACTCAGAATCACAGCCTCTTTTAGTTTAAAAGAAACATAGTCCACTAGTTCTTGGCCTTGTTTTAGATATAAGCTCCTCTGAGCCTCCAACATAAGCTGGGAATGACATCTCTCTCTCAAAATATTCACACAAAAAAACTTTCTGCAGTTAGAACCCATTCATAAAACTTGTCTTTTCATGTGAGGAAATACAGACTCAAGAAGGGAACTTAAATGCTCAAGTTCACATAAGTCCTAATTTGTTTTTTTCAAATTATTCATTGCTACCTCTTGAGAGGGCTAAGGTAACCTCAGATGTTTTTCAGCTGTTCTGCCAAATAGCAGTATTTGGTAGAACTCTGATTCTAAATAACTTCAGCTTCATTCATCCGATCAGCAGCATTTGTTGAGTTTTTCTATATGCTAGGCACTGTGTTATTCATTCGTCTCTTCCATAGCACTAGTGTGAAAACCAAAGAAGGATCAAAATGGCAGCCTTATCTGTTGATCATACCTGTTGGTGAAGTTCCAGAGAACATTGTTTTTTTCTTTTCATCAGATAAAGATAAAAGACCTCTAACAGAGTTCTAACTCTACTCAGAACCTTTAATGTTCTTCCAGGGCTCTGAAGACCAAACATAATTCCCTGCCCATGCATACATGGGAAACTTATGTTCAGACTCACCTTTCTAGACCCTTTTGCTCAAGACAAACCATTCAATTCATTCCATCCCAGATCATTAAGACAAACAAACACTTGTACCATTGTTCTTTCAAGCAATTCTCACCTAGAAATTCATTATAGTTTTATCCATTTTTCAAAGCCTGGATTATATAACACTTTTCTCCATGAATCCTATCCTGATTATCTAACTTCAAATCGCCCCCTTTTTCCTCTTAATTCCTACAGCTCATATGGCTCTACCCAACTGAGGGCTAATGGTTGATGATCATGTTTTATCTCCTTCTGCATCTATGACTTAGCACCCCTGATATATTGAAGCTTTTTGAGAATAGCTAGCATGTCTATGGTTTACTCTGTAATAACCTCCCTAACTTGATGAATTTGTTCATATCAGGGCTAGTAGAAATGGCCTCTCTTCAAAGGATTCCCAAACTATTTTTATTTTTAGTAGTTGACTATTAACAGAAAGCCCAGTTTATCCACATATTGAAATTCTTGACTCTGCCTTGCATGTGGATCCCTTAGCCAAGAATACTCCCATTTTTATTTTCTTCTAGAGTCCAGAAAACCTTGGAAGGCTGCCTTATGGAGTGATGGAATGAAAAACCAGACCAAAGCAACCATACATGGGCTCCTTCTATAAATGAACATTCCACAGCCAAAGACAGAGCATCTTCCATTTCATGGCTCAGCCCCCAAATGTCTCCTGGTTATAATTAAGTACTTCAAAGTCTTCCAAACACCCTTTTAGAAATGACTGCCCCAAATACAAGATGATGTCCAATCAGATGTAAATCATCACCCAGCAGGGAGGGAGAGGCATGAAAAGTGGTCATCAGCACTTGGACTAATCAGAAAGTCTAGTCTTTTGATGAGGATTTTCATTTTCTCATTTGTCATTCTAGCCACTGAATTCTCAAGTGGCCAATTTGCTCCCTATTGGTAATCAGCTAGTTATTTTTACTCTCATCCCTCTCTCTGGGACTGTCAGAGTCTTGGAGCAATTTATCACCCACATGGGCCTATCCCTTCTGTGGTGGGAAATGGGGGAGGAAAGCTATTATCCTGGAAAAGATAAGTAGAAAACTATTTCACCGTTTATATTCGGTTTTTAAACAATGACTTCCCTGATGAGGTAAGTAAAATAATGACCCACCCGGGTAAGAGTGCAACAATGAAAGCTTCAAGGATAAGCACATTATGCAATGGAAATGATCTCCGGCTGCGAAGTTTGTTACTCTGAAATGTCTTGTTCTTAGATTGTCTTTACAACCCCCCAAAGGAGTATCATCTTACATTCATTACTGGAGTTTGCAGGAAGCTGCCTCTATGAAAATTATAAACCCAGAAAGGAGAGTTTTAAATATGTATCATGCACTGGTAGTTATTCTAAGTGACTGTATCCTCACCAACTAGGAGGAAGGTCGCCTTTGAAGGTTGTTTTGTCTGAGGCAGGCAAGTTAGACTGTTCTTTTTCCATTTGTCCCCACAGGTCGTCTAGATTACAGAGTCTCACTTTGGTTTGCTTGCTGTCCTTCCTCCCTCCAGCAGTTGCTGTCTCTCTCTGTTTGTCTCCAGTGAAATCATTTCCAAACGTGGTTTCAGGAATTCCATTTTTCTGAGTTCACCTCAGGTGTTATGGAAGAGTTAACCGCGCCACTTGTTGCAAATAAAACTCTGATGTCAGAACATTTTCTGATCAGTGGGTGTCTAATTTGAACTCCTCTCAGATTTCCCACAGTCCTTCTGAAGAACCCAAGGCCGTCTGTGCTCACTATAGCCAAGAGTTTACAAACTCCACATTCAGCCTTAAGAAAGTTGTTAGTGTGACACAAATTGGCTTTTTTTTTTTTTTTTTTTTTTTTTTTTTTTTTTTGGTGCTGCCTTTCCTCATAGCAAACTCTTTATTCCTTGGAAGGAAGCTGAGAGTTGAAGAGAGAGAGTTGAATCGCTATTTCTTTAGAGACTCTATGAATTGGGGCAGCAACATGATCTGAATCATGAAATGTTTATCTTCCTCCACTGTTTTCCAAGTCTCAGGCCCTTTCTTCTGTCCTTTATGCTTTGTATGAACATCTACATATGTAACTTCACTTTTAGGTGTGTCTACCTATAAGGCGAATTGAAAGAGACGGAGAAAGCACATTTACACCCCCATATCGAGTTTACTTGCGTTTCATCTGCTAATTCCCTCCACACACGACTGTTCTCACACTGGGTGATATCACCTAACAGCTGCCTTGGACTAGAAACTAAAATGCCTGTAGGATTTCAGTCTTGTGTCTTACCTATTTAAGTCAGTCTCTTTTCCAAAATACCAAAACAGTACGAGAAGTGTTGGCTTGCTTCAGTGAGAAATAGTCCCTGTGACTTTAAACAGTTTTATAGTTTACTCTCCTAATATTTTGCGATAATTGTCCCTCGTTCTAAATTTGCTTTCAAGAATCACTACCTGTGATGATATCAGCACGAGCTCCTATATTTGGCCTTTGGTGAAACAGAAAAAAATGGTTTTATAAAAATCGATTTTCCATCTGCAATCTTTGAGTAGGAAATGAGCAGGCAGAAGTGATGCTTGACCTGCCCAGTGTCCGAGGGTTGACTTGCACAAGAACTTTAGTATGTCATGTGGTGCGTATTTGTTGATTAGCACCTGGATTGATCCAGCACAATAAGCAGAGATCTCTGTGCGTCTTTCTACAGAATTAATCTGGTTGTTTACTGATGCTTTTGGTCCTCTTTTATGACAACAACAGGTTTCTCCCATCATCACTCAAAATTGCTTCATCATCAAAATCTTGCTTTCTGAGAGAAATTTACTTTCCGACCTGTTCTTGCATCCTTTTGAGTCATCTCTGTTATCATATCCTTTTCCCTACTTTAGACATTGTGTTAATTCTCTTTAGTCCCAAAGAAGAATGCTCTTGGAGGAGTGAGAAAGCATCCAGTGAGCCATGGTCCAGAGATCCACACACTGCCATGGATTAACAGTGAATAGGTGGAGACACTGCATGTAGCTCAAACAATTCTCATTTATTTGACCAGCACCCAGATCAAGAAGAAGCATTTGTGAACCTTTCCAGCTATACTTGACAGAATAACGTCTGTTGCAACTAGTAATCAGAACTTAGGGCTTCTATATTTCCCGTCTCCTTATTCTGTTTTTAATCATTCATTTCTATTATATTAAAAAAATGTGTTGACAAGATTAGATTGCAAATAGTGAAATGATAATAATGAAATAATGATTAGAAATAATTAACCAAACAAAATTAAATGAAACAAAACGGTCCTTCACCTGTGACCATTTGAGAAGAGCTGATCTAGATGTCCTAAGCCCCTATCAGATTTTGTGCTTGCCTATTTTCAGCTGCTAACTTCAGCATTCCTGTGAGAACCCACCTTTCATATGAGACTCTGCCCTCCTAGACAGGATAACATCTCTATAATGAGTGCAGTTACTAGAAGTTGTTCCCCACTTGCAAATCACCTTTCCTTAGGGTTAGAGTTAACACAGGGTGTCTGAGTACTTAAACTGTTGCCCTCTTGGGGTCCTGCCTTACAAATGTCAGTGAGGCTTGGCTACAACTAGGAAGAGGCTCACTGCTTAGAGCCCAACATTTTGTGTGAAGATTACAGCATGGTCTACCCTAGAGAAATTACTTTCCTGGTTCTAATATAGAAGCTGACACACAGGACCGGACTTTTCCTCCTCTCATGCCAAAAGTGTCTGCGGATGTCACACTTTCCTGTTGTGAATAGGTACAAGCTGTGATGTTGCCATTCAAGGACTTCCAGTAGCGGTAAGAGGAAAATTACAAACCAACTCCCCTCATAGAGGAAGTGCCTATTCAAACAGCGGTAGGTTGTGAGCATGGTAGCTGCCTCCTTCCTACCAGGAACGACCCCACCTCTGCAACTGCTGACTCCCCCATCGCAGGCTTTGTGAACTGGCATGATAGGAAGAGGCTTGGCACAAGCAGTATTTGGCATACTCACACTTATCCCATGAGCACTTTGGGAAAGAATGAGCTCCGTGCATTTTCCTGGAAGATAGAATCCCTCTTGTTCATTAATTGTGTCTTTAATTTACAACAAATGCCTTGAAAATGGGATACATATGACTTGGTGAGCCTTCTACAAATTCTAACAGCAAATGACCCAAGGCTTACTTTCTCTCTCTTTTTTTTTTCCTTTTGCTTCAGAAATTGAGTATAGGAATCGAAGAAGTAATACACAGAACTATGCATTTGGAAGGGCCTTTACAGATCAGTTAGCAAATCCTTCTTCCATTTTATAGATACTAAAACTGAAGCCTTGCGAAGGCATGTGACTTGCCCAAGATGAAATTCAAGAAACAGGTTGGATTTTAGGGTTTTAGGTTTTAATTTTGTTTGTTTTTTTGTAAACTATTAAATTTTTTTAATGTTTATTTATTTTTGAGAGATACAGAGCATGAGCAGGGGAGGGGGAAAGAGAGGGAGACACAGAATCTGATGCAGGCTCTAGGCTCGGAGCTGTCAGCAAAGAGCCTGACATGGGGCTGGAACCCATGAACCATGAGATCATGACCTGAGCCGAAGTCAGACGCTCAACCAACTGAGCCACCCAGACGCGCCCTGTTTTTTGTAAACTATTGATGGACATAGAACATATTTATAAAAAAGTTCACAGATTATAACTGTAAAACTCAGTTTTACATATTTCATAAATGACGCATACCCAAATAACCAGCCCCCAGAGCAAGAATTTGAACAGCTCTAGCACACCCCAGAGTCTCCATAATGACCCTTAGCCACTACTCCCTCCCAAGGATAACCACTGTCCTGTTTTCTGGTATCATGTGTTGTTTTGCCCGTTACTGAATGTCATATAAATAAACGGAATTAGGTGGTGTGTTACTCTTCTCCTAGGATATGTTCATTCAACACTGTATTGGTAAGATTCTTCCACATTGTTCCATATAGTTGGAATGCATACATTTTCATTTCTATATAATATTTTTTGTGTGGATATAGTACATTACTCATTTTCTCAACTGTTTATAGACATGTAGTCATTTAGTTAGTTTCCAGTTTGGGGCTATTATGAATAGTGGTGCTAAGACCATCCTATACATGTCTTTTGGTGAATATATGTATAATCAGATTGGATTGTACTCATACTTTGTGTCTAATGATGCTCCCAAAAATGTTCGTGAAGGATTGGACAAGCTTTGTGCATGTCCTTGTGCCATGAGAGATTGTCACTGCACCCCATCTGAGCTAGCCATCCAAGGGGGACCGTTTAACGGATTATATTAGCCACATGGCAGTCACCAATACACATTTATGGTTGGAACTCTTTGAAAAGGCTCCCAAAAGCCAAAATAGTCACTTGAAATTTTGTTAATAGAAAAAATGTGTTTTTAAATTTGCTTTTGTTTTTACTTATTTGTAATTGCACAAGTACTATGTAAGTATATTCTTGCTGTGTAAACATAAGAAAACAGTGATGCCAGAATGTAGATATCATGGTTGCAAGGATTTTTGTGTTTTGTTGATCACAAAATGGCATCAGTGCTGAACAGAGAAGGCACTAGACAATACTTGTTGAATGAATGAATGATGGCAATACCTGTGACTATTTCTGGGGCCCAGGGGTAATCTAGTCTCTGAGCTTGGTGTCTATTTTTCCATTCCTTTCTTCTATACATTGTGTGTGTGTGTGTGTGTGTGTGTGTGTGTGTGTGTGTGTGTGTGTGTATGTGAGAGAGAGAGAGAGAGAGAGAGAGAGATAAAGAGAGAATATTATTGGATAATATCATGCTGTTGGATTTTTCACATTAACAGTATGTCTTAAGCATTTTTTATTGTCAGTACATAAATATCTGTCTTTCTATGAGCTGTATAACGTTCTGTGGTTTGGATGTATTACATTCAGCTATCTTTAACTTTTTGATACCACGAATGATAATGTAATGAACATTCTTATGGATATGTATAAAAGAGAATTGCTAAGTCACAGGTGGTATACATTTTTAATACTTCCAAAATGCCCAAGATGGCTGTTGCAACTCACACTTTCAACAGGAGAAAGGACCTGTTTCCGCTCACCATTGCTATGATCGGTATTATCAAATGTAGAAATGTTTGCTGAAATGATATTTGAAAAATAGAATTTAATTTGTATTTTCATCCATATCACTGGAGTTGGGCATTTTTTCATATATTTGCTGATGAGATTCGAGTTTGATTTAAGCCTGCTGCAAAGTGTATTATTGTGAGTCATTTAGTAGATGGGTGAGGCTTGCCAGTCCCCCATCAGGGCATCTCCTTATGACCATGTTGCTCTTCACTCTGATCTTCACAGCCACAGGGACCCTAGACAGTCCCTGGTTGTATCTCCATCTAATGGTAAGAGTGCAAAGAAGTAATTTAAACATTTCTTCAACATTCCCGGGAACAAAGGGAATCCTGATCTGTCCAGTGTATTGGTATAAAGCAAAAGTGTTTAAAGATTGGATTTTTCAGTTAATCCCAGTGCTTTCTCTGTATACTAGCAACTTGAGGGAAAAACCCAGTTCTACTGTGTGGCTTACCTATCTCTGCCACCAAAATGAGGTTCTAAAAATGCTGTATGGGGTATGAGATTCTAACTAAATCTACAGTAAGCATCTTATTTATAGTTCTGCCTATGGGATTTTTACCCCGCCAGTCCCTGACCAACATTAAGGGTGGAGGTTCTCGAGAAAAACTGTCCAGCTTTCAATACTGATCTTTGCTGGCTGGCAAGCGGGACACATTTCTGAACCTCTGTTCCTTTGTTTCATTTTCTATCAAATAGAGCAAGTAATAAATTCCACTTTGTAGAATCATCAAAAGGATTAATGGACCAATAAATGTTACATGCATAGTACAGAAGCTGGCATATAATAAACATTCAGTAAAGGTTATTACTGTTATTAGGAATAGGGTTAGTTTTGACTGTATTAGATCAAGATTTGAATCAAGCTTAGAACAGGTTCAAGTTCTTTTCTGTTCTCATATTGGGGAAGAAAATCACTCTAGTATGCCCTTCACACTCATCTACAGTGTACCCTGACTTTGGGTAAAAGAGGTTACTTTGGCCTCTGATGCTGATTTTATACGCTGCTCCTTGCAAGGTTTTAGTCCAGGACATGCAAATGAAGAACATTTAACAAATGGACCTACCAGACCACTAAATTCCATATGAAGCTTTACCCAAAACATAAATTGATTCAAGTTTGCTCGGATCTTGGCCTCGTGAGCCCTTGGCTGACATTTCTGTTTGAAACCTGACACCCTGCCAGAAAGTTTCTTCAGTTTGAATGAAATGAAAAGGGGGACTTAATTCCAGTAACAGATGGACCCAGCAGGGCCAGCATTTGGTTCAGATTTTTATTGTCCCATAAGAATTTGGCCTTCTAGGTTGTGACTCAAGACCTCTACACGTTTTCTTCAGATTCAGGATAGAATAATCAGAGGCTCACAGAAAGGACATCTGGGTGCAATGAAGTTAAACCCATTTGCCTTCCTCTACCCCCCACCCCCACTTCCTCAAAGTCCCTGTTCATTGAGGTCCAACCTCTCTTAGTTTTTGTGATGAGACTGATTTCATATGAAGGCATCCATTAGGTACCATTTGAGAGATGCTGGAAAGATGCACTCCTCATCACACTCACTCCAAGATAGGCCTCCCCGGTGGAACTCCTTCCATGTGAAAATTCTAATGGGCTTAAGAGGCATCCTTGATTAGAATCTTCTTTCAAAAGGCAAGTGGTCCTGAAGAGAATGACATATTAAGCTATTGTTATTGCATCATTCCTTCATTATTCATTCATTTATTTACTCCCCACATATTTGTGAGGGCTTACCCAATGCCTGACACTGTGCTGTGGACCAAGGAGGCAGTGCTAACCAGGCACACACGGTTCTTAGAGTCCTCATGCCCTACATTCCTCAGTCAGGAGGAATGTGGGGAGACACATGTTGGGCAGGGAAATACATCAAAGTGTGATGATGTAAAGGAGTCACGAGGAAGGTCCCTGAGGGGCTAGGGCTTTGGCCTTGACCCTAGGTAACCTGGATCTTCCCTCCGTGTGAGCCCACACTGTTATGGATGCCATCATCGATGTTGCTTCTACTGAGAATTTTGCCTCCTGTGAGGCACAAGGGCATGCGGCCACCTCAGAGCTCCAGAGTAATGTACTAAGGTCTCATTACAATGTCCCTGTTGGGGTCTCTGTCACAGGAGCATGTTGTAGGTGAGACCACCTAGTAATGGAGCTTTTCTGTTCATTTTACCCTGGTATAAACTTAAATCCAAGTAGAGACATAGAAAAAGAGAGAAGGGAGGAAGGGAGGCGGGTGGAGGGAGAGAGACAGGAAGGGAAGGGATGAAAGAATAGAGACCCTGTATAAACAGAGACACAGGAAGAAGAGAGACAAGTAGAGTGTGAGCGTACTGTTCTTGCCGCAGATGAATCTGGTACCTCACAGCCTTTCCTTGTCGGGAAAGAAACATGGGGATGTGACTGAGGGCCCCACATTATACTCCCATCATTCACTAGCTCTGACCTTGGAAAGTCATTGAACTTCTATGGCCTCATTTTCTTCATTTGTAAAAAAAGGTATTTAAATCACTATATGCCATTAACTGGGTTGTTTTATCACTTAAATGAGATGAAGCACATAAATGCCTATGAATCCATGCTTTCAAAACATAAAAATGGGTTAATACTAGTTGTCATTGTTGTGTATATAAATATTCAATATATGTAGGTACCGTAGGCACAAAGGACAGAATCTATGCTTTTGGATTGGCTTGCGGTCAAAGGATGGACAGTGGCTGTGAAACTATGGGCTTCCCGGAGAGAATTCTAGCATCCTTCTCCTCTTCCTTATTGTCTCCAAAGTATATTCTGTGGCATTCCTAACGTGCAAAGCACTCACATACCAGTCACTTCACGTGCATGCCTCATTGTCTTGGTAGGTCCATTATTGAGTGACTATAGTTGCTCAGCAACTTACCACTTTTGCTTGCATGCTTCCAAATGGATGTCATTTGGCATGACTGGATTGCTAGCCTCATGACGCTGGAGGGAGACAGAATACATTGTAGGCTGGGTAGACCTGCATTCTGCCAGTAAAGTCCTCTTAGACAGTGGAGCTCCTAACCTCCCTGAGAAAGAGAAACTGTAGTGTATGGAAATGAGGTCCCAGACATGGAGCAGATCCTTCATGAGAGCCACACTTATCAAGAACAAGACCCCAGAAAGTTTAGGAAAGCTTCCTTCAAAAGCACCCTAGAAAGACCTTAGCCTCTGGCCTGCAGTGCCCAGGGTACTACTGGTCCTCAGTCAAAGAGCAGCCCTTCTGGGAAGCTTCCAGAAACCATAAGCTTTCTGATATTGGCAAATGCTATAGTTCATCAAGAACTGCTTCTTTACATCTATCTTCTCTAACTACTGAAGAAATAAATTTCAAAGCAGGTAGGAAAAAAAGAGGACCTCTATGGGAGGTGTGCCATGTAGGGCACAACATAGGCCAGCTCTGCTATCTAGAGCTATGTGCACTTGGCTCACCAGGGGGGCACCCAACCTCACAGCCGCCCTGCTCTTGTGGGACATGATGTAGGATGGCTTTCTCAAGTCAGGGGGTGGGCTCTGTGCTGTGTCTCCATGCTCGTAGCCCCCAGCCACCCCATACTCTTCATCAGCATCCTGGTAGTCAGAAGAGCGTGGGCTGTGTAGTTGGAGGGCTGAGTTGAAATTCCAGCCCCATCACTCATTAACTAAATAATTGTGAACAGTATTTTTTATCCTTTCTGGGCCTCAATTTTCTCATCAGAAAAATAGAGATGATATCATTATTATAGGGTCACTGTAAGGATTTGATGAAAAGTTGTGGAAAAAGCACTTAGCACAGCACCTGAGACATAGCAGGTGCTAATCAGTGGTACTTCACTGATTCATCCATCCACTCATTTTAGGGGCATGGGGGGGCACAAAATATAATTTAGAGCTTTTTGAAGTTTTCCTTCTTTCCTCAAATGTGGCTTTGTCACTGAGGCCTCTCTTGATCACCATATTTAAAATTGCAAACCTATATCACAGACCCCCCCCAACCCTGTCTTCCACACTCACCTCCAACCTACTCCCCACCATTTTTCACTACCCTATTTTTTCCCATAGAACCATCACTTTCTAACATATCACATAATTTACTTAATGTTTAGGTTCATTATTTATGGTTTGTCTCCTCTAGACAGAACCCAAGTCCCACACGGACTTTGACTTTCATCTGTAATATATACTTTGCAACTAGAAAACAACATGGCACATAGTACCACTCAGTAAACATTTGATGAATGAATTATGGCCTTGGAACCATCACTTAGGCCTGTTTCCAGTGCTGGTCTTGGCTCATCCTGGTGTTTGTAGCCTTTAGTGAATTTTTCTCAGCCTCGGTTTTCTCCTCCATAAAATACTGACAGTGATGATTTCAACCCCTTGGAGTCAGGAGAATGAAATGATATTCTGTCTGTAAAGTAGTTGGCATAACATCTGGAGCACAGTAACTTCTAACTAAATGAAAGCTTTTTTTTTTTTAAAGATTACTTCTTTTTTTAAATGTTTTATTTATTTTTGAGAGAGAGAGAGAGAGAGACAGTGTGAGCAGGGGAGGGTCAGAGAGAGAGGAGGGTACAGAATCTGAAGACAGGCTCCAGGCTCTGAGCTAGCTGTCTGCACAGAGCCTGACGCGGGGCTCGAACCCACGAACCATGAGATCATGACCCGAGCCAAAGTCAGATGCTTAACCGACTGAGCCACCCAGGTGCCCCAAATGAAAGCTATTAAAATGAAAATTTGAAAAGCTCTTGATTTCTATATTAGTGTAGACAGGGAGACAAGGAATCACCCCGAGTCATTCTCAGAAACACCCACCCCTAGTCTTATTCCGAACTCCCTTCCCCAGTGTGGGCTTATCAAGCCAATAATGTGAATTTCATCTCTTCCTTGGGCCCCTCCACTCCCCACCTTCCCCCAATCACAGACAGCATGATGGCCAGTGGGGAAATCAGAAATCATCACAGGTGTTTTTTTTTTTTTTATGTTTATTTATTTATTTATTTATTTAGAGAGGGTGAGAGGGAGAGAGGGAGAAAGCGTGTGTGTGCACAAGCCAGGGGAGGGCCAGAGAGAGAGAGGGAGAGAGAATCCCAAGCAGGTTCCATGTTTAGCACAGAGCCCAATGTGGGGCAAGATCATGATCTGAGCTGAAATCAAGAGACAGAAGCTTAACCGAGTGAGTCACCCAGGCACCCCAGAAATCATCAGGTATTTAGACCCACCATGTATATGGTGCTGGGATCAACACAATGGTGCCACCACACACCTGTCATGAGCAAACAGTGGAGTTCCCAAGGGTCTATCTTGTGGTGGAAGCCAAAACCATGGTATTGCCCTTAAGGAGTTTATGATCCGAAGCAATCTCAAGAGAGAACCAAGGCGTTCCCTGCCAACAGTCACTGTTGTCTGCAAATGTATGTGCATGCAAGGATTGCACAGTGGAGGCTAGGAGTGTGCAAGAACCATTTGGGTTTCCACTTATTCTAGTGGGCAAAGACAGACTGCCACTTTTTCCTAGATTCCCTCCTCCCAGGAGGAAAACCTTAAGGCAGACTGACATCCTGGATTGAAAATGAGCCTGGCAGTCCAGAGGACTGAGTTCAAGTCTCAGCTCTGTTGTGTGCCTTGGGGTAAAACACCGGGCCTATCTGAAGATAATAGTTATAACAGCTAACAATTATTACGTGTTCCATTTACTGTGGATATGTGCCAGGGGCTTCATATATATCAGTGATTTCTTCAGCCATTTATTTGTTCAACCAGAGTTTGTTGAATGCTAGCCTTACAGCAGCCACTGTGGATGCAGCAGTGAACAGGACAGCTCAACTCCTTAGCTCATCTCTGGTGGTGGGGATGAAGAGTGAGGAATCCATTATACATGCATTGAATCATTATTAATTGCTTATTCACTCATTCAAAAACCATGTATTAACCCTCATACTACTCGATCAATGAATTATGCTCAGTGTTACAAAGGAGAAGTTTAGGGTGTTCTCTAAGAGAACATTTCCTGGCAACGTGGGTGAATGGCTTCCTCTGAAAGCTCACTTGGGACTTCCTAGGAGAAATGGTTCTTGAACTATAAAACTGAAGAATGGAATTAGCTATGTGGTCCCATTTTGCAGATGAGGAAACTGAGGCTGAAAGAGGTCATGTAACTTGTCCAGGGAATAAGTGTTAATATTTCATGGACCTGCGATATGAACCCCCGTTTTTCCAACTCCCAAATGGGTGGTCTTTCCACCAGGCTAGTTCTTGGACTGGGATACATGTCAAAATTGCCGTCAAGGTTTTTTTCAAAATCTGTGTGCTGGGGTTTCACCAAGAGAATCTGACTCAGTTGGTCCAGGTAGAACAAGGTGAGTAAAAGTGTGTTTAAAAGAGCCCCTGGGGCGCTTGGGTGGCTCAGTCGGTTAAGCGTCTGATTCTTGATTTACACTCAGGTCATGATCTCAAGGTTCCTGAGTTTGAACCCCACGTCGGGCTCTGTGCTAACAGTGTGGCGCCTGCTTGGGATTCTCTCTCTCTGCCTCTCCTCTGCTCATGCTTGCATTCTCTCTCTGTCTCTCTCTCTCTCTCTCTGTCTCTCTCTCTCTGTCTCTCTCTCTCTCTCTCTCTCAAAATAAATAAGCTTAAAAAATTTTTTTTAAATGAAGGAGCCCGTCCAGTGATTTGGTTGCACAACTCTAGTAAAACCACCATCTAGCATTTCTGCAGCTCGACACCAGAACTTAGTGATGGCATAACATCATGGAAGAAAGTGTGACTGGGTGTCAGGGCTCTGCTGGTATCACTAATTCTCTGCATGATTTGAGGGACGTCCGGTCCTCTCTTCATGGGGCTATCACTGCATCAATACTTCAAGCCCTCATTGCATGTTAGAGTCACCTGGAAACCTTTAAAAATCTTGCCCGTGCCTCATGTCCAAACAACAGCACCAGAATCTGTGGGGAAAGGACCCAGGCACAGGTACTTACCAGAAGTTTCCATGTGATTTAGCACTAGATGATCTCAAAGGTCCCTTCTGACTTGGAAATCCTCCACACCTATGAAATCCTTCATCCTCTCTTTCCTGACAACTGAGGGAGGGAGATATTACTGAAGGCACTTGAGAAGGCGGAGTTCAGGGGGATGCATTGCCAAGACCTGCCGCTCCACTCTGGCAGTGTCTTTGTGAAAATAGTAACTTTTTTTTTCTGACTGATTTATGTGACAGTTGGAAAGCAGCCCCCAGAACAGGCTGTTCCTCCCCTCGGTACTATTAACATAAATATGTGCATGGGGCCTTTCGCTCCTGCTTCTCCCTGTGTAAACGAGGCTTAAGGGGCCATGAAAGCCGGAGGCTGAAGAGAAACCAGAGAAACCGGAGAAAAGGAAGTGTCGTTAGAGGCACAAGAATGAAAAGGGGAAAAGGACAGGACGTTGCTAAGAGACAATGTCAAGCTGGGCCATGGGATTAGCAGCCAGTATCAAAACAAGTACTTCCTAATGGTGTGTTCTTCCAGTAGGGCCTTTTCTAAGTGCTGGTGGAGAGTGAGATTATCCAAGCAATTCCATTCCAAATCGTGCGTGAAAGGCCCCTTTCCTTCTTGGTAGGACCAAAGTATCAGGTGGAAGCCAAGTGATTGAAATACATATATCTTCTAGCTAGAGGTAGACTGAAACTGGGTTCTTTCCACTGGAACTTCGCAGCATCTTTAACATGCTAATACGCATTGAGAACCACTGAGAGGTAGACCTGGTTTGCAGCATGCTGAAATTATTTGCAACTTTTTATTTAGAGAGGATGTGTGCTTTCTAAGACACGTTTGAGATACCCTGGTATACAAATCAACTACTGTAATATCTGATATTACTGTGCCATGAGTGCTACATGAATTATGTCTCTTAATCTAACCTGTGAGTTAGGTACTTTTCCTTTCTTCTTTGCACAGGTGGAAAAATTAAGGCGTTGACAGGTTAAGTACCTACCCAAGATGACACAGCTAGAAGGAATGGGAAGGAACTGGGGCTCTGCATTTCAAATGGCCTGGATTCAAATCCTACTTCTGCCATTAGCTGCAAGGACACATTTAGACAAGTTAATTAACTTCTCTGAGCCTCGGTTTCCTTATGTGACTATTGGGGAGAATAAATATGCCCTGTAGAGTTGCTGAGATTAGAGATGCCATATATAAAGTGCGTAGTAATGCCCCATTAATGACTATGGATATTATCGTCATCATCATCATCTTATTTCTAATGTTGGGAAAGGGAGCTTGTAAGTTCTGCCTGGAAAAGAATATGCATTTGGGTTAAATGAAATGGAATAGGCAGTAGGACCTGACATGTGACAGGGTAGGTAGGTCAGTGATAAAGCTCTCCTAGGAAATGGAAACTCCTCCTTCTGTTGTTCAGGCTGAACTTGCTTATTCTTAATCACCAGCTGGCAGTAAATAAAGCACCCTCCTTCAGAGTTTATAAAGAAAGAGGTGGCAGGCGTGGAAGCCTCATGGGGTGGCATTCTTCTAGGGAACAGGGGCTTGGGGAAACCGGCAGCTCCTATCCGGCTGGGCATCAGAATCCTTGAGGGGCCTCTGGAATCAGATTCCTAATCCCTGGGCCTGGAGATTCTGCGTCCACGGGTCTGTGGTGGCCCCTGGGAATATGTATCTTATGGATCTTCCAGCTGATTCTGATTATCGGTCTGCTTTCAAAACCATTGGACTCCATGAAAGCTTTGGAAATCTTCCCAATGGGTTACTCAGCAAGGACTCAGAGGAGCCCCATATAATTATTTTTGGAATCTAAAAAGTTTTGCGGCCATTTCTTGCACAAGCACACAATAGCTTTCAAACATCTTGTATTTGAGGAACAAATTTTCCCTATGCTTTGTGGTTGGTACTGTGGCCTGGGTAGGTGGTTTTTGTGGTGATAACAGCATGAGCTGGGGCACCAGGTGGTCCTGGGTTCCAATCCCAGGGCTGGGTAGGAGCATGACACAACACTAGGAAGCCACAAACAATAGGTCATGATATTCTGAATAGTTCGTGTCTATGCTGTCACATTTCAGAATGCAAGTGAGAAGCCAGGCTGGAGGAGTAAAATCCTGAATTACATTTTAGTAATTGTTTTAGGACAAAAGGAAATAAAAACACAAGAAATAAAAACATTTTATTATTTTTGTGTATTGATATGTTTTTCTTTTCTTGAATAACATGCCGGTGAGTAGCATACTGGTGTCTGGCTTTAAGTTCATTTGGTTTTTCTATCAAGTAGAACTAAAACTCACTGTAAGATATATTTTTCTTAAAGTGATGATTTTGAGCTTCTTAAGTATTTATACCAGCATTTTTTCTTAGGGGGAAAAAGGCTAACCTTGGCTACTGTTATCAGCCTGTTGTCTTAACATACTCACTAATATGTTCCATATCAGAAAATGAAATTATCTGTTAAAGTATCACTGTAATAAAATATGTACTGAAAAAAGTAAATTACAGTGCAGCCTCTTTTGAGCTGTGTAATCAGAGGCAGCATTCTTAAATTTCCTGAGCCTGTCTCTTCATCTCTAATTTAGTGATAAAGATAGTCCCCGATATAATGAGTTGCTAGGAGCATTAAGTAAGAGGACTCATATCAAGCACTGGTGAAAAGTTGGGTTATAGTAAAGGCTTACTTAACAGCAAAGGCTTACTTAACAGCATCTGTCATTGTCATTATCATGTCCCAATTCAGCTTGCTTCTTATCTGCATGAGGGCAGACAAGTAACTGTGCCTCCCTGCGCCTCATTTTCCTCATTCACAAAGCAGGAATAATTATGTCTGCTCACAGTGCTGTAAACAATAGAGGAGGGATTGCCGCTGTTACTGCCTGTGAACCCCCTTGCAGACTGCTGGACATGTCATAAGTATGTAATGAATGCTACCTGACGTCATCAGCATGACTGATGGGTGTTCTTTGTATCTGGATATCTTGCGTCCTTCATTAATTCAAAAACATATGTCAGGAATTCACAGTATAATACTTGATATAAATGAATCTTCATGTATTTTGCTGCCCTAAAAACACAGTGGTTGAAGATATGATGTCACCTTTTTCTGTTCTCAAAGAAGGCATCCCGGGATGAGGTCGAGTATAAGAGGAAGGTGCTGGAATGTAAATCCTGTACGCAGCAAGTCCATAGCCCCTCTGCCTGTGGGGTGCTGTCAGGGCAAACTGAAACTCTGCCACCATCTTCCATGGGGTACAGTCTTTCCTCCATGGCTGTTGCCTGCCACCAGGCAGTGTGCTGGCTCCTAAGGATGAGCTCATAAACTAATAGGCATGATCTCCACCCTCATGGAGGTTCTAGATAAGGAACTCCCCCCTTTTCTTGGGGTGCAAAGGCTTGAAGTGAGGGAGTATTTTTAGCACAGGCCAAGAGAGGGGAGAGAAAACATCGCATGTTTATGAGCTAAAAGAAGGTAAGTATGGCTGAAACATAGAAGGAGAGAGGGGGTGTGGAAAGAAATGAGATTGAAGGGGTTCATCTGGGTCTGACATGTAGGGCCTCCAAAGCCATGATAAGGATATGGTAAGGATGTTGGGGACCCACTGAAAGGTTTTAAGCAGGAAGGGACATGATCATATTTGGGTTTTAGAAAGATAAATCTGGCTTTTAATGGGGGGAAAGTATGTATGTGGTAAGGTATGAGGGATGGATACTTAAGTTTTCTTATATTTAATGCCACAATAATTGTTCCATCCTCTTGGCATGAGCTCAAGGGCAGTGGAAGAGGTAGAAGAAGAGCAGGAAAATGTAGTGTCAAACATGGCCATCATTTACTGGACATTTAGCTATATCAGGTATGGTACTAAATAGAAATGTTGCACGTGATTTTTGTGATAGGCAGGTTTCTAAGATGGCCACCAATGGTCCCCACCTCCTCTGCAGTCCCCTGCCCTTGAGCAAGGGCTGGCTCTATTGACCTCCTTCTAACAAGTAGAACACAGCAAAAGTAATGAGATGTCACTTCCATGACTGGATTACAAAAGACTGTGATTTCCATCTTCTTGCTGTTGCTTTCTCGCTTGCTCTGATGAAGCTCTCTATGGAGATGCTCACCTAGCAGGGAAATGAGGGCTGCCTCCAGTGATTGACCAATGCCCACTGAAGCCCTCAATCCAGCTACCTGTGGGCACTCTGCCTGCCAACAATCACTGAATGAGTGTGGAAGCAGATTGTACCCTCATGGGGAGGACTTGGGCTCCATCTGGCCCCATGTTTGTGGCCTGAGAGAGACCCTGAAAGACAGGACCCTGTTAAGTTGTGCCTGGCTTCCTGGCCCTCAGGAATCATGAAATGAGAAGTGTGCATTGTTTTGAGCTGCTCAGTTTTGGACTAATCTGTTATATAGCAAATATGATCTCACAGATGGCAAGAAAGGACACAGTAATGAGGAGGGGGAGTAACAAGAGTGTCAGAGAGTCAGGGAGATCAAAGATAACCAAGATGTTAAGGAAAAAGAAAGCACTGAATCTGACAAGGAAGCAGTGTGAGTAAGTGGTGATGGCATGAGGTAAAGTAGGTATCAAGGCTTCTGTGGCTCTATGTATAGATACCATATGATGTCACCAAATTTAGACTCCAGTTACTGCCGCAGGTGGGAAGAATGACCTTTTGAGGATGAATAATGCAATCTGTTTTTGCTTTCTATTTCTCATTTGAATTTTGGTCTCAATCTTATGATCCTTTGCTTCTAAAAACGCTCCTAAAGGCATCTATTAATGAATTCAACATCTGGCTTTGCAGTACTGATCCAAATTCTTTCTTCCCTTTCTCTGGATTCCATTCCCAGGGATGCACTCCCTATGCCCTTAAAGTGCATCTTTTCTACGCATTATCTGTTGTCTTTGGAGCTGACTTGAGAACAAAATGAGAAGTCTACACACAGTGACCTGGGCGTGTGAAGTCAGAGACTGAGTAGAATCAAGTTCAAGTTCTTCCCTTGCTTGAGTTTCTTACTTATGAAAGACCCATAGATCACCACATGACCTGCCCGGCACTTGCCCTCTCTCCAGCTTAAACTGTTCCCGTTTAGCACAGAACAGGGGAAATATCAAAGAGTTTGAAGTCACAACTTAATTGCTATGTGGTTTTGAGGAAATGACTTAACCTTTATGAGCCTCAGTTTCCTCTACTGCAAAATGTGGGTAGTAAGACCTCTCTCGGGGTTGTTTGAGGAGGATGAAAGAAATTGAGGTATGTTAGGTGCTGAGCAAGGTCTTGGCACAGACCCTTTTCTGGAGCCTGTGTTGATGAGAGAAGCAGCTAGCCTTCTTAAGCTCTCTTACCTGTAGGGCAAACCCAAAACACTCCAGAGGCTAGCAGGCCAGCTGCCTCAGACATGTCATAAACAGCCTGGGGAGCAATTTGCTTTCAAAGAGAAACAGGCAGAGGGAATAAAAACAAGGCAGCCAGCAGCAGGCCCAACCCCGAGTCAGGACAATTTGGCACTCAGCCGCAGCAATGGAAGAGGCGCACCGCCCAGAGAGTTTGTCTCTGCAGGACCTCACAAGCTCAGCACCATCCCGAAACTCCACACTCAAGGGGAAGATCTGTCGGAGTTGCCCCATGGCACCTGTCCCGGCCTATTCCAAACTCAGAGTGGCCTGAAATTACCTGGCTTGGATTTTTTTTCCCTACCACCGAGGCCTGCACCACCTTCTGTCAGTAGGGTTTTCTCTCTTTCATTCTTTCTCATGGCGGGTCGAAGAGATGTAGAGGCAGCCTGAGAAAAGTCTGCAAGACCCTAAGTGGCTGTCGCCAGCATTTCATCCCACCAAAACTTAGAACATGACCGGGTGCTGGCTGCAGGCAGATGGCTTATAGTATGGGAGTCTTCTCTATGACCTGTTTCTGTGTTTTCTTTCTGCAAGGCAGTCTGGGGGCTCCTGAAACACAGATCCTGGCCTCCTACCTTGGATGGGTCTGGCTGCATTTCACCGTGAACCTCTCAGGTGACCGGTCGCTTTCCTGGAGAGGCCCCTTCTAATAACTCTCTCTAAGCCCACTCTTTCTCTCCACCCCCTGAAGAGTTACTTTCTCCGTAAGCTGTTGATTGTTTTGGGGCACTATCTGACATTATTCTGTTTACCTGTATCTATAACAGTAAGTTGCCCATGCCCCCCACGAGAACACAGCTCAATGCGGCAGGAATTTCATCCAACCTACTTACCTCCATATCTTTATCCATCCTATGATGAAGGGATGATTATCATTATCCTCATCTTACAGATGAGGAAACGGAGGCTCAAATAAATCAGATAGGTTTCTGAATGTCATAGAACTAGTTAGTGGTAGAATAAGTATTAAAACTAGGGAATTGTCCACTATAGTAGCCACAAGCCATGTGTGACTATCGAGCACTTGAACCGTGGCTAGTCCAAATAGAAATGTACTCTAACTGTAAAATACGTACTGGATTTTGAAGACTCAGTGATAAAAAAAAAAGATATTAAAATATCTCATTAATAATTTTATATTGATTATATGATGAAATTACATATTTTTGACATATTTGGTTAAATAAAATAGTATATTATGATTAATTTCACCTGTTTCTTTTTAAATTGTGGCTACTACATGATTTAAAATTATATATGTGGTCCAAGTTGTATTTCCATTGGACTGCATTGGTCTATTTTAATCACTTCACACAGTAACACCTGAAATGTTGGTAGACCTGACACAATGCCACTATTAGTGCCAAAAATAACAATAAAATTCAGATAATTATCCAATTTAGAAATCTCTCTTCTGCTTTCTACAGTTCATTTTAAAAAAAAAATCTGCCCTCTAATTTGCCCACATACTTTAGGTACCTATTGTGTGCACACCACTGTGCCAGATGCTTTTGGATGCTGTTAGAACTTTTAGGACCTACAACCATCGGGAAGTTACAGAAACTCAACCTGAACTACCAGAGAGATACAGAGGGTGACTAGTTGGAAGAATCATGGGTTGCTCACATATCTGAAGGAACAGTTACAGGAACAATGACAGGACTCAAAATTTACTCTCTCCCTTTCTCAGTTCTTTCTTTCAGAGTTTTGACTGGCTGCATTTCCTCAATCAGCCTCCTCCGAGGCCCAGAGGCAGGTTTGATGGGAGTTTCCAGGCTCACCTCTTCCCAGTTGCACTTTCATCAGAGTCAGTGGGGTGCTTCCATAGCTGAACCCCAGACAGGACTCTTACTGGCTGGCATTGATCATATGTGGATTTATCTGGCCAGTCACACAGAGAGGGCATGATGACTGGTCCAGCTGGGTCACATGCTCCTCATTTAAGTTGGTGGGTGGGTTAAACTAATTGGCAACCCCCATTAGAACCAAAAGCTGGTGAAGTGATATTTCCCAAATTAAAAGAGATTCTTTTTTGATGAAGGGCGGTATGTGTAGCAGACAAAATGACAAGTTCATAGTGTATTTCTGGATGCCCCTGTCTTTTCTGTGTGAATGAATTTGAGCAATTATAAAAATTTCTATAAAAGTAAAGATGAAGAAGCTGGTACTGAATATCAAAGACATTAGAGAAATTTAACAGAAAAGTAAAATGAGAATAGAAGTCTTTTGTGGATGGTATAAAGGAAATATATAAGGAGACTCAGACATAACAGTCCCTTTAAGAGTGTCTACCTTTATCCATTATGACTATCTACATTCAAGAAAGTCACCCTGAATGCAGAGATACTAGAGCAATGAATGTACTTGACTTATCACTGTTGGAATATGGCTGCTCATTTGTTGAGTACTAACAGTGCGGAAAATAGAATTAAAAACAGTTCTGGTCTGCTAGACAAACAGTCTCTTCTAGGTAATGTTTTCTGTTGAACAATGTGCTCCTGAAAAATCCCTTTAGAGAAACTAAAAAAAAAAAAATCCCACTTACAGTCAAAATGTCTCCCTCTTTTGTAAAAAGAGACTTGGTTCTTACGCTCAAAAAATATGTTTCCTCTTCATTTGGGGTGTTCAACATCTCTTTTTTCTGCTTTATGTTATAAAGCTGCCAGCTTACTGTCCTTCACCGTCACCTCCAGTATCCAAAAGCCTGCGCTTCCATTGTCACTTAGTCATGGGAGTCACGTTTGGATACATTTCATTAAAACTGAGAAAATTGGGCTTCAGGACTTGAAACATAATTAGAGGTGAATACACAGACACTAAAGAGATCTTTAAGCTAGTTATAAGGCAGCCCATCCATGCCCAGAGAACCCAATGGATATCTTGAAATTCATACATATCTGAATCTCTATTGGCTTCATAGGGAGATATTTTTAAAAGTATATGCTCACATTCATTATTCACTCTTTTCTTTATTTTTGGAAAGATGTAGAATGAGTTGACTCTTGTTTTCCTTCTGACTACTCAGTTTCACAAAGACAAAGAAATGAAATTCCAACTTTTCAGCTCAGTTGCAGGAGTCTTGTCTCAAGTATAGGGGCAGAAGGAGCTGCTCTTTGCTATGCATGCCTGAAGCATTATGAAAATAAGAGTCAGGTTTCTTGGCCGGGAAGACCTCATTTGGGGGAAAAGGGCTGGGGAGAGACGTTGTCTTAAGAGGTAACTCCGGCCTGCTGTACATTGTACATAATCATCATATTCTTAGGAAACGTATGAGCTTATGTTTCCACTACCTCACCTTCGTTGTACCTCATGGAGGCCAAAGATAGGTAGGCAGAAGAGACAGCCTTTATATAAATACGTTTAAATAAGTTTCCTTTAGAGGTGTGGTTTTGTCAGATAAAACTTGGGAGTTTTGTCTGTACTGGTCCTTATTACACAGTTTTTCTAATTTGGGGCAAATTGATGCTTTAGACAAATCATTAAAAATTAGCTCTGTAATGTCTATAGCCTCTTTGGAATGAAGATCGGTAGAGACATTTTTCAAAGTGGGGAACGGGGGCTGAGGGACGTGTTTTCCTTCCTGGAGGCTTTCATGTTTAATTAAATCTGGTAAGTTAAACATTTTTACCCTTCTCATTTTAAATCCCAGCCAACTAGTGTTTTGCCTTTCTGGCACCAGAAGCGAATCTACATGTCTAGCTTTGCAGGTAATGGTGACTCATTGTTGTAACCAAATGGGAGGGAAGAAAACACAGACAAAAAAGCTCTCCTTCTTACTGCAGAACATAGAATGTCATTTCTGGAACAGTCAGTAATTTCTAGTTCAACAACTGCCAGTTTTATCTTAAAGGGACCATGACATGGTTATGCTTTTGTTCGTTTATGAGTTTTACATCTAGGTTATTTCGGAGCCCAGATAAGGGATGGCGCTGATCATTCGTACAGATAGCTGCGTATCCCTTTGTAATGATTTGCCTGCATTAAATGATGGCTGTGATGTCCGTGGTCATAAGAGTTAAATACCCACTTCACAATATTTCTTGAGCTGTTCATTTTTAATTTCAAACATTGGAAGGAACCAGAGCCTTTAGCACTTAAATTCCCAGTTATATTTTCTTTTCTAATTCAGGTATTTTGTTTTTTTCTATTCTGTGAGCTAGAAGAGCAGTTATCTTCTCCTAAGATGTGCCTCACAGCTTTGTCTTAATGCTTTGGGTGTCTGGAACACAGCTTACATATCGTTATGTAGAACTGAAAGAAGAAATAATTTCGTGTTAAGTGATGAACACTTTCCTCCCAGTAATCAAGCAGTGAGTCAAGTGAATCACAGTTATCAGTAACCTCCTGAGTGTAGGCCAGACAGTGCAGGATTCATAGTACTTTATCATGTTCCCACCTCATGGCCTTTGTACATGCTGTCCCCTCCACCTACAATTCCCTCCTCACTCTCCCTCCTCTAGATCTCTCCTACTCATCATTTCTGAGTTTACTATCACTTTCTTGACAGCACCTGGCTCATTTCACTCCCCTGGCATCCTATAATTTTTCTTCTGAAAAATTATAATTCATTAATCAGGTAAGTATTTATACTTGGGACCAGCACTGTTAGGCAGGGGGAACTAGAGGGCCAAGCACTGTGTCTGACACGTGGCAGACACTCAGTAAATATTTTATTGAAGGAACCAGTCATTCATTGCTGTCCATTTAATTCTAGGGCAGAGGGTCTCAAGCTTACAAGAAACTAGGAAATGGGTCCAAACTAGAGTCCACATACACTTTAGAGGTCATGTCACTCATCTCCTGCCTCACAGTTGGATCTTTTGATTATTCAAAACTTCCAATCCCCTAATCCAGGTTTTGATAACCTCTGCAACCCCTGTTCAGTATTGCTTCTGATGGGGTCTAAAAACTGTCAGTATGTATTGGTGTCAATGGAAGCCATTCTTAAGGATGCCTCCCCCCACCCCCCAAACTCCTCATCTCCTTTTATTGACTCCTTTTTGTACTGGCTTCCCATACTGAATCAGGACTGGCCTGAGCTAACTTCCAAGGCTAGTAGCTTATGAGATTGAGGGTAGGTCATAAAACGCATTGCAGCTCCTGCCTTAGTCTCTTGGATAATTTGATTTGGCCAAATCCAGCCACCATCATAGAAGACACATGAGCAGCCCTGTGAAAAGGCACGTGTGGAAAGGAACCGAGGCCTCTGCCAGCACCAGCTTATAGCTGTGTGGACAAGCCTACCCCAGGGTTACTTACAAACCCAAAGCCTACAGTTTCACTGACCCAGACAGAAGCTGAAATACAATGGAGGTGCTTTGGGATGCTTCATGCCTTGTCAACACCTTCTCCAAAAACTGGAAAGAAAGGCAAGAAAGTTATTTTCACTCATGAAATATTGGTTGAAAAATCATACTTTGAATACACATTGCAGCTAGAGTAATACAATAAAATGTTTATTACCTCTCTGTTCAATTAAAATCAGCTTCTGGGATTAATTGCCAGTTCTAAAACCCTCAATCCAATCAGCAGGCCTGTCTTTATATTTTCACAATTGTTTTCAAAAAAGATTTTTTTTAATTTTTTAAGCTTATTTATTTTTTGAGAGAGAGAGTATGTAAGCAGGGGAAGGGCAGAGAGAGAGAAAGACACAGAATCCAAAGCAGGCTCCAGGCTCCTAGCTGTCAGCACAGAGCCTGACATGGGGCTCAAACTCACAAGCCACAAGATCATGACCTGAGCCGAAGTCAGACACCTAACTGACTGATCCCCCCAGGGCCTTCTCCCCAATTTTTTAAATGTTTATTTTTGAGAGAGAGAGACAGAGCAGGAGAAGGGGAGGGGCAGAGAGAGAGGGAGACCCAGAATCCGAAGCAGGCTCCAGGCTCTCAGCTGTCAGCACAGAACTCGACGCAGGGCTTGAACCCACAAACCGTAGGCTCATGACCCAAGCCAAAGTTGGAGGCTTAACTGACTGAGCCACCCAGGTGCCCCACAATTATTTTTAAATTCTCAGAGTACTTCAGTCAGAGGTGGCCATACAAATCCTCCTTCACTTGGCAAATAGGCTCTAAAATTTCTCCTCAAGATACATCGCCATTTTTCCAAACTTGATCCACCTCACATGCAGTCCAGACACAGCCGTGGGCAGAGGAATAAACTTTACCTTCATGAAAGACGACACAAAGCATCTTACTCCATTAAAACTGGTGGAAGGTGGGTCACATCAACTGTTGGCATGGAAACTACTAGGTGTTATGTTGTAGCCTCACAGCCTGTACATTTTGTTCCATTTTTGCATCACTAAGCACTTTCATCCTTTTCATTTCCACTCTGGTCAAGCGCTTGTCCTTTCTCGTGACCAAGGCTTACCTTGACAGGGGACCTCTGTTCCCTTGTTAAGGTTGTGGTAGCCACCTTGGTCTCTTTTAGAACTCACATTAAACCCCAACCTTCAGGATCAGAAGTCATTTGCTTTGTATTTCTAACAGTTTTCTCCATATTTTCTTATAAAAAATAATACATGCTCCTAGTACAGATAAATGTCAAAAGGTACAGATAAAGCAGGGAAAAAAATCATTGTGTCCCCATGATTAACAGTGTTTGCTCCATACCTTTCAAAGCTTTATTTTTTTCTCCTTTTGTGAGCAAATCTGTATGTATAAAGAAAATGTTTTATATAAATGGGATAATTTAATAAATAGTATTATATAACTTAAAAAATCTGAATAGTATATTGTGGACATATTTAGATAGTCGGGATAACTTACATGTGCTGAGATACGTAGGTACCAGACTCGTGCTAAGCACTTTACAAAAATTATCTCACCATGATTCTCAGAACAGCACCATGGGACAAGTGTTATTTATGTTTCTGTTTCCAGATGGGGAAATTGAGTCTTAGAAATTATAGGTGACTCGTCTGAGGCCACAGAGCTGGCAAGAAGTGAGCCTGTGTTTAGTCTTCAGAGCTGGGCTTTGGAGTCTAAAGTGTTAGCCACTCCCCGTGTCAGGGTTTACAAATCTACCTCTCACTCTCTCACTCTTCATAGTGGTACATGGTACTCATTCCCTTCAAACGTGTTTCCTCCCTGTGCTGGCTGGCTGCTCTTCACCCTCACTTGTTTCCCTTTACCCTCATGTGCCCCCTGCAACTTACCACCCCCTTGGACCACCTTTCCAAGCTTGTTATGTCTTTGCTTTTTTTGGCTATGCTCTGCATAGCCTTTCCCTATGCTGAAAGTGTATTTTGACCCCGATAAACATGTTCTATGCCCGTCTGGACAATGATGGTGGTGAGGAGGATGGGGCCTAAATAGAATTTGAGGGTCCTAATTGTGAGATCTGTAAGTTAAAGTATCTTACCAGTAGGTATAATGAAAGGGCAATGTTCCCTTTTTCCTTCCCTCCTACTCTCATTTTGATTCTGCTCATTCCTAACTGGGTTCACGATCTCTTCTTGAACTTTCACTAACAATGAATTGGGTGTGTCCATACAGCTCTTAAATCCTTCCCCAAGAAAGGGAAAGAAGAAAAGCATCATTATATGTGGGCTGGGGGTGGGGAGAATATTGGGAGGAACTGGGGGCACAAAGAGGTGAACCAATTGGGCTTGGTGTCCAGACTGGGAAGCCAGGGGAATGGCCTGTTTCCCTATTAAATCTGTACCATGTCACAATCCGAGGGCACTCTCAGCTTCAAACCAGTCATTAGCCCGTGAGAGCATCCTGTCTGAGAATGAAACCTAACTCCTCAGAGAGGAGGTGGGGTTTTAAACCTCCTTGTTGGCAGGAGTAGAGTGCAGTTTCCCCCCCGTGGAAAGCAACAGACCATCACAGCAGCATCAAGACTTTGGAAATGGTGGCTTCACAACTGGCTTGGTGGCAGAGAGCCCCGGGCTCTTCACATGGTATTCCCTCTCTCTTTATAAGTAGCAGTTGGACTGCATCCTCTGAACCATCACATCTCAGACAAATTCCATTTCTGGAAGTTACCAAACAGTCTCCTTAAGGTAGCATTCATCATGTAGCATGCAGAGTTGACTATTGTTTCCCTGTAGCCATTAAGATGGAGGTGTTCATCAGGAGGTGTTGCAGAGGTAGCTAATAGGCATAACATTGAATGTCTGCTGCCATTGAGCAGTAGTGGCTGCCCAAAGTAATATTTATAGAAAGATTCTGTGGTCATTTCCAGGCTCAAAGAGAAAGAACACTGTGATCGACTAGTAATGTCTGCAGTGGGCATAGGATAGATCATGGCAGCATGTGTGTCAGGTATCTGTCAGAAGAAGAGGTTGTGAAGTAATATAAGAGTGGGGTGCAGGCTCAGCTCTGTCACTTTTCAGCCAGAAGCTAAACCTTGTGCAATTGACAATTTCCAGAACCTTGGTTTTCCCATATATGCAATGAGAATTTTACCTCTTGGTTTTTTGAAGAGATAGTAAAGTTCTTATCAAAGTATCTGGAACATTAAAACTTCTCGATAAATGGATACTCTCCAGACACATCACTGAGGGTTGTGGCACCATAGAAATCTCATTGGAGCAAGGAAAAAGTATGTGAGATGATCTTTTGGACCATTTAATAGCAATTTTGAAGATTTTTTTTCCCATCTGCCTTTTCTTTTGCTGCTGACTGATTTTACAGTGCTGACTGTGCCTTGAGTTTTTAGATATGTCCTGCCATTAATGGAAATTGGGGCTAGAATCCAAACATCTACCAACTTTCGTCACTATAAAACCTGAGATGCAATAGCATGGCTCTCAAATCCTAGGGACCACAATGTAATGTTCTATTTAGCTTTTTATTTGGGTGCCCTTGGGCAAATTATTTAATGTCTCTGAGGCTCAGTTTTCTCATTATTAAATGGACGTAATATTTACAGGATTGTCATGAGACTCCATTTGGACAGTTTTTATGAGTTACAGAGGCACTATTATTTTAAGGTTTTATTAATATATGATAATTATTATTCTTTGTATGCATGTAGCTTCTCATTTTAGTTGGCAAGAAGAACAATTTAAACAGATGTCAGAATAACCTGAAAATACCAATAATGGTAGAAATTACTATTTTCTGAAGTCTGCTCAATACAAGGAACTAGATTAGTTCCCACCTCCTCACTAGATTAGTTCCCACCTACCTCACAGGGTAGGATTGCCAGATAAAATATAGAATGCCCAGTTAAATTTTAATTTTAATTTCAGGTAAACAATATTTTCCTAGTATAAGTACATCCCAAATATTGCCTGGGACATACTTATAACAAAAAACCATTTGTCATTTATCTGACAATCAAGTTTAAATGGGCATCGTTTTTTTGAAAACTAAACAATAACTCTAATCAAGCCTTGCTCAGAATATTAGGAGTTAATCATTGTAACCCACTTAGAAGAATGGTAGAACAATGTTCACATAGTAAGCACTCAATAAATGTTAGCAATTAGAGAGACAATGCAGTATAAAAGTTACGGGGGCAGGCTCTGGGGCCAGACTTCCTGCACCATATCTCAGCTGGGCCACTTATTAGCTGGGTGGTCTTGGGTGAGATATTTCATCCCTGCATGCCTCAGTTTACTCATCCTAAACTGAGAGTGACAGTCCTTTCATCATAGAAGTGCTGTGAGCATCAATTAGTTAATACATGTGAAGATTTTAGAATGGCACTCAAGGCAGAGAAAATGGTCTAAAAAATGATAGCTATTATGATGTTATTATAATTTTGCTGTACCCATTTATCAGCCTATTTGACCCTAATACTTGAGCGTTAGTGCGTACTGTAATTAGGTATGTGTGCCTGCTATCTACCAGAAAGGTTTCAGGTAGCTAGGCAGGTGGGGTTTTTTTTTCTTTTAATATTTATTTATTGTTGAGAGGAAGAGAGAAAAATAGACAGAGTGAGAGTTGGGGAGGGGCAGAGAAAGAGGGAGACACAGAATCTGAAGCAGGCTCCAGGCTCCAAGCTGTCAGCACAGAGCCGGATGCGGGACTCGTACTCACGAACTGTGAGATCATGACCTGACCCGAAGTCAGACACTTAACCAACTGAGCCACCCAGGCACCCTTAGATGTGTGTTTCTTTATCCCCACTGCAGACAGGATGTTTCCAAGACCAGAGAAATCACTAACTTGCCTAAAGTCACACAGCCCCACCCTGAGCTTAAAATCCTTGACTGCCTGATTCTGAAACAGTATCTCTTTCTACTCAAGTAACTGACATATGTGATCTACAAGGTGGGGAAGATGGCGAGGAATTATAACAGCACCATCTGTAAGATGTGTGAGCACTCTGTAAATCCTAGAGAACATCATCTGAAACTATACTTGTGTTATAGTTTTGAATTTACAAAAAAACTTGTAATAATCTAAGGCATGCTGTCTCCCGTGTTCTTCTTCATAGCCTGAGATGAGCAGAGCGGGTAGGATTGCTGTCACTAGGCATAGGAGGGCAGGCAGAATCCGGGAAGGTGATGTGACTCGTTCAGAATCACCAGGCAGAATAAGGAATCACGGGTATGACTGTCATCCTCAGTTTCGAAGCCCATGTTTGTTTTCTGACCTGTGGCACTTCCCTCATTACAAACACATTCCTCCGTTATAGCTTCCAACACGGTCTGCTTTGGTTTTTATTAAATTAAGTGTGGTGTCCACATCCAAAGACAACTCGAGTGTTCTGTCTTATAAAAATTCCCCCTGCGTTGGATTTTTCTTTCCAGTTTATCTTTAAGATAATAAAAACAAATAATTCACAAATCCAGAGGAGAGATTAGCAAAACAAACGTTGCTGTTACTTTTGAGCTGTAAGCAGAGCAAGCGAGCGCCGTAATTGCTAGCAAATGCTCTGTAGCCTGTATTATTTCATCATGCTAATTATAAAGCAAAGGCCACTTCACCTCAGATTTTCTTTAGGAATCACAGGTATAATTCCTACCATGTGATTACAGCATTTTCAATATTTAACGATACTCCAAATGATTGCTTGGCAGTCAAATGCATTCTGTGCATCCCTTTTTGGATTCCTGAAACTCTTGTCCACGTTGCATGTCTCTAGACCACCATTAATATACAATATGCTCACCCTTGAATTTTTCTCTCAACTTAAAAAAAAAAAAGGCAGCAAGATGTTTATGGAAAATGCTGGGTTTGGCGGCTTTAAAAGGAAAGTGCTTTGAAAGACCAGGCAGGAGTCCAAGCTGACCTAAGGCCAAAGTCTCTATCAAAGCTGATGGTCTCCAGCCCAGCAGTATAGAACTGAGCATGGAAGGAACTGCCAATCTGTGGATGTCACAGGATAGCCCCTTGTCCTCTGAAATACCTTCCAGGGAGCAGAAGGGTGACAGTGGAGAGGGTGGGGGCAGTAGAAATTCTTCTGCCCTCTCCCCAAAAGACTTAGATGCTAATCAAAGGCACTACATTTTGTAACAGGGTCAGGAAGGGATAAAAAGTATTAAAATTTGTAGATTAAGATCCACTTTCATTTTTAAAAAACAATGCAGAGAAATTGAGCAAGAAAAAAAAAAGAATGGAAAGAAATATACACAAGTGCAAATGTGGTTATTTCTGGATGGTTGGTCAAAATTATTTCATTTACAAGTAACGGAATCTCAGCTAAAACTCAATGAGGTGAAAAAATTTATAAAAGAAACATATTGGCTCATATAACTTTTTGGCCAAGAAATAGAGGTTATAGTTTGGGGGCACCACTGGATGCAGGTCCTCAAACTGTCATTGGAGATCTTTCATTTCTCACCCTTCTTTCTATTCAACCAGAAAGCTGGAATGTGCTTTCTTCTCTATTCTTCACCATCAGAATCTTCAGACATGTTCAGTCTTATCTCTTTAGGGTCCCAGAAGGAAAGAGCATCGTTCAGTAGGTCCAGCAGTCCCAAGGAAGTGTCTGCCTGGTTGATGGGCCCATGCCTGCAGCTGGGTCAACTCCATGCAAACCACCTGGAATTGGCAGGATTATTGTACAGTCGGGATAGTGATTCCCTCCAAATCATGTGTCCTCTACTCTGATTTTCATCTGCTTTTTGTTAGACTATTTTTTTCCTAACTGGCTTTTAATGATAGCATTTAAGTTTTAAAATTTGTTTTGAAACATACTGTGATAGTGAAGAAAGGAATCCAAGAGATTCTAAGCATTTGGGAAACCTTACACTTCTAATATCCCTAGCTGCTTTCCAAGTAAATGGAGCTGGTAAATAGCCATTTTTGTCCATGAGAGGACAGTGGCCTGGCTGTAGTTAGGGAACCAGAGATAGGCACCTTAGCCTGAAGACAGAGATGGCACCATTCTGTCTCTGTGCATCAATTCATTTAATCCTCACAAATCCATTTGAGATAGATGCAATTAATATCCACCTGTTAGATGAGGAAACCGAGGCACACAGAGATGAAGCAACCTCCTCAAGGTTAAGTGTTAAGTGTAAGAGTTGATCTTCACACCCAACAGACTGTCTATCTAGGGGCCTGTTAAAAAGATCTTGAGAGGACCCAGATGTAGGGGGGACAGCAGAAGCAAAAGGTAGTGAGGGTGGGAGAGAGAACCCTCTTCTGAGAAGACATCTCAGAGTGGTTATCATTATGAGGAATAGGGGACATTGTTCTAGCTCTTCACGAGCTGGTTTTCCTGCTCACTTCCCCGTGTCTCTTGACAGTAGTGTTCTGTTGCCTGACATAGTGTTGCCTCATCCTCAGCCCAAAAAAGCCTGACTCATCAGTGTGACAAGGGAGCCATAAAGTCCTATATACACCTGGTCAGCCCAGTTAACTTCCATCAAGCCCAAGAAATTCAGCAAGCTTATTAATTTCCCTTCCCCAGCCTCTCCTTAAGTTTTCTGTGTAGATTGTCCCTTTTGACTATGATTTCTTTCTGCTTGGCGTTACCAGGAGTGGCCAGTGTTTCTTTCTCTTACAGGATAACACCTTGAGGGCAGGGTCCACACTTGACTCACTTCTACAGGAGAGGCCTGCTCTGCATACAGCAGGGGCCTAGTAACTGCCAGTGAAATAAAATTGAGGTTTGTCCAGGCTCCTGCAGGATGACAGAGCCTCTGTTGTGAGGTCCCTGTCCCGAAAGGCCAAGACCTAGCCTCTTCTTTCCCTTCATCTCCTGACCTTGGCCTTGCCAGAGAATGCAGAACCAAACTTCTCTTGCCATACAGGGCTAAATGTAGTCCTGAGACAGACTGTCCAATAGCACCCTCGGGACAGCCTGAGGGAGGCTTGTAGCTGCGCCACTGGGGGTCCTTCTTGTAGAGTCAGTGAAGGGCAGTCCAGAAGGGACACCCCTGGGGTATGCCTCAAGGGTTGGGTTGAAGCCATTGGTGAGTTCAGATGGTGTACACTCTGCAGACATCTTTCCGGCAAAAAGTTAAGTCCTAGAAATACTGTGCCCTGTTTTTTACGTTATTGCTTTTTTGGGACTGGGACATAAGACCTTTGAAGAGTAGGTCAACCTTTAGCTTTTAGTGTCTGGTTTTAATCTCTGGGGCCATTTGAGATCTTGGTGGGAGATGCTGAAGAATGAGATGAGATTATTAAGATGGCTCTCTGGGGGCACCTTGGTGGCTCAGTAAATCACTCATGATTTTGACTCTTGGTTTTGGCTGAGCTCATGATCCCAGAGTCGTAGGATTGCGCCCTGAATTAGGCTCTGCACCGAGTGTGGATACTGCTTGGAATTCTCTCTCTCCCTCTCTCTCTCTCTCTCTCTCCCTCTCTCTCTCTCCTGGCCCTCTCTCCAGCTTGTGCGCTCTCTCTCTCTCTCTCTCTCAAAAAAAAAAAAAAAAAAAAAAAAAAAGATGGCTGCCTGGAGATAGACTTGGATCTAGAACATGGGAGCATCATTTGGTACTCAGTAAATGTTCTCTGATGCTTTTGGAGGTTTTTTTCTTTTCTTAAGAACAATGAAAAGGATGGAAAAATACACCAAATTTCTACCCAGGACATTACAACTATAGCTGTCCTTGTCAACCTTACTGTTAGCACTCTACCCTTCTTCGCTCAGGATACCCCAGGCTTCTGTTTTGAGTCTTTAGATACTCCAATCATATTCCCATCTCAGGGCCTTTGAACTTGCTGTTTCATCCTCCTGAAATCCCCTTCTTTCTCTTCCACTGAAGCAAGGAGGTGTCAGGTCATATTTTATCTCCTCAAAGACGCCATTCCAGATCACTCAGCCTAAAGTAATTCTCACCCCAGCTGCTCTTTCTCCCATTATCCTTTTTAATGTCTTCATAGTCTTTACCACCATCTATGGTTTCTTTCTCTATTGGTTTGTTGATATTGTATTGTCTGACTTTGCTAGAATGTAAGACATTCCTTAAGAATGGAGTTCCCTGGAGCTCTCCGGCTTTGTCTGTATCTCTATATGACAACCTCTAGCGTGTTGTGGATGTAGCCTGCTGTCACCATACATCAGTAGGACACTATTAGTATACCATCCCCTGTGCCCTTGGCTGTGGGAAAGATGGTTTTTCTCTTTCACAGATAGCCTGGGTTAGAACCTGATTCTAAGTTTGGATCCCTAGAAGGGTTTTTGATGTAGCATCCCATAAGTTATGATTTTCCAAGGCTATTTCTGCTGAGCCTTGAGATTTATATGTTTGGTATTTGGTGGCATTCACAAGAATTTCCTTTGAGGTTTTACAACTATAGCATAGCATTGACTCCATGTGTTCAGCTAAAGGATAGCTTCTGGGAACTCATTGAACTGCTTGAATTTTAAATTTTGGAATTTTGTTTTCCAGATTTTGGTCCTCAATTACTGCTTCCACCAGGTGTGAATGGGTGTCCTGTGTGAAAAAGGAAAATAGAGGAAAGTAGAGAGGGACACTGGTGCAGCAGACGTTGTCCCACCCACCTCCCCTCGGCACTCACAGTTCCTGTGCGTGACAACCGGCGCTCTATTGTAAACACCTGTTCCTCTTTGCCTGCCATCATTCTCTAGCTACCATGCAGGGCAGGCTAGCAATGCCAGGAAGCTAGTGGCCCCCAAAGCAGCCCTCAGTGTATGACTGTTGAGAGTGAGTGAATAAAATCCAGCTTCCTCACTGCTGACCCGCCACCTCTTTGGTGAGCTCTTCCCATGGGTCCCCAGCAAGGCTGACTTTGAGTTGCCTACAGAGGTAAATTTGCTCATTCATGCACCCTGGATCGGCCTCCTTCCCTTTCCAGTCTCACTCTGGTGCTTTTTACAAATTCACCTCCCAAATAAACCTTCTTGCACTTAAACCCTTATGTCAGGGTCTACTTCTGGCACCATCTAATCTAAGGCAGCATTCTGTGACTAAACATGGCCAAATAAACTTAGGAACTGAACAAAGTTAAATATTTTTTTTCTCCCCACAGGACCTCCCAGCCTGACTAATGTGGTAACGTGCATTGCAAATTTTCAAGACAAGTTTTGATGCAGCGTTTCCTTTATTTATTTGGCCATGGAAACTGAGGCAGGGGTGCCCCTTACAGGAGAAAGTGAGCCTTAGAACAACACACTCTAGGACCTCTTATTCCACTCTTTAGCAGAGTAGGAGAAGCTCAGTGGCCATGATCAAATTTTTGTTTGGTGACAGTTCTGTGGGCTTCAAGCTTCATGTAGCTGAAAGAGCAGTGTAAATGCACTTACTTCATAGCCATTCACATGCTCTCTTGGTACAGATTCAAGCTTCTGCTCTACAGGGAATAGAGAACGGACAAGTCTTTCAAAATGCCCTGCTTCTCCAGGTTACTCACTCAAGGTCCTGCAAGTTAACTTAGCAGTTTCTTCCGTCTTTTGTACTTCTCTTTTGTCATGCTAAAAGCCACTGGTTTAGAAATGAGCTAATGGGAACTGACCATATTGCCAGTTAAAGACTTGAGAACGTCACTAATGAGTCACTTATTCACATTGTGGGGGTAAATAATACAGATGTGAGGGCACCCTGGAGCCTCAGTCTAGCAGGGGAGATGGAAAATGAACTCATAGTTACAAAAAGAATTAATCCCCATAAGTGTTCTTAATGAACATGTGCATATGAATGAAGAGAATATATAATGAAGAGAGTGTGTAACGAAGTATCAGGAAGGCTTCCTGGAGCAAGTGGCATGTAGGGGGAAACATAAAGGGTGAAGGGGAGGGATGAGTGTTAGAGTAGGTGCTAAGGCTGGGAGTGAGAAATAGCCCAGTGTTAGAGGAACTAACAGGTAATGGGGATGGAGGCGGGGGTCGGGGGACCAGGTCTCCAACCGTCAGAGGAAGAGGATTGGGAACTCAGTCTGGTGGAGTGGACGCAGGCCAGATTAAGTTTATGTTGATTCGCTTAGTGAGCTTATGCAGGAAACATTCCTTCGCCTCTATATCCTCATCTGCAAAGTAGGCATATAATAGCACCAGCCAAATGGGGCTCTAGGATCAAGTACAATTAACACATTCAAGACCCTTCACAAAGTGCCTGTCACATAGCAGGTGGTCACTAAATGGTTATGACTTCATTATTTATGCATTGTTCATGCTAATTTGGTTGGTTAGTGGGGGAACTGGGATTCAAACCCAGTTTTTTCTTACTAGAGCCTCCTCTATTAACTTACTTGAGATATTTTCTGATATAATTTTATATAGCGTTTCTCAAAGAGGATTCTGTGGATTATTAGGTGATGTTACGTATCAACTTTTTGAAAATATTTAGGAATTAAGCCTATCAGAAAATGATCAGAAGATTTTTAATAATGAAAGGTATTCTGCAAAATTGTAGATGCCATCATCCCATTTTTGTAGTTTTAATATTTAGAAGACTAGATTTTTAAAAATAGAAATGGCGAAAACATTATTGTTAGATAATGTAATTGTGGGTGACTTCCTAAATAAATTTATTTTAAAAAACCTTTTATGATTGTTCCCCCAAAATGTAATAAACTTGGTAAAGTTCCAGATTTTCTTCCTGCCTTAAAACTTAGGAATTACTCACTTCCCTATTTACAAAAAAAAAAAATTTATGTGTGCAGGACCCACCTCCTACCAGGAATTGACTTAAATGACTACTAATCAAGTTTGGAAAAGAGCTAAAACCAGTTGAATCTGCTGCATCCGGGTCCACTTTAGAGAGGAAAGGGATGCCTTCCGCTCTCTGGCAGAAGTCAGTGCGAAAGGACAGGAGTGGTCCATTTCCAGTCCTGGCCAGCTGGCCAGTGCTCAGAGCGTCTGTAGGTTTAATGACTGGCACAAAGAAAAAAAAAGGGTAGCTGGATTTGCTTTCTTGCCTTTCTCAGTGGTTTAGCTTGAATGCTTAAGGCATTTTCCAGAGGGCAGTGGACCCAGGCCTGGGCTTAGAAGATCCCTTGGAACTATTGATGAAATCTTACATGCACCTTGGTTTTTGCCCCGAAGAGAAAACGTGAGCTCCAGCCCCCAGGTTCCCCTTTGCCAGGTGTTAGCCACAAACATGCCACCAGCATACTATGGGGTGGACCCCACAAAAGCATTCCTCAGGCTTTTCAAAGAACACATTAGCACATGATTCCTTCACGATTTGAGGTTCATCCTCAAGCAGTCATCCATTCTTCTATGTACATAACATTATCGGATCAAAATGTGCCCGAGACAAATTCTTCTCGCTGAAAAGATGCGTGGCAAAGAAACCTCAGCAGTATTCATTCAGGATGTTGATGTAGCACACGCAGCTTTAATTTGGATTAGGATGCTCCAGCTAAAAGAAAATGATTTAATCTTGCCAGACTACACCCCCCCCACCAAACACAACAAAAAGAAAAATAAAATAAGATTTAGCTTCAGTTCCCCAAATCTTTGTCTCAACAGGTATCTTCTGTAGCATTTTATTTTATTTTTAATTTTTTTAGCATTTATTATTTTTGAGAGAGAGAGAGACAGAGACAGAGACAGAGAGCAAGCAGAGGAGAAGCAGAAAAACAGGGAGACACAGAACTGGAAGCAGGCTCCAGGCTCTGAGTTGTCAGCACAGAGCCAGACGCGGGGCTCGAACCCACGAACCACAAGATCAGGATCTGAGCTGAAGTCAGCCGCCCAACGAACTGAGCCACTCAGGCGCCCCTCTGTAGCATTTTAAAGAGTCTCCCAGGGGTGCCTGGGTGGCTCAGTCAGTTAAGTGTCCGATTTTGGCTCAGGTCATGAGCTCACGGTTCATGAGTTTAAGCCCCATGTCCGGCTCTCTGCTGACAGCTCAGAGCCTGGAGCCTGCTTCCAATTCTGTGTCTCCCTCTCTCCCTGCCCCTCCCGCCTCTCAAAAATAAATATTAAAAAATTTTAAAAACAAGTATCCCAACAGACACTTATTAAGTGCTTACTAGGCGTCATACACTGCAAAGGCATGCCTCAAAGAGGAGAAACTGGTCATTTTTTAGGAAGCAGACTCCTGGAAAATATTTCTGAGGTAAATCAGGATTTATTTGAAGCCTAAGATAGAGGATGTGGGCTCCAGATGGTACTTGTGTGAGTGAAAGCTCTTAAGTAAAACAGAGCTGACCTCAGAGTGTGAGGAGCACGTATTTGCAAATTATGAGACCATCTGTCACTTGAGGACAATTGAATAATGTCTTTCATAGGAAATTGGGGAACTTATGTGCCTCGTTTTGAGGGTCTCAGTTCTGAAAGACTATGCCCATGAGGCATTCATTGATTTCAGAAGGTGGACCCTCAGGGTATGTAAAAGGTGCACTAAAATCCTCAAAAACTCATGATACCCTTCAACAACCATGATCAATCACTGCATTAAAATAATAAATAAATAGAAGAATATTTCCATGTGTTGGTGTAGGAAACATATGTACAGGGGTAGCCCCAATGCCTGGAACTCTGGAGTTCTGGGGCAGACCTACTGGAGTTCTATTTAGAAGATCCCAAATCATGTTGACAGGGATAGGAGGTATCTACCAAGGACTTGAAATCGACAGCTATGTCCCTAGAATGCCTGGATTTAGACTCTAAACACAATGTTGTCTATATTGTTTCTGCAGTGTGCCCTTCCTTCCCTTCCATCCTGGATTATTGTTTGCCACCATTTCAGATTCTCAGGAGTGTCTCTTCCTCATGCACCCAGAGCATTCCCTGCCTTTCTCAGTAACAGCCCATTGCCATTATGCAGCCACTTCTGTACTAGACTGTGAATCCGCTCACGTCAGGAAGCAAGTGTTACTCATCTTTTTACTCTATGGCACCTGCCACAGTGGCCAGCATAGAGGAGACCCGAAAATGGTTTTGGGGATAAGGAAGTGGAAAAGGAGAGAGAGGCTTCTCCGGGACCTTAATCTGTTTCTCATCAGTTAACTCACAAGTTTTGGGGGTTTGTTGTTGTTGTTTAAGCAGGAGGAACCCAAAGATGAGCAGTGGAAGATGCTTAATTTTCTGGCAGAGTTTTAAAATAAAGCTCAGGGACCACCTGGCAAAGTTCTTGAAAGCCAGTAATGGGCAGTAATACAGTTATATAAATATGCCACGTGATGGAAAATAATATCTTCTTTGGGCTTTTTGCTGTAACCAGTGGAGTGGTTAAGAGTATGGTTTGGGGGTCAGAACACCTGGGTTTGGTCCTGTAACCTTGTACAAATCATTTAAGCCCTCTGACTTTCAGTATCACTATTTATAAAATGGGGTTAATGTAATTATCTCATGGAATCCTTGTTTAAACGCCATTTAAAAAATTAATATATGTTACTTCCATCTGTGGCAAATAGTAAATTCCTGATAAATGTTAGTGATTCTAATTATTAGCCAGTAACATATGTTAACATTTTGTAGCCCTATAGGTTTAAATAGAAAGTATTTACTTACATTAGATCCAACAAAACTTCTACTTGGTGCCTATTGTGTTATGTGGTAGACTGTACAGGGGCTAGATTTGGGAAGTTGAATGGTCCTGTCACTGAAGTCTTATGACTAAAATTCAAAGGGAAGCAAATCATTTAAACATGGTCTTATATGTGCTATTAGTAAAGTCATTAGCAGGGTGTCATGGGAGACACATCGAACAGATTTTTAGTGTTAATTACTGTCAATTGGTTGAAACTTACTGCTTTGGGATGCTGTGTTCAGAAGGATTCTGAAGTGAAGTCCAGTTTCTGTGGACAAAAGCACTATGATTAATTAAGCAACGTCTGACACAGACGGAAGTGAGCGGACTATGGTCTGAGCGCCACACATTAATCATTAGAATCGTACCCATTGAAAAAAGGATAACAGGGAAGGTAGGTATTCAAGAGGAACAGACATCTGCATTGTACGGCATTACACATTCTTGAGTTGAGCTAAGGACTGATATTACACACATGCGCGCGTGCGCGCACTCACACACACACACACACACACACACACACAAAACAGACACGCCTGGGTTTACACTGGGCTTTGCTTCCTTGACTTTGCACCTGTTACTAAGCATCTCTAAGCCTCACTGACCACAGAAGTGGAACGGAGGTAACAATACATCCTTATTGTGTGGATTAAATGTGAAAACATCTAGCGAAGAGCCTAGGCCTCGGTAGGTACTTAACAAATGATATTACTGTTAAAATGATTCTGGACTTCCCAAACTCTCTCAGTGTGAAGACATCTCTGCTCTGCATTCTGCTCACTACAATGAAAGACTCACCCCCCACTTGAAAGCACAAGAAAATAACCATTTAAGTATTCTTCTCTTATTAAAGCCACCACCCAGTGAGGGAAACATAAAGAGAAGAGTGAGTGAACTTGCCTTCTTTACCGCACAAAGTTTAGCAACACAAATAATCCTCATTCCAAAAGATTACCTTTTCAAGTACCTCTTGTGTTTTTAGCAGGTAAATTCTGTGAGAGCGAGGATGATGTCTCACATGGGTTCTGTACATCCTCAAACATACATTATGGCTGCTTAGTAAGTAAGAAAGATAAAAATAGCCCAGGAAAATAAGGTAAGTATTAAATTGATATCATTTAGAGACTAGAGTTGTGAAAACAGAAAAATTCTAATATTTGATGCCGGCATATTCCCTATCAAGCTTATTCTACATGTAATCATTCTTCTTAAACATTATAGGTAATAGAACAAATTCATATATTTGAAATATATATATATATAAACCATTGGTAATTCACTTTATATGTCACGCAAATAAACTTTATAGTTTATATAGTAGTTATACAGATATTGGGAGTTTACCATGTGTTTGTGCTATGAACTTGAGCCGCATTATATCATATATACTTGACCACAATCCTTTGACATAGGTACTATTATCTAACAAAAGTCACAGATGATAAAGTCGAGGTTTAAAATAATTTTAAGGATTTGAATCTAGATGCTTCTGATTCCAAAGCCCCTGGCTTTTGCCCCTTGTACTTAGCAAGTCTCTATTCCCCCAAAATGTGTGTAGCTTTTTTTTTTAAATTAATGTTTATGTATTATTTGAGAGAGAAAGAGAGCGAGAGAGAGAGAGAGAGAGAGAGAGAGAGCATGAGTGGGGGAAGGGCAGGGGCAAAGGGAGACACAGAATCTGAAACAGGATCCAGGCTCTGAGCTGTCAGCACAGAGCCCGATGTGGGGCCCGAGCTCACAGACTAACTATAAGATCATGACCTGGGCCGAAGTTGGACACTTAACTGACTGAACCACCCAGTCACCCCTGTGTGTAGCTTTAATGCTTGTAAATGGAAAGAATTTGAAGTTTGTTGTTTTAAGAACTCAATGACTTATCTTTGTATACTTCTCTCTCTACGTGTTCTATCAATTCAGCCTTTTATGTGTAAGGTTTGGTTTAAGCAGAGCACACCTGGGGTTACTCACAAATTATGAACATGAGAGTGTCCAGTAAACTGATGACACATCATAGACACTTAATAAATGATGGCTATAAGAATGAATAACCAACTAAATAAAAACATTTTGTGCAGCACATATTACTATGCAAATATCCACAGTATCATTTCCAATAACTCTGCCGTTTTGTGATGTTCTTAACCACCAAATCATTTCACAACATTTTCTGGAATTTAGCTCACCTTATCAGTGCATTATCAGCTCTGTGTGAGTATGTGAGCACATAATGTGTCCAAAGTAGTCACTGGGATCATTTCCTTTTTGGTTAAGTGGACAATACTTTTGAAAATTAGTTGATCCATATAAATGGATGTACTTCTTCTTGGCAATACATGCTTAATTACTTAGTTTCAAACTCTATTGTCTACCATAAAAGGAAGTTTAAGGCTACTATGAGTGATGATCAGAGATTCCAAAAAAATAAAACAGCTACCTTATCAAGTCAGACATTTATAAAAATGTGGTCTGAAAACATGGAGGTAATATACATTCCCTAATTAAACACATATGTGACACAGTCAATAATGTGGGGTAATAGATGTTTAAACTTTTCACAAAGGAAAAAGTCAGCCACTATCCTTCATTCATTCCTGACTAAGGGACAAGTGTTGAAATCTCTTTGAGTTTGCTCTCAATGCAAAAAGTGGTTCTGTTCCATTCTAAGTGTGTGAATATAATGGGTACTTGGAATGGTCTAGAATATGGTATCCTAATTAATCCAATCTAAGTTTCTATAGATACCATTTGTGTATGATCAAGTGTCATAGAAACTGAATGCAATACAACACACTGAAAAACATGTTTCTTGAGGATTCTGGCTCTGGTTAAAATGACATAAACACACTCTACCTTATTTTTCCCACTGAATGCAGGCAAAAACCCTAGACAAAATGCACACAGCTTCTATCTGAAGACTCTGAAAAGTAAGTGGTAGCAGGTGGATTGGAAAAAGAAGCCAGAACTCTAAGTAAAATTGAGACCATGAATTTCCTAGGTTTTTACTCCCACATCTTCTGGTCCAGGCTCAAGGACAACATGAATCCTGAAACAGCACGTGGTTACAGGGAGAAAGAACCCCAAGAAGAGCCCTTGCTTCTAGTCCAAGGAGTGTAAAGGGGACCCTAAGGAACAGAGAGAGTGGGGGCAATCTATGTCTTGTCTTGTTTTTTCCTGCGTTTTCTCCTCCAGCCCATGGGCAAGCTTCAGGCATGTCAGCTATAATCCTGGTCAGTGGCGACGGCAACAGAGTTTAGGCAGGCTCCCCAACCTTCTCTCTGACCAGAGGAACTACTGTTTGAAGAGTTGGGGTGGATAACTGTGCATTTTTTCTTTCTCTCTATCCATATGTGGGGTACGGGGGGCAGATCCAGGTGTGGGAAATGCATGGTAGAAGGGATGGGGGGGAGGGAAGCCTTTGCTTCCTAGTAAAAGGAATGGGAAGTGGCCCTTAAGGGCCAGGGAGTGGGGGGCGTGTGGGTGGCTCAGCCCATCAAGTGTCCAACTTGGGCTCAGACGATCCCATGCTTGAAGAGTTCAAGCCCCGTGTTGGGCTCTGCGCTGACAGCTCAGAGCCTCTAGCCTGCTTCAGAATCTGTGTCTCCCTCTCTCTGTCTCTGCCCCATCCTACTTGTGCTCGCTCTCAAAACTAAATTAAAAAACTTTGAAAAATCTTTAAAAACAGAAAGAGTCAAGGAGTGTCCAGTGGAAACAATATATTTTATCTTGCCCGATATATCCAAAATATTATGATTTCAACATGTAATCAATATGAAAAAATATTAATGAAATATTTTACTTTTGATTTTGAGGGGAGCGTTAAGTCTTCAAAATCTCCTAGTTATGGGTGGCTACTAAGCACCGGAAAGGTGGCCGGTCCAAACTGAAATATGCTGTAAATGTAAAACACACAGCAGACTTTAAACTAAATTCTTAAAGTCAATTTCACCTTATTTTTTAAAAATTTCTTTAATGTGACTCCTAAAAAATGTAAAATTACGTATCTGACTCACATTCTATTTTTGTGAGACAGCATTGCTATAGAAAAAGGCTGATAGAGGCTGGTGTCCTTGAGGACAGTTTCATGAAGGATGAAGGCCTTGGGGGTTGAGGTAGCAGGCTAGAGTTGTGCTTCCCGGAGTGGGAGCGGGTAGGGCTTTGGGTAAGTGTTGGAAACCAGAGGAGGAGTGGGGAGGATGGATACAAGGCCTCCAAAGAGTATCTACTAAAACCTGCTTCTGGAAAGCTCAGAGGCTGGCTCAAGTCTTCTGAGCCTGGGAGGTCCCCCCATGAGACAGGTGGCGGATGCCAGGGGCATCCTTCTACAAAACTGTGGGCCCAGGAGTCAAATGACAATATCTGCAGTGCTAATAGGTGATCATCAGCTAAGTCATGTTTGTACATTAGCATCACACAGAGGCTCCTGAGATAAAATCTCTTGCTTTTCCAGGAGCATTCAGGGCCCAACATCCACGTTTTCTCACTAGGAAAATATGTCCTTTTGGCTTAAAGGAGGAAGAGCTGTTTCAGGTGACTGCCTTTTTCCCCTCAATTATGCTGTAGTGAGTGTTGAAAAATAATAACTCGGGCTCACATTTATTAAACATTTATAGTGTGCCTGGGACTATATTGGGGGCATTATGTATATTAATCTCACTGAATGCTCCTGACAACCCTAATCTATAGATATTGTTATTAGTCCATTTTACAGTGTGGAAAGAGAAGCTCAGAGAGGTAAAAAATGTATATATATCTTCATTGTCAAACAGCTTGGAAGTGAGGGAGGCAAATTGGAAACCCACTGCTGTCTGCCTCTTCAACAAGCACGCTGTTCTCCTGCTGGTGGGGCTGCTCTCAGCTCAGCCCCGGGATGGTTTCTCAGCCCTTGAGTCTTGAACGTCCATTCCAAGCCTAAACAGTCCAGCAGAAATAGGAGCATTTCCTTTTTCCAGCCTGCTGGAAATAAGCACCTGCGCAGAGTTACTGTTCTCTGTGCATTTCACACGTGAGGGTGAACTTCCAGTGCAACTGGTTATTTCACAAAGCTGAGCCCCGGCAAGGCCATCTGCGCCGTTCCCCTGCCTTTAGGCAATGGAGTTTTGCTCTATTTATTGCTAAGGAAGCTGCTGCTTCATGGGGCAAAGGTCTCTTCATGCCAGGCGTCCCTGTTCAGGAGACTTCGGAGGCTTTACACTGAAGCTTGTGTGCTCTGTTTCCACAATCTGAGCCCATGCCCAGCCTCAAGGGCTCTGGGACTCTGGAAGAAAGCTTTTCCTCTTCCTAAGATTTGCACAGTGCAAGGCACAGAGACAGTGCTTGGCCAGAGCAGGTTAGCTGGACTAGATGCTAGTTTCCTGGCCATCTGCCCCTACCTCCGCTACCTTCAATATGCATTAAACTGTCCCAGCTTCTTAAATTAGGTCTCCTGGATATGAAGGAATGAAGGAGGCTAGGAGGGTAGATTTGGAAGGCCACACCAACAGGGAATCTATCTAGGGAGGCAAGAGAAGGCTTATGAATAAATGGTGAGGCACAGCCCAGAATCATTGAAGCCAAGGAAATTCAAGTGTGGGAACAGCCTCCACAGGGCGAGGGTGTTCCAGGAAGGCTTCCTGGAAGGACACGCATTGTGAATTCCCTAACCAGGTGTTTTTCAAACTGTGAGTCATGACCCCAGGGTCAAAAAAAAATCACTGTGGTTGAGTCGTGACCAGATTTTTTTTTTTTTAATGACATACAATTGAGTGTGTAACTGGCTTATAGCCTATAAAGTATTTCTTTGCGACCTGAAAAAGTTTGAAACACTGCCCTATCCTTTTCCTTCTAAGAGCTTTCTCTACTCCTGTGATTCTAAACCCACCAGCCCCTGGTGAAGGTGATTGTCTGTTCTGCTGGGGATGGAGACATGGTTCGAGTTTCCCATCTTCAAAGAAATCACCCTTCATTCTTCCTGTTGTGTCTGTTCCTGGTGGGCAGTGTGTCATTGATGGAGACAAGAGCTAACGTGTATGTAGAACTAGCTCAGGACCAGGCAGTATATACACGTGATCAACATTGAATCTTTCTGTCATGTCCTTCTCACCTCACAATAACCCTACAATCAGGGTTCATCGTTTCCATGTTTCCAATGAGAAAACTGAGGGTCAGGATGAAGGTTTTACTAGTCAATTGCCAGGAAGTGACTGAGCTGGGATTTGAACCCACTCTCTTCTGACTCTGATGCTAGTGTAAAGTGATCTATATTGCTATAAATAGTTTTATTTCTAACTTGGAATTTTGATTATGGAATTATCTATTCCAGTTAACCAGAGCATACACAGTGACGCTGCATTTTGTGCCCTTCACAGTGAGTGAATCCTTGAATTTGTGCCAGTTTTCCCCCTGGTTTTTGTTTAACATAAAATTTACCATTTTATCCATTTTTAAACACAAAGTTCAATGGTATTAAATATATTCACAATATCATGCTGCCATCACCAGCACAATAGAAACTGAAACTCTATACTCATTGAACTCATTGAACAATAACATCCTATTTCCCCTTCGCCCCCAGCCCTTAGCAACCACCTTTCTACTTTCTTGTTTCTATGATTTTGATGACTCTAAGTACCTCTTATAAGTGGAATCACACAGTATTTGTCTTTTTGTGAATAGTATATTTCATTTAGAATAATGTCCCCAAGTTGTCTCCACATTGTAACCTGTGTCAGAATTTCCTTCATTCTTTGGGCTAAATAACATTCAAGTGTATAGATAAACCACATTTTGTTTATCTACTCATCTGTCAGTCGACACTGACTTGATTCCATATTTTTAGCTCTTATTATGAATAATGCTGCTAGGAACTGGGGGTACAAATATGTCTTCAAAACACTGCTTTCAATTCTTTTGGATATACAACCAGAAGTAGAATTGGTGGATTATGGTGGATCATTTTTAATTTTTTGAGGCAGTGGCTGCATTTATATTCCCACCAACAGAGCACAAGGGTTCCAACTCCTCTTGTCCTCACCAACACACTATTTTCTGATTTTTGGGGAGATGGCCTTCCTGACAGGTGTGAGGTGGCATTTCCCTGGGGTTTCAATTTGTATTTCTCTAACGATTATTGATATTGAACATCTGTTCACGTACTTGTTGGGCCTTTTGTAGATGTTTGGAGAAGTGTCTATTCAAGTCCTTTGCCCATTTTTGAATCATTTTTGTTGCTGTTGAGTTTTAGGAGTTTTCTACACATTTTGCATGTTAATCTTTTATCAGATATATGATTTGCCAATATTTTCTCCAATTCTGTGGATTGCTCTTTTATTCTGTTGGTAGTGTCTTTTGACACGCAATTATCTAATTTTCACAAAGTCAAATTTGTCTATCTTTTTGGCTGTTCCTTTGGTGACATATCTAAGGAATCATTGCCAAATCCAATTTTGTGAAGATTTTTGCCTTGTGTTTTCTTCTAAGAGTTTATAGTTTGAGGTCTTCCATTTGGGCCTTTGATCCATTTTGAGTTAATGCTTGTATCTGATGTTACGTAAAGGTGCAATTTCCTTCTGTTGCATGTAGCTATCCAGTTTTCCTAGCACCATTCATTGTAAACACTGTTGTTTCCCCATTGAATGATCTTGGCACCCTTATTAAAATCATGCACAAAGTTTTAAGCTAAGTTTGTAATGGAGCAGAATGGATTTGTAAATATCATTAGTGTTGCCCAATAAGACTGAATCACCTTTCCTTTTCTCTCTTTGAAGGCTTATAAATCCCCATATTATTATTTTTTTCAGGAAAATGGAGCTATACATTTCCTAGCTTGGGATCTAAAGTACTGTTTCCTCACCTCAGTTCCATCTCTTGGGTCCATTATCCACCTCTCTTCCCCTTTGCTGCCTATCATCATCTCTTGCCAGGCTACCTGTAATAGCTTCCTGACGGATCTCTTCAATCTGATACTCTTCTGATCTTTTTGAAATGCAAATCCTATCAATCCACTGCTTATGATATTTCAGTGGCTTCTTTTTGCTCTTTTTGGCACAGAAAGACCATATTTATTAGGGCAGCTACATGTTGCTATGGTCTGATCTCCCTTTCTTCTCCAGCTTCATTTTGTACCATGCTGTTTGCTCTTATCATCAAGCAGGGCCCCTTTCATTCCTCTGATATGCCATCTTCCTTCCTGCCACAGGGCCTTTGCCCTGTTCCTTCTGCTTGCATCACTGTGCAAACCATATATTCTTTGGTTAACCTCTGTATCCTTGACTTGACTATGAGCTCCAGAAAGGCAAGAATTGTGTGTGTCTATCTTTTGCCCCCAGAGCCTAACACAATGTCCAGCTCATAAAGTAGACAGTAGGACATTCGATATTCAACTTTGTTGACCTCTTTTGGAGCAGGTGTGATAAAAGCTCCAGGTGCTCATGTTTGGCCATTAGCCTCAACTCAGAGGGAGGTATGCAAGGGCAAGGCTCTGGGGGATGAAAGAGTCAGGTTTAGCAGAAAGAAGAGCCTTCTGAGTATAAATGTTGATGTCTCAGAGCCCTGGTATTTATGGTTTCTCCTTTATTTGGTTTGGACACAAGACATTCCTCCATCTCCTTTGGGTACTGTCATTTCCTTGTTTAGGAGTTTAGTTAAATCTGCACCTAACATGCTACAAACAGTCGGGGAGGAGTGGGGTGTCTGGTTTATGGCACTGAGGGAAATGTTAACTGTGCACAGTCTAGTGTAGCCACAGGATTTACTGTGTATATAATTCTAGGATAGATTTGCCTGGGCCTCTGTTTGCCTAGTCCCAAATTTAAGCTGTCTCCCTGCCTATGTATTTCCCAAGGAATCTAAGGATAAGAAGTAGAAAAAAAAAAGAGAGAGAGAGAGATAAGACTTCTTCGTGAGCAAAGACAGGTTTGCTAGGCAAACCTTTTATCTAAGCAACCACTGGCGCATGCTAAGGGGACACTATTAATAACAGTGGTACTAGCAATAAGAATTATAGCCCTTACTGAATTTTGTTATGTGCTAAGTCCTTTGCCTGCATTATCTCATTTAATATTCACAACCACTGTAGGTAGTGCTTTTACTCAGGAGTAAACTAGAACATAGAGAAAGGAAGCTCTTTCCTCCAGACCACACATGAAGCAACAGGTGGTAAAGGGATTTGAAACTAGGCAGATCATCTTCCATTCCCATTGCTCTTCACCACTGTTTTATCTGCTCTCTTCAGTCTTTCTTTTTTATTATATGATAGGTTCTGGCATTCAAAGGACGATAAGTAATACATGATCCCTTCCCTGGAGAAGTTCAGCACCCACTCAGGGACCTACCAACCTCATTCCCTTCTTGTTGACATTGAGCACTTACAGTAAACCAGTTCTGAGCGAAGCCCTGTACCTGTGGTATGAAAGCCTCAAAACCATCCCCAGGTAGGTGCTATAATCATACCCTTTAAAGAGAAGAAAATGAAGACCTAAGGCAAAGTCTGTTGCCCAAGGGCCCATAACTGTGGTGCGATAGGCTGGGCTAGGGTTTCAGGTTTGTTTGACTTGGTCAGATATCTGGACCTTTCACTACAAAACCCAATCTCAGACACGTGGACATTGCACAGAGGAACCTCCGATGCATTTTGAGCACGTTGAACAGGGCAGAGTGTGGAGCAGCAGAGAAGGCTTCCTGAGGAATACTAGATCTAGGGAATTATAAATGTAGGTTTTGTGGGTAACTTTGCCCTTTGCCTTCCTGCTTACATGCATTCTACAGTTTAAGTCGGAATGGAGGGAAATGAAAGCCAGTAGGTAGAATTCCTAGAGGACATATATATGTTCAGCACATAGAACTTTCTGATAATTATCCCAGTGTAAGAACAGAATGGGCTTTTGGGAGACTAGTGAGTTTCCCACCCTTAGAGGTAGGAAGGAGGCCAGAGAGTTTCTGTTACTCGATTGGCAATCAGATTAGATCAGGGACACTTACTTTTGCCTAAGAATTGATGGGTGATTTGACTGAATTTCAGTTCCTGGACTTTGCCCCCTGAATCTGGACCCTTAACAAGCTCCCCAAATGATGTTGAGGGAACTGGTCACTGAAGTCACACTGCCACAAGCAGGGGTGACCTTTTAAACCCTTTCTAACACTGAGGTTCTTCAAAGCAGTGTTTTTCACAGACCATTCAGCTTGTAATAGGGGTCAATCAGCTTCTTCTTTTCAAAGCCGGATAGTGAAGAATTTAGGCTTTGTATGCTGCACAGTCCCTGTCACTACTAAATTGCCATCATAGTATGAAAGTAGTCATAGATGATATGTAAAAATGAATGAGGTTGGCTGTATTCTAATAAAATTTTATTTATAAAAATAGCCAGTAGGCCAGATTTGACCCAAAGCTATATTTGGCTTACTCCTGGCCTACAAAAATCGGTGCCATATACAAATGAGTTCATAAAAAGCTACAAAACATACCTCTTTGTGAGTACTTATGATGCATAGTAGCATGTTAAAGACCCCAAGAAGGATGAGAAGTAAAGAGATCTGTTTAATTTTGGCCTACCCAGAATTTCTTAAATTCATTTACCACAGAACTTTCTAATTATGTGGTTTTTTCCATCCACTTAGAACTGGAGTTCCACAGAACCATTTGGGAACCATTAATTCATATCTTACAAGTGGGTAGCATATATAACCATTTGCCTAAACTGTCTTCCGGGAAGTCAGGAAGGAAACTTCCCTGAAATGCTGGTCTCACTCAGGTCATTAGTGCTTACACTTAACTCATCTGACGTGGTGTCCTTGGCTCAGGTTGCTATGCCCAGATTGGAATGAAAACATTCCCAAAGTAAATGCATTTGTCATGTCCCTTCCCCCAGAGATGGTTTTAAATGCAAATACTGGGACAGAAGACCTGGAGATATTTGGAAGGGGTCACAGAAAAGACGTCTCAGGAAGAAAAAATAGGTAGGAGAGTGGACATTCATAATAAGATTTATTAAATATGTGCCATATGCCTACACTTTATCTAGATCAGTGGTTCTTTTTTTCTTTATGCTTATTTATTTTTGAGAGAGGGACAGAGTGCAAGTAGGGGAGAAGCAGAGAGAGAGAGAGAGAGAGAGAGAGAGACAGAATCCGTTGCAGGCTCCAGGCTTTGAGCTGTCAGCGCAGAGAACAATGCGGTGCTACAACTCATGAACCTCGAGGTCATGACCTCAGCTGAAGTTGATGCTCAACGGACTGAGCCATCCAGGCACCGCTAGATCTGTAGTTCTTAACTGCGGGCAGTTTTGCCTCCCTGGGGACATCTGGCAATATCTGGAGATGTTTCTGGTTGTCATTATTGAGGGCGAGGGATACAGTACTGGCATCTAGTAGGGGGCCAGGGATGGTGCTAAATGCACCACACTGCACAGGACAGCCTCACTGGCATCCCCAACAGAGGATTTTCCTGCCCCAAATAATGCCACTATTGAGAAACCTTGATCTAGATTACCTGATTTCTTCCATACAACAACCTTGTGAGGTAGGTGGTATTATTTGTACTTTAAAGGAATGAGGAAACCAAGGCAAAGAGAAATTTAAGTATTTTCCTCTGAGTTCCCCACAGTTAGTTGACAGTGTGAGCTCACACTCTTAAAAGCTCATATTCAACCACCTGTGGCAAAAACAGCTTTCACTTCCTTGGCCATTAATAGTCCATGACTCCAAGGGCCTTACCACAGCTCCTTCATGCCCCCTTTTGTTACCCCACCCCTTTTCATTTGCTGCTTCTAATGCATTAGGTATGAAGCATTCACCTTTATCCACCCCCAAAAAGTATATCTGTGATGACCACTAAAACATTCCTTATTTAGTGCTTGAATTTCACCTGGTGATTATATATTCAGTTAAGTTTGTAACACCAGGCAGATGATTTGAACCTATTGGTCTTGGTTTCACCATCTGCAAAGGGGAATCCTAACAGTGCGTGCCCTTCCTATCTCGATTCAGTTCAACTCAAACAGAAGCTACGGGCCAGAATTATGCATGGAAAGTTGGGGGCTCCAAAGAATGCAAACCTCCCAGGGAGAGTATGCTGAGGTGATGGGTTCTTTAAGGAGGAGGCACATTCCTTGTTTTTTATAAGCCTGTCCAGCTCCAGTTTTTTCCAGCAGCCTACAAGAATGCTGCCGAGTGTGAGAGCGGGCCTCAGAGCGTCTGGACAACATCACCAAAGAGCAGTCGTTACCCCGATATTTGGCCTGGGGATAAGTGGACTGGAAGTTCCTGTATGGTAGCACATTGCACAGTGGAAAGTTCAAAGTTTCTAGGCAGAGATATTTCCAACAGAGCAACCCCGACAGATGTGACTGGGACTCGTGAGGAGACAGCACAGGGCCTGTCTCGGCTCCTGGAACTCTGAGTCAGTTAGGAACTGTGAAGGCCTGATGCTTGCTTTTGATCACAGCTAAAGTGAGCAGTGAATTTCAGACAGTCCATGAATAAGGAGGCTGTTTGTGGGAAGATGATACCCTATGGATTACCATTAAGCTGAAACGCATACTCAGAAAACAAAAGCAATGCATGGCGTGAATACCTAAGATGGCAGATTTCTGTGCAGGTTTGGGTGTGGCAGGGAGTCATCAATGCTGGCTGCGAAGACCAGCCTTCCCCTTAGTCTCTCTCATCCTCTGCTCCTTACAGAAATGTCTGCTCTTTTGCTCTTTCTCTACGTATACTGACTCTGGTTGTTCAATGAGTTCATAGTGAGAGAAGATACTCCTAGAAGTAGAAACAACAAAAGAGTCCCCAGTCATGATGAAACATCTTTTCAGAACCTCGAATCCTCATGGAAATGAACAATTGCTGAACACCGGGCTTTGGGTGTTCACAAATGCCAGGAATTGAGTAGTTAAAAAAAAAAATGCATACCCCATAAATGGCCACTTCCCCTCTTCCCATCCATTAACAAAATAAATACGTGATGTCAACTTGTGGTTGGAAGGTATCAGGCTGGGGAATGAATAGGGAACATTAGGGCACATGCTCCAGGGGATTTGGGGGGCTGACTGGCATGTATGCATGAACGGAGTGAGATTGTTGAATTATTTCATAGCAAGAGATATGTCATGTTATGGATATTTGTGATGAATTACATTTTACTTGACTGTCGTACTAAATACTTTCTTTTTTGCTTTTGGTAAGTCCTATCTTTATAGAGTTTCTAGAAGGGCAATCAGAGGAGTAGGAAGATGTAAAATTTGGAACAGATGAAAGCTGAGGTTCTTATCTTGGCTATGCCATTGGCTTGCTAGGTGATGGTGGACCAATCATTCATTTAGCTTTTATAGATCTTAGCTTCTCTTGACAGTTCAATAATGAAATATTACCTTTCTGATGGGATTCTTGTGAGAAATCAAGGAAATAATGTATGTTAGGTGCCTAGAATGCACTAAGCACTCAAAAAAGGTAACTGTTATTTTCAGTCGAACAGACTTGAAATGATACTGAGCTCCTGTGAAATCTCTCTATTAGACACCTGCCCACACCCCCAAAAGAAGGAAAGCTGCTCCTTATGGTACCTGGTAATGAGTAGCCAACATAATTGGTGATAATTTCAACTTGTCAGTTTTTTCTAGGTGGACCTCTGTCTGACCATTCAGAAGGGGAAGAAACAGAGCAAAGAAAGAGAGCTGGTGTCCCAAAGTAAATAGACTTATAAAAATCCAGATTTGATTATAGAGAAATTAGTGTTGAAAGAATTCTTGGGGGCACAGGGTTAACAGTCCTTTACGGGTGTAGATGATCTGTTTCACGTTATCGTTTCTAGGTTTCTTCAACCCGGTGACTCAAACTGGGCTGCCCTCTTAGCCTGGGAAATCCCTAGAGCGGAAACTGGGGGGAAAGAGGCCCTTTGTGATATTCTGAAAATGAATCACCAGTGATTACAGCCAATTCAGTCTTGGATTCGTTCAGCTATGTTACCTTGAAAAGTGGAAGCACCCTTGCCTTTCCCTTTTCCTTCCTTTGTTCGCCCGCCAGCCACAAGTCTCTGGGTCCACCACACCCCTCACCTCTTACACAAAGACCTTCAGCTTGGAAGTTGCGGCAGCCCCCCTGGGGAGGAGCCTGCGGAAGCCTCCCCAATCCATTCCCACCCTCCGGGCTTTTCTGGCAGGTGCCGCTTGACTACGTTTTCCCTTGGTGCCGCGTTCGTGTTTTGTGTTTCCTCTCTTTCAGTAACTCACGATGACTGAGGTAATAAGAATTGTTCCGTGGAGTTAGCAAATGCCTGGGTGGGCAAAACCAGTCCTCATGGTGAAGAGACTCCAAGAGTCCTTGGTTAATTGTGATAATGTCAAAGAAAGCTCTTTGCACAAGCCTAACTAGGCTTTCGTGCTGCCTAGAAAACACAGGAATAAGGTCGAAGCAAATGAAGGAATCTGGTGGGCTGTTATTAGGATGGCCGCCTACAGTGGTCTGTCTGGACTACTTGGGGACATGTTGGAGGGGAGAAGAGCTGTGATGTTCTGTCCTATCATTGTGCCTTCTCTCTCTTTCAGGAAGCAGACAAAATAGTGCTTTGAGGAGGGCAACACTGATGCTGTGACAGAATTTTTTAATTCAGTTCTCTATCACCCGATTCAGCCAAAAAAACTCCTCAGCACCAGCTCTGGATGGTGTAGAGCTGCTTTGGGTTCCATCCCTGCCCTCCTAGGGCTGCCTCCTAGGAAGAGAGATGGACAGTGAGACAAGATGTTATGACACAACTGCCTTTTCCGAATGCCAGCCTGGTGCTCAAAAACATTGAATAAACACACCTCACCTTCTTAAATTTTGCCATAAAACCATAGCAAGAGGGTTGTCACTTGCTCACTACTCCTTAAACCTCCTTTCTGTCTCTGCCTCTCTCTCTCTGTCTCTCTCTCTCTCTCTTTGTCTCTCCTCTTTACTTAGCCTCACCCTCATCAATACACCCTGTGAAATCGTGGGTCGGCTGTATTTTAATGTATTAGTTACATTAAAATAAATGCATAAGCAACTAAATGTGTCCCTCCATGTACCACATAGGCAGTGTGCCTCACACATTCTCAGCAGTGGGGAGACCACCCGTGGGGAATGGTTGCCATATGCTGTGCTGCGTGTAGGAAGATGACAGAGATCTTCCAGAGACAACACCATGGAGCTAGGCAGGAAGGGGGTAAGTGGGGGCAGAGGACTTTTCCCTGAAGATTCTGAACTGAGATTCAAATCATAAATGGGAGTTTGCTACAGAGTCCTGGGGAAAGGGTTCTAGACAGAAGGAGCAAACAGGGCTAAGTTTAAAGTATTAGAGAAAGGAGCGAGGGAAGGAGTAAGATACTCATTTGCACGATAGTTATTTCGTGAATGCCTACTTCCAAGCCCCATACGGCATCTGGTTATTTGTTAGTTTTCTACATGATTGGTTCTGGGAGGATATACCAGGAAGTGTGATGCATGGTGTTGTTCACAAGTTGCTTGTAATCTAGTTATATAGGTCACACACACACACACACACACACACACAGATATCCAGAGACAAACATCCAAAGAGAGCATATGATGAAGGACCAAAACAGCAGCACTGATAAGTTCCTTACTGAGTTCAGAGGAGAAATTCTGTAGATAGCACCGGGTGAGGAAGGCGTCCAGAAAGTGAGGGACTTTGAAGAAGGGGGTAGAACTGGGAGAGTGGAGGAAACGGTTCTGGCGAGAGAAATAGGTCAGGAGGAACAGCTGCAGTGACAGGAACATATTTAACTTGTCTTCACCCTCTGGCTGCTAGACCAACGTTGGCACCAGCCCCTAATCCAGGTTCTTAACCCAGTGCCCTGAAGGAATGTTAAGGGGACTGTGACTCTCCAGGCATTGCATGCAAATGTTGCTGTGAATTCATATGTGCGTTTTTCTGGGCAGATTATTTCTGGTTTTCATCAGATGCTCCAAAGAGTACCTCAGAATCGCTTAGGAGCTTCAGCAAGTCTCTTCTGATGTGTCTTTATGATCTCAGGCAATCTCTGTTGTTGTTTCTTTAAAACTTGCTCTCTTTTTTTTTCATTATAACAAGAATCCAGCTTTCATAAACTTGAAGGGCAACAAAACTTCTCAAAGTGATTGGATTAACGTGTGCCAATGAGGTCAGGCTGTGAGGCCCACCCAAGCTCTTAACCACCACGGTATCCTCCCTTGCTCAGTCAGGATTCACATGGTCAGTTTCCCCTCTACTGTTCATGCTTTTACTATTCTCAGCTTGTGAAACAACACTGACCTTGACGTGAGTGTTAATTTTCTCCTTTTGACACCTGATTTTACTACTCATCATACTCTACTTAGAAAAGCCAGTGCTTTGGGAACTGTGATGACGAAGCATGCTTTAAATACCTTCCATACATTCCATTTTTTACCATGATATTTCAGTAAGATAGCTACACATAGGGGGCCCACAAACAGCAGTAACACCATTTTACAATCAATAGTTAGATGAACCTGATTGCAAATGCACCGAATACAGTTTTCTAAATTAACTATTGTTCTCTTTCTTTTTATTATTCAAAAGTAGGGAGAAGCTTATAACCAAGCCCCACGTTCCCATCTCCTAATTTAGTTTATAAGCTTGTGGCCAATTATTTCTCCTCTTAGCCCCACTACTCACTCTTCCCACCTGGATTATTCTGAAGCAAATAAACCCCACATATATAATGTTACCCTTAAATATTTTAGTATTGTACAGGATTTAAAGTAGGCTTCATTATAAATAGCACAGGCCTCTTGCCAGGTCATGGAAAAGTCTTTTGCTATATACAATAGCATGTGAAAGAATTTTATTTAACCAGGATCCTAGTTGCTTCTCTGGAACATTTCTGTTTGGTAATTTCTATAGGTTAAAAGCCTTTTTGATAATGAAGTCTGTCACACTTTTGAGGATCATTCTTGCTGTGAGATGTAGTTTTAGTTAAATCAATTCAGTGCAATTATGTATGTATAGTCAGTTCTGCTATAAAATCTGTTTTGAAAACATGGATTTGTTCCACTTCCACAGATATATTAAGGAACAATTCAAACATAACTGAATTTCATGTTTGCTTATGCATGATTTCATCCCCCAAGAAAAAGTAGGCGAGAGCGGAAAACTGCCTCTTGCTGAACTGGGCTGCAGGGAAATACACATACCCTGCCCCCCTCCCCACTCAGACATCAGCATCCACCTCAGGTCGTCCTGGGTGTTATGAGCCACGCCATGTACGTTTGGTGCAACAACTTTCTGTCCCATTGTACATAACCCTGCTTCACCCACTTCACAATAGCCCACAGGCTACAACCCTTCCAACGCCCATTTCCAGAGGCAAACGCCAGGTCTTTTTCAAGGCAAAGTGAAATATTTACTGCAGTATTTATGCATTTTTTTAAAGTTTATTTATTTATTTTGAGACAGACAGAGACAGCAGGAGTAGGGGAGGGGCAGACAGAGATTGAGACAGAGAATCCCAAGTCGGTTTTGCACTGTCAGAGGGTAGCCCCGTGTGGGGCTCAAACTCCTGAAACGGCGAGATCATGACCTGAGCCGAAACCGAGAGTCAGATGCTTAACCAGCTGAGCCACCGAGATGCCGCAGTATTTATGCATTTCTTAACCATTTAATGTGGGGAATCTGTGTGACTGTTTTTATTAGATTGCTAGCCTTTTTTTCTTTATTGAGTCCTGGACACATTTTCGAGTGTTGTGTCCCTAATCCAAGGTTTCTCAACCTTGGCACTATCGGTATTTTGGCCTGGGTGATTCTGTACTGTGGGAAATGTTCTGTGCACCACAGGATATTTAGCAACATCGCTGGCCTTTCCCTACCACCTTCTCTTTACCACTGCCCACCACTGCGACAAGCAAAAATGCTTGTAGACATTGTAATTATCCCCTAAGGAGAGGGGTAAAATTGTATGAGATTTTGAGATTTTGTGAGTGATGGAAAACCACGGCTATAACCCCATTTCCCATGAGCCCTGTGGTATTTTTCAGATTACTTGCATAGCATGATAATTTTTAGGAACGCCTATGTCCCCTCAAGTGACTGTCCACATGAAATGAGTGTTTCAACACGAATGCTTATGCAGATAGTATTTTTAGGGCACTATTGAATTCCATTTACTTTGCATGGAGTTCAAAATGTAAATTTCTTAAATTAAGAGAATCACGGACTTCTAACAACATCTTTGCTTTGAAAGCATGTAGACCTTCAACCATGCAGAATCATATAGCAAAAATAATATTAACAATAATAGCTATTATTTTTGGATATTCCTTAAGAACCAAGCACTCTAGTACAAGCATTATATTCAGGGTCATATTTAACCTTCACAAGATCTCCTTCCAGGAGCCACTGTCTGTCACCGCCCCCCCCCCCCCACCTCCCTTTACCAGGAGAGAGTTCTCTGAAAGAAAACTGAGTCCCTGATGAATCTGGAGCTTGGCCTAAGGCCAACCATTATAGCATGGGGACAGTAAGCTTCAGGACACAGTGTCTCTCACTCCAAAGTCTGTGTCCTCATGTCTCTGGAGCCTCCTTACTTAAGGACATCAGCAACTATTTACTGAGCACCTCCTCCTTTTACCAAGGTCGTGACCGTAGCATTGGTAACATAGCACGTAGCTGAAAAGCCAAGATGCTCAAATGAATTATATCATATTAACTATACTGAAGGCCTATGCTACCGTTAAAAATAAGGTTGTAGAAAAAGAATTGTTTGAGGAAACCTTCATGCTTATTTACCCAGCAGCATGTGTATCTATTTCTACAAAGAAACATAGAGAAGGTATTATAGCAAATCTGGAAGCACCATTATTATCTTTCCATGCTAGGATTACTGACGATTTCTGGCCTCATCATTTTGCTTAATCGTATTTGTGAAATCTTCAGCCATGAACATGTATAATATGTATAATATGTAATATTTAAAGCAACATGCTTTTAAAGAGAAAACTGAAGCCTGAGATAGCACAAGAGATAATAAAAAGGGAACTAGACCCTTAATGAGTTCAAGTTGGATTAAATTCTAGAATATAGAAAGGGTTTGCGATGTGATTACAAAACCACTGTCAGCAATCTTAGAGAAATCAGAGACTGGGAGCAAGGCCAGGGAATTGGAGACAGGAATATGTTTTTCCAGTTTTCAAAAATGAGAAAAATGTGGGTTCTAAAAGCTAGAAGGCAATGGATATAGCATTCAGAACTCGATGATTAAACACACCCTTTACGAACGTTTAGGGAAGAGAGCTCAGCCACAGGAAGCTGGAAGCTTGCAGAGGTCCAGGTCATGCTGGCCTAAGTTTATTTCCTCTTTGAAGACTTTCTTTTTGGTAGACCAATAAAAAATTAGAGACACTGTGCATTTCAGTTCCAGCAAGAATATTTCATAAACAGGTGGGTGCTTCTTGTGGAAAGTGTGGACTACATGATAATTTGATGAGCTGGAGTCACAGCTAACTGAATTAGTCATATTCATCACCAGTGGCTACAAATTGTCTGAGCAAGGAAGGTACTGTGCTAAGAAAAGCCTTTACACACACAGCCTTGTCCAGGGGCGCCATTGGCTTGGAAAGGCTGTCATATTCTTGAAGACACACAGTGTATAAATAGCAGAGTTGTGTATTGTGATTTTACCTTTTATTTCATATTGCCTTCCTACAAACTAAATAGGGATTGAGATGAGGGCTTTAATTGCAGGCCACAGGTCTTTGTCTCCTGCACTATGTTGATCAGTAATTTGCAAGGAAGCACAGAACTAATAGTTGTCAGATTGGAAGATGACATACAGCTGGGGGGTTGGACCCCCTGTCTTCACCACTCCTTCCTTTCCTCTGATTGTACTCGCAGACTCTCCCACTGGGGCTGGGGGAAGGGGGCTGGGGCAGAGTGCCAGAGACACAGGGGCATGAGTAGAAACTAAACTCCAGTCCTCTTTTTCCAAAAATATATTTGCTGAGGTCACCATGAAGTTCAGCCCTTTCTGTACTTTCCATGGACGTTTTGCCTGAATAACGAAGAGGACTTTGGCCCATTTATTTCATTAGTTCTTTCAGTTGCAAGTGAATCTTTGGCCAAAAAACAAACAAAAAAATCCTTTCTGGCACTGAAAATAAAGAATGTATCACTTTGTTAAACTTTCCCCAACAAATCGAAGTTGGAAGGAAAAAAGAGAGAAAGAAGGAAGGAAGGGATGAGCAGAGAAGAAAAAGAGAAGGAAGGGAGGGAAGGAAAAAGGGGAAAACACAGAAGGGAAGATAGAAGGAGAGAGCAGAACAAAGAGTGAGAAAAGAAATCTCCTTCTTGTGTGAGATAATCAAATTTGTTTTTAAGGCAGCAGTGGGAAAAGAAAGGGGTCACCATTTCCCCAGCTGTTTGGTCTGGGATGCAATGTAAACAAGTGCCCCCCCCCCACCCTGGGCAAGCCCCCAGGAGGCTGTGAATCTCAGGGGGGCCTGAGTGCTGCCTGGCCAAACCGCCCAGCACTTTCAGGGAGTCCCCTGCTTGCTGACTCAGCAGGAGTCCTGGAGCGGAGGTGGGTGGGATTTGACTGCTTCTCCTCTTCATTCTTTTGAAAGCCAACAGCAGAGTGTGCCAGCGAAGGGTGATATCCTGGAACAGTAGAGGTCAGCTCTGATTAGGAAATTGGGGCACAGTTCACAGATCCTTCCTGACTGCTGAGTTGAGTTTATGGTGAGGTTTTTCTCTGCCGGTGTTAGGAAATGTGCACGATGAGGATTTGGCCAGGCAGAGAAGTGAGGCTCGGGTTCTGCTGCAGTGAACTTTATTTTCTTCTTCATCGAGAATACATCCGGGTACATTTGCATCAGTGGAATGCTCCGCAGTCCTTAGAAAGGATGATATGGACTATAGAGCAATAGTACTTGGCGGGAAAAGATGCCAGCGGTGTATCTGTTACAGAAGCACAAGTGTAATATGACACAGTTAACTTGGATTTTCTCTGGGTGGTACAATTGCAGGCGATTTCTGAATTTTATGGTTTTCTGTATTGTCTGTTTCTTACACTAATAATTATAGCTAATGTGTATGGAGGGTTTCCCACGTGGGTGCCATTTCCTGGGGGTACCATGCCAAGGCTTTCATAGCAATCACTTCACTGGCTCCTTTGCAAAGAGACCAGTGAAGTATGCACCATTATCATCCTCATTTTTCTGACCCGGCAACATAAGCCCTTTTAACGTTATGCAGCCGGAAAGCACTAGAAGACTGCGCTCTAATCCACGCTAAAGCCCATTCTCTTTAGCACCACCTGACAATACTTTCTTTTTACGAAATCAGTAAAACTTTTTCAATGAAAAAGTATCTTGACCGTTGGTTAAATCAAATTTTGAACAAAATGCAGCTATTTATATATATATATATATATATATATATATATTTTTTTTTTTTTTTTTGAGAGAGAGAGCGGGCACATGAGCAGGGAACTGGCAGAGGAAAAGAGAGACAGAATCTCAAGATAGAATCTCCAGAATCTCAATCTCAATATCAATCTCCAAGCTCAGCACAGAAACCAACGTAGGGCTCGATCCCATGACCCTGGGATCATGACCTGAGCCTCTACCAAGAGATAGACGCTTAACTTTCTGAGCCACCCAAGTGCCCCCAAAATGCAGCTATTTAAAATGAATTGGTAGATAAATAAGTAAGGTTGATATAAAATGTTCCTGCTATTCCGTTATGTGAGAGCACAGACACGGCCTCATTCCATTGCCTGTGCCTCTATGTAACCCTAGAAAACGGAGTGTCTATTCTGATATTTTAACTGCTGTTCTTTCAGTGTTGGCATGGGGATAATTTCATGCTCTTTTTTTTGTATTTATAGTGTTTTCTAAATTGCTGTAGAAAAAGGGTAGCAATCTCTCCTTCTGCCTTCCTGACACACAGTGCAGGTGCCTAACACCCTTTTGGGAGCTTTTTGAGTAACAGCTTCTCGGCCCCTTTTCTCTCCCCTGGGACATGCCACTCCATGAGCTTTAGCCTTCTTTGGCCAGAACTTTAGCTGATGCCTTAGAGACCAGGACCAGAATCCAGGACATCGAAAGGAGTTGGCAGAACACCACAATAGAAGCCTGCCTCCAAAGTTTCACATCTCTGTTTTGTTTACACTTCGGGGGCAGCCCCCAGGGGCCAAAGGCAGGCTAGTCAAAAGGGGATTGTTGGAGAGAAAGACTCTTGAATCCCAGGGCTCAGGGTAGAGGGCATGACCATTGGACAGTTGAAATTTAAAAATCATATCAAGATTTCCATGATTTCCAAGATTTCCAAGGGTTTCCATGAGAAGCAGCTGGAAAACGTCTCTTGGGGCACCTGGGCAGCTCAGTCACTTAGGCGTCCGACTTCAGCTCAGGTCATGATCTCGTGGTTCGTGGCTTTGGGCCCTGCATCAGGTTCTGTGCTGACAGCTCAGAGCCTGGAGCCTGCTTCGGATTCTGTGTCTCCTTTTCTCTCAGCCCCTCCCCCTCACATTGTCCCAGCTCCTCCCCCTCACATCTCTGTCTCTCAACAATGAATAAATGTTAAAAAAAATTTTTTTAAACCTTTTTAAAAAAGCAGCAGCTGGAAAATATCTCTTAAACATGAAAGACTGGCCATGTATTAGTCAAAGAGACTCACCGCAAGCCAGGTGCCGAGCCCTTACACATGCTGTGCACTTTGCCTGAAATTCCATCATTCATAGGAGAACGTTTGTTGGGTGCCTACTGTATATAAGATGCTGTTCCAGGTGCTTCGGAGGCAGAAGACAACAAAACCGACCCAATCCCTTTCTCCGTGATGCTTGACATTCTAGCCCTTCTACAGTCTTGGCTGCTTAGAGATCACCAGCTCATGTGTTAAGGCACAGAGTTTTAGGCCCACCTGGAGACATCCATGATCACGTGGGGGGAAAAGGGTTAGGCACACTTTTCTCAGATTCCATTGTATTTTATTGACACCTATTTTCTATTGTATAATTTATTATACATGTGTTTATTTATGTGTAATGTAATTATTTGTGTCTTATTCTCAAAGACCATGAGCTTGAGATACCTGAGTTCAAATCCAGTTTCCACCACTCACCTAGCTATGTGAGCCTGGTCATTTACTTAATCCCCGTGAGACCTAGTTTTTTGATCTATATTATGGAGATGTTAATGTGTAACCCAAAACATATTAACATGAGAAGTGAAAACCTGTTCATACAAAAACACATACATAAATATTATAGCATCTTTATTCATAAGGATCCCAAACTGGAGGCAAGCCAAAATGTCTTTCAACTGATGAATGGATCACAAAATTTTGCTGCGTTCATACTGTGGAATACTACTCAACAATAAAAAGGAATACGATGACACAGGAAACAAGATGGATGAACATCAAATACATTATGTTAAGTGAAGGAAGCCAGAATCATAGGCTACCTACAGTATAATTCCAATTACGTGACATTCTGCAAAAGGCAAAGCACAAGGACAGAACAAAGACTGGTGGTTGTGAAAGGATTAAGTGAGAGGAGGGTTTGGCTACAAATGGGTAAAAAGGCACTTTTGGAGATGACAGATTAGTCCTTATCTTTATGCTTGTGGTTACACAACTGTATCCATTGGTCCAAACTCATGGAACTGTACACTGTAGAACGGTGTTGGGTAAATGGAAGGATGGATGGATGGGTGGGTGGGTGGATGGATGGATGAATGGTAGGGAGAGGGGGAGTGAAAGGAAGGAAGGAACGAATGATGGAAGGAAGGAAGGGGGAAAGGAAGAAAAGATGTGCAACTTCAAACTTTAGAGGATTTCATGCCTCTGAACCTTTTACGAAGAAATAGAAACCAGTGAATAAATTCCTCTCCAGCAGTTCACGTGGCCTCCCAAAAGACAGTCTCATAAGAACACCTAGTCACACTTGATAGCAAGAATTGGCCAACTGAGTAATGCCCAATGATATTTGTTTTCACTCCTTCCTTGCTGCATCCCATTTTTTCCCTCACTTCTACTTTTTGGCATTGCACTTGCTAATAAAATAACACAAACGCTTTTGCCCCCAAGCTTTGCTTTCAAAGAAACTTGGGCCAAGACACTAAGCTGTGTTACTAGGTTCTTGACAACTGAAAGGGGAGCAGAAGTAAGGTGTGCTGCCTTTACTGCTAGGCCTTTGATCTTTGGGCATGCTTCCCCTTTGCACTCCTTCCTCCCCTTAGCTCCAAACCCCGCTACAACTCAGAGTCAAATATGTAGAATTGAATTGGAATTCAAATTCAACCCCCACAGATATGGCGGAACAACAGGAAAGGAATTTTGGTTCCCTACTGATCCTGTTGGGGAAGAGACTCTGTCATCCTCTGACCGTTCATCTCGGGACTGTTAGAGGGCAGAGAAGTCTCTCTATTCTTTAAACCACTGTATTTTGGAGGCTTCTTTTTTTTTTTTTTATAACAACCAAGCCCTTGCCTTAGCTAATATGGGGGACTATTATGGTTTCTCAAGTAATCTCCCTGACGGTCACTTTTCTAAACACATGGGGATCACATGTTTTATCACTGAAATTGTGACACTTGTAAGAGTAAAGGAGGTGCTATTAATAAGGATTTGGGGTAATATGAGTAAAGTAGTCTCCCTGTTGTTAAGCAACTTCCAACCTCTTCTAAGATGTAACATTTACTTGTTTTTTTTTTTTTTTTAATTTCATTACTAGGATTGGGTGGAAGGATGGAGACTGGCAATAATATTAGTAGCATCTGACCAAGTGGGGGTTATTGGATAGACAGTTGCTGGTCTTTGTCTAGAGAGTGCATACAGATTTGCCATCCCCAGGAGATACAGATGTGGCAATTAGCAGCCCTGCAGATCCATATACTTTGGGATCTTAGGTGAGTCTAAAGGGATTTGTAATCTGTCTGGAAATATTCAATGACTCTAAGGAGCCCAGAATGTCTTCATTTGCATCTGAGTGGAGATGAACCTATAGGTGGATCTTAAAATTCATACAGAGATGGATAGGAGGAAATGGATATGAGGAGTCCCATGGCGCAGTCTCACATTCTGTATCTGAAGCCACTAGAGCCCTTTTCAGATAATCTTTGAGACCTAGCGACCCCAGAGCGTTGCATCAGGGGCTAATTGACAAATGCTGTGTTTAGCTTGAAAGAAGGGCGTTGTCCCTACACACTGGAACTTGACAACTGAAAATGGCAGGAAATTCAGAAAGCCCCAGTGTCCCACTGGGAACTGCAGAGCTGGTAGACTGGTGAACATCACAGCTCAGTTCTCCACCTGTTTCTCCCTCTGTGATTTCACATATGCCCATGGAAACATGCCTTACTTGTTCAATAAACGGGTTTTCTTTTTAGGATGCTAAACATACCACCAGAAAATCAGGCCATCAGGTTGATAAACAAAGAAAATGTGCCCTTGAAATGATTTCCATCACTTAAAATTAGCAGAATGGTTTTCAAGACTTCTTCATGAGGACTAAACCTTTATCCACACCATTCCCCTTCCATTGCAAACTCGGTTACTGAGCATGGTAGGATCTTCATCAAACTAAAACCTGCATGCGTCAATCTGACCCCCAATCCATTACGTCCTGTTCCGTTTTGTTTTCGAGTGTCTTCCTGGACTATTGTCGCACCACTACAGGAGGCAGCATAGTGTGAGATAGGCTTACATCTGGCTAGTTAAATTTCAAGCGGGCTGGTAGCCACAGAAAAGGTTATTGACAAGGCCACATTATTAAAGTTACAAAGCAGTTAGCTGGAGAGAGAGGAAATGTTAGCATTCAGATGCAAAAAAAGTTTAAAACCATAATCTGCCAAATAAAACTGTTTCCTTGGAGCTAAGTAAATATTCTCCCAGGGATGGACCTGAGGAATCAGACAGCTGCATCTATTTATGGTTTCCCCTGTGTCTCCTTCTCTCTGAGTCAAATCAGCTCCACGGAAAGCAGTGACAGTTCCTTTATAACCCCCCCACCCCCATTCCCAGCAAGAGACAGCGGCAGTGCATGAGTAAAACAGAGAACCAGCTGCCATTGAAATGTTCCGACCATCTGCTTCTTCCTTATTTTCCCCTACTCTGTACACATTTAAATGTTTTTCCTGATTCATCTGTTTGTAGGGAGCAGATGGGATTGTCATCACCATATTCCACTTATTGAACACCTACTATGTTCTAAGCACCATGTTAGTAACTTGATATCAGTTATCTCATGTGAGCCCCATAAAAATACTTAATAAAATGTTATTGCCCCATTTCACTGATGGCAAAACTGAGGCTTTGGAAGTTTAAGAGATTTGCCAAAGGCCACATTGCTAATAATAAGTAGGACCTTCTGAATCTCTCTGTTTTGAAAGAAATTTGTGCCACGGTGATAAAACTTCAAAACAGTTCTGAGGAAGATGCTTTTTTTAGCACCTTTTCAACGCCCTCTTTTCAAGCCAAAGGAATTGCCTTGTTGCTCTATACAACCTTTCCCAAAACTGTCAAGGGCCTCAACAGCTTCAAGCGTATCTTTTTTAGCGGTATTTGCATTTGTATATGAGTCTTCTAGAAAACAAGACAATGAAAGATCCAAAGAAATAAACTCTAAAGGTTGAATTTCAGACCACGCAAGCAAGTAAGAGGGAAGATCTTTGTATGCAGGTGGCCTTCCCCAAGGCTCCAGATAGGTCGCTCCTTCTCTGAAAATTTTAACAACCTGGCTTTCAGCAATGTCAAGTTCATACACAAGACTTCCCAAAAACAGGCTGCGCCTTAAGCTTTTTGATTCATTAAAACCAGAACAACAACAAAAATTCTTTAAGCCATTGCTATGAGTCCATAGTTAGTTTGAGGGGTGGGGGGCAAAGTGAATTATTCACATCAGGAGTAGAAAGATTCAGATCCCTGACTTTTTTATGATTAAGTGAACAAGGTATTTGTTTTCTAGCAAATAAAAATGTGTTCTTTGGCTACTCTTCGTCCTCGAGTCCCTAGGACAGGCCTTCAGTCTGCTGTTGCAAATCTAAAACATTCCATTTGGCAGAAAAAGAGACTGTGTTCTTGGTGGACAACTGTGAGTTGAGTTTGGACGATGATTGTTCTGCGTCCAGAAAGTCCCTGGGGGAGTGGGGGCAGAGAGAGGAAGGGGGACTTGTAACTCAGCCAGGTGTTAGACACCTCCTCTGGGGTCCTCCTCTGCTAGTCCCCGGAATCCCAGGCTTGGAACAGACCCCGCTGATTTTTTCCAAAGTTTGAGCTTTATTAGAGAGTAACAGATTTTTTCATGCACATTTCTTCATCTCTGGAATTCTGAATCTAACCTCCTGGTGCAAGTGAACTTGCGTATACCAACCTCTAAGACACGGTGTGACTATAAAGCATTCGTTGTTTTTCTTTCCATGCCTTTTCTCATTTCCAGGAAGCAAGGTTGAATAAGAGGAGTATTTGAGATGTTACTTGGTTTAGAAGCGGTTTGTAGAAAAGAATGGCACACCCTAAGGGTTTTCTGGGAGAGGTAAATTTTTCTCCTCTGCTAAATGAATAATTAATGTTGTTTTAATATAGAGCTGGCCCTTCATTTAGACAATTTATATGCATGAATGCCCACCCCTTCTTTCTCTCAGAGCAAATGGATTCTTTTAACCTACTAAGAGGACGGGCCTAAAATAAGTAAACATTTGGGTGGTCTGTTGATATTCACAGAGCACATTTGAAATTAACTAATTTGCCCTGTATGAGAAACAGACTTTAATGCTGTTCAAAGAGCTGGCGCTTTGAAATTAAGTAGCACAAGTTGTCTTTGTATATCCTCTGACTTGCTTCGGTTGTTGTTTTAATGGCAGCATTTACTAATGAAGAGAAGGAAGTTGCCAGAGCTAGGGACAGAAGGCCAGGGTGGGCCTCTTGTAGAAAGTGAATTTCAACCATCAGGAGTGAAGAGGAAAATTAACCATATATTTGACTGCAGAGTCTTAGAACATGGTTATTCTCTGTGTCTCTTCCCCCCACGTTATTGTTTTCCCATCTCTGGCACAGGGGGGTCGCCTCTAAGCTGCATCTGGGTCTCCTTGGCCAGCTAGCTTCAAGTTGGGTTCTGCTAGAGAGTGATACCAACAGGGAAATCAGAGGGCAGGAGAGAAAAAAGTCAGGGTATGTCCACCCTCCTCCTTTACTGTTTTGTCATCTCCCCTCTGGCACTGACGAAGGCCTCGACTTATCTCTTCTGCCCAAAGGACAGTTGTCTTAGTCAGCTTGGACTGCTCTAACAAATTACCATAGACTGGGTGACCTAAACATCCTAAGTGGGAAATTTATTTTCCCACAGTTCTGGAGGTTAGGAAGTCCAAGATCAAGGCTCTGGCAGATCTGGGGTCTGCATAGGGAACACTTCCTGGTTTGCAGATGGACCTCTTTGTTTCCTCCTAGGGCAGAAAGAGAAATAAGCTCTCCTGTCTCCTCTTAGGAAGCCAGCATTCCCATGGGGTGCCTGGGTGGCTCAGTCGGTTAAGCATCCCACTTCGGCTCAGTTCATGATCTCGAGGTTAGTGAGTTTGAGGCCTATGTTGGGCTCTGTGCTGACAGCTCCGATTCCGTGTCTCCCTCTCTCTCTGCCCCTCCCGCACACATGACTCGGTCTCTCCTTCAAAAATAAACATTAAAAAAAATTTTTTTTAGAAAGGCAGCAATGCCATTCATAAAAGCCCCACCCTTGTGACCTAATTACCTCCTAAAGGCCCCACCTCCTAATACCATTGTGGAGAGTTAGGGTTTTAACATATGAATTTTGGGGCATACAACATTCAGTCCATAAAAATGATCATAACTACTTAGGTTTGCTTGTCTTTTAGTGCCTTGCCACCTCTTGTTTCTCTGCATCCACACCTCCCTTCATTAGCACCTTCTCATTACAACCAACCTCAGGGGTGGGGGCACATCCTTCTTAATGCCACGATTCTGATAAACCACACAACTGCCTTTTCCCTAATAAGCCTAAGAAATGCTAGGAATTAGCCTCCTTAGTGTGACCCTAGAGTTAGTTCAGTAGTGATCACAATGGGAGCCAATGCTTACTGTCTTTCCATGTCCCCATGTGCTTTGCTAAGCACTGTTCACAGAGATACCTAGGAAGCAATGACTAAATATCACCAAATGTTACTCAAGGTAATAATTGGCTGCAGGGGGAGTAGAAACCACTTATAGGGCACTTACAGCTAAAGCCTATTTAAGTCCAAAGGAAATGATTATTTAAATAATACTATTAAATATTAATTTTATTAGTACTGAATATTAATACAAATCATATTCAATAATCCTTTAAGGGCATTGGATAAATGTGGACAAGGGGACTCTTTTAGCAAAAACTCCTTTTTGTTTAATGCTTGCTACAAATATCTTCACCATTAATTGTCATCAGATCAAAAGACTTAAATATCTGTCTATCTTTTCTTCTCTCCTAACTTCCCTTTGAGGAGTCCATGGGGACACACAGTGATATCACCAATTCCACCATCTGCTATGGGCAAGGCAACAGAACCTTGTCTAGACTCCCTGGGGACTGGTGAGAGGAGGGGGAATTTCCATACTCCCAGGGAGATTGTCTGGGATACTTTGGGTTCCAACCTTCTTAAGATTGGTTCTTTACTGCTGATGCAGTTACTTCTGAACTTTCCCTCTCTGGGCTTCTCTCTATTCTGGAAGGTAAATTTCTTCAAATGTATGTATTCTGCTACAAAGAAGAGAAAATGAAATAAGTTAGGACAGGGTTGGGGCAGGGGTGGAGGGAGGTTGGTGCGATACATCATGCGTGTGGTGTCTTTGTTCTTTCTTCTTTTCCTTTACCAAAAATAATTGTCCAGATTGCAAGTTCTGATACGTTTTGGGTTGTTTGGACATGGTTTGGGTAGTGCTGTTGGTGGTAGTAGTGGCATTTGTCTGTTTTGTGTATTTGTACCTTTTGTCTGACACTCTTGATTTCTCAAAGTCAACTAAAATTAGGTATAGTGGTTTTTCCTGCCAGTCTTCAGGCAAACTATTGTCTCTCCGAGAAGCCATGTTTTCCCATCTGGAGTATGCATACTCCTGATGACACACTGAGCTCGCCAAGAACAGGCAAAGCCAAGATAAAAGAAGCATCTTTAGTGAAGAATGAGATGAAATTATGATCAAATTAAAATGAAATGCATCATGGATGAGATGGCAGAATGCCCATGAATTTTCAAAATCAGATGAGAGGTATTAGACGTTGCATTTTCAGGAACTGTAAGGAATGTTACTGGATATCCAGGGGTGATAACAATTCTAGCTAACATTTATTGAGTCCTTACGCTGGGTCACACTTCACCCAATCTAATCATCACACCAGTCCTATGATCTACTTGATAGGATTTCCATTTCACAGATGAGTAAACCAAGGCACAGAGAAATCAGATAACTTGCCTAGACACACTAGTAAGTGCTAGAGTGCTGATTTAATGCTAAATTACCTCACAGCTTATACATTTTTTAAATTTTATTTTTAATTAAGTAGCTCTGTGTACTCATTAATTTAAAAAACTCAAACCATACAATATTACACAAAATTTTAAAAGGGGAAAGTTTCAATCTTCCTCAGCCTTTTCTCTTCTGTTTCGTTTTCCTCCTTTCTTGGGTATTATCCTGGCAGTGACCTCTATGGACCTTGACCAAGATCATCAAAGCGTAGACTCTAAGCTCTCTGCTGTGCTGCTGCATTGCTAGAAAAGCCAAGAAGCACTTACATAAATTTTGCCAAGAGAACAATCTGCCCCATATTTAATTTAGACTCCATTTAAATCAAATTCCCACTAGGTGCATCTGTTCAATCCCTTTGTTAGAGTATAGTTCTCTAAAAGTTAGAAATATAATACTCTAAAATATGTAATGGGCATATGTCAAGGATTTCTCTAATTCAGTAACAAGGGACACAGCAGGATGACAAAACTGGTTCAAAGGAGGATATAAGAGACTGATATATATTTATGCAGTTAAAAAATGCTGGAACAAGATTGCTAATGTAGATACAAAACTGATTAATTTCCTTCAGGGCTATAAAACCATAACTGGTGGAGTTATCTTTTCTTCTGGACAAAAATTATTTGCGTCTCTAAGGAACAAAAACTGTTGGCAACTTATCGGCTTTTCTACCAGTTGACATCTAACTTTACAGGCTAGGCGCTAATTAATAGTAAATTTTAACACAAATTTACCTTTCCTTAGAACAGCTACCCAACAGAACTTTCTGCAATGATGGAAATGTTCCTTATCTGTGCTGTTCAATATGGCAGCCACTAGTCTCTCGTAGCCATTGAACTCTTGAAATGCAGTTAGAATAACTGAAGAACTGACTTTTTAATTTTATTATTTATTTTTTTATTGAAGTATAGTTGACATAGAATATTAGATTAGTTTAAGGTGCACAATATATTGATTAGACAATTCTATATATTACTCAATGCTCACAGTAAGTGTAATCACCATCTGTCATCATACAACATTACTACCATATTATTGACTATATTCCCTATGCTGTACTTTTCAACTCTGTGACTTATTTGTTTTATATCTGGAATTTTGTACATCTTTATTCTCTTATCTATTTTGCCCATCCCCACACCTGCCTCCCTTCTGGCAACCACCAGTTTGTTTCCTGTATTTAAGACTGTTTGGCTTTTTTTGTTTCTTTGTTCATTTGTGTTGTGTTTTAGATTCCACATGTAAGTGAAATCGTACAGTATTTGTCTTTAACTTATTTCATGTAGCATAATACCTAGGTCCATCTGTGTTGTTGCAAATGGTAATATCTCATTCTTACCATTGTGTGTGTGTGTGTGTATCATTCATAGACATATCTTCTTTATCCATTCATCTATTGATGGACACTTCCATCAGTATATGGGTGCTTCCATATCTTAGGTATTTTAAGTAATACTGCAATAAACATAAGGGTGCATATAACTTTTCAAATTCATGGTTTTATTTTCTTTAGGTAAATACTCAGCAGGGGAATTACTGGATCATACAGTATTTCTATTTTTATATTTTGGTAGAAACTTCATGCTGTTTTTCACAGTGGTTGCACCAGTTTACATTCCCACCAACAGTGCACAAGGGTTCCTTTTCCTCCACATCTTTGCCAACATTTGTTGTTTCTTTTCTTTTTTGATGCTAGCCATTCTGACAGGTGTGAGGGGATATCTCATTGTGGTTTTGATTTGCATTTCTCTCATGACTGGTGATGTTGGCATCCATTCATGTGGCTGTTGGCCATCTGTATGTCTTCTTTGAAAACTGTCTATTTAGGTCCTCTGCCCATTTTTTAATCAGGGTTTTGTTTTGTTTTGGTGTTGAGTTGTAGAAGTTCTTTATATATTTTAGACATTAACCCCTTATTAGATATACCATTTGCAAATAACTTCTCCCATTCAGTAGGTTGCCTTTTCATTTTATTGATGATTTCCTTCATTGTACAAAAGTTTTTTATTTAATTTTAATTCAGATTTAACTTTAAAGGGCCATAGGTGGCTCTTGGCGACTATATTCCTGCAGTTCTAGAGCCTCAAATGACCCTTAGGGGGCTAATTAGAACACTTAGTGTGACTTTGAAAGGGCTCATGGTAATCTTTTTGCCTTATTTCCAAATTTGGGAGCATTTTTTCTAACACTTTCGTTTCTCCTACCCTTCCCTCCATCAATCTTATTTTACTTTATTTGCTGTGAGGAGCAGGAAGGGACTGGTCTGTTTCTAAACCATTGCCCGCTGGTGGCTCCCATCCAGCTCTCACACTGATGGCCCCTTTGAGAACGGAGCACACAGTCCCTGGGCAATGCAGTCAAGACGGACGTACATGCAGCTGTGGACTGAGAGAGCTGACCTGTTCTCCTGCGGAACTGGGAGTAAATGTCACGAGAAAAGTCCTTGAAAATGGTTCTCATCCCCTTTCTTCATTGCAGACAGCCCAGAATGAACTGTCCTTGAGTGGCAGATGTTAGTACTCTTAATGGGTGAGAAAGGCTTCTGATAAAGAGACTCTAGGGTAGAAAGGTGATTAGGTTTTAATTGGTTATCAGTGATCTTCCCGAAGAGATCTCTCATAAAGGAAACAGACTGATGTGACCTTAAAAAAATTGGAAATATGTGGTCTTGATGATAAAATGATGCAAGAAGGATTTGTATTGATTTATTTTAGATAAGTTATTTATGAAATGATTGAGATTTTTAAAAGATGGGATCCTTTCCTGGTCCCTGGGATACCTTGTTCAGAAGGGGATGGATACACTAGTTGTGTCATAGAAAAATGCATTGCTTATACGTTTCTGGCTGTATCTGCCCATTTTGGCCTCTCTTAAATTCAAAGTCAAAACCCCTCACTGAAAAATCCTAAGGCCTTTAACAATCCAGAGATGGAGTTAATGCCTCCAAAGAATCAGAATCTAAGCAGTTACATTACATTTGGCTTGTTTTATACTGAAACTGGCCTGCCAATAGCTTGGAGTTCTGCCCGGGAGTTGCCAGGAGCCTGTTTCTGAAAGAGGCTCAAGGCACAAGGATTCTGAATTTGGAACCACTTTGCCAGCCCTGGCAACTTGGGCAATTCGATTTCTTTCATCTTCCCGACTTTCTTGTTCCCTCAAATAACTGAAGCTTTTATTGGAGGGTCAAGTAAGCTTCACCCTAAGTCATTAGAGGGTCCAGAAGAGGAAAGTTAGAAAGGGAATTCTGAATGTTCTCAAATAGTCTTGAAATTTTACTTTTTAATTGTTTTTAAGTCCCTTTAAAAAAATTCCTATAGAAACATATATAATTTATATAAACCAGAATCCACATTGATTGTTTCTTAAATTTTTTTTATCTCTTTATTTTATTTTGAGAGAGAGAGACAGAGAGCGAGAGGGAGAGGGGCAAAGAGAGAGGGAGAAACAGAATCTGAAGCAGGCTCCAGGCTCTGAACTGTCAGCATAGAGCCTGACGCAGGGCTCGAACCCACGGATTGTGAAATCATGACCTGAGCCGAAGTTGGATGCTTAACTGACTGAGCTACCCAGGCGCCTGTGATTTTTTTTTTTTAAGTTACTTGAAGACTAACTGGAAATGGGTTTATTGTCTCACTGCTGTTGTTCAAAAGCTTTCTGAAGTGTATGTTCACCTTGCCTTTTTAATCACAGTAAACATGGTGCATCATATATTTCTTTTAATGTTACACACCATGCTATTCCTGTAACTCATCATTTTCCACATGAGTTCCCACTGAAATTTACCCTTTTGGGTAAATGGCGATTGAGTTGAACATTCAGTAGTTTGAGTCTCTCTCTTTGAACACATTGGGGGACTGCTTTGCAACCAACTCTGTGTTAGAGTCTCATTTTCTTTTTGTGTCCAGGGAAGGTTGATTGAGTGCTTACTGTGAGCCAGCCATTGGGCTAAATGCTTTAAGTGAATGGTCTCCTTAATGCTCCCAACGGTGAGTTAATGCCTGTTTTCTCCTTAGTAAAGATGAACAAATTGAGACTCAGAAAAATTAAGTGATTTCTTTGAGGTGATTCAACTGGTACATATTGAAACTGTAACTAAAATTAAGTGGTGTTCCCAGTTCACAAGTCTTGACTTTCATTCCCAGCTCTGGATGCTACAGAGTGAAATCGCTATTTGACCTCCTCATGCATTTATATTCCTATCTGCAAAATAAGGATAACAATATCTCCCTTCCAAAGTTGGGGTACTGAGACTTCTAAGAAATGCTAACTACATGTAATGTGTTGTTATTCTTGTATGTTCATTAACTAGTGACTTCTCTAGTTTATCGGATTCTAATTAGTTGCTATGTCATGCTTGGATTATAGGTGGGAAATCTCACTATCCACCGTAGGGAACAACTTGGTATAAGACCTCCTGCCTTTGGACTTGACCCATTGTGGCCAAGTTTAATTTAATTTGATTCAATTCAAGGTGGTCTGGCTAATCAATGGCCAACTCAGAGCTCAGAGCCTGTAGTAGGGGACCCCATTTTGACATTCTTACTTGTTTTACAAAGTATGCAAACGTTCAGTAATATAAATAAGTTTCTCATTAGTCTTTGAGATTGTTGATATCTTGTTTTGTTTTGTTTGAATCCATTAAGGGGAGCTAGATAGAACAACTGATAGGACTTTGAAGGAGCCAACAGTAAACTTTTTGCCTTATATCAACTTTTGGGTTATTTTTCTGAACATGTAACCTCTCCTGCAATATTATTTCTAACTGTTGAGGCGGTCCTCTTAATTTTAAATGGGGTGTTTTATAATTTGAGATTCACTTCGTAATCAGTGAACAAACAGAACAAAAGAAGAGCAAAATTGTACAGATCAATTCTGTATTGGCCTTGTGTTCTTTGGAAACTAATGTGCATACAAGCAGAGAGGTGGCATTAAGAAATAACCATGGCCCCTACTGCGGCCTTGCTAAGGTGACTTGTATTTTGAGGGGCATTAAAATTCAGCTTTTCAAGGAATTGTTTCACATAGTATTGCTAATTAACTTTAAACATTTTCTATAAAAAACAAAACCTTTCCTCGTTCCAACAATGGCTTCCTTAAGGAAAACTGCAGAGAAAGTGATTAAGTCACTTGGACCTGAACTTCCAGGCAGCTTTACTGAATATTCATGATGTTTAATTTGTAAATCTCTCTCAAATGGAATTCCATAGAGACATCATACTTCATCACCTAAGAAACAAATCAGTCAAACATAGCCACAGACATTGTTGGAGAATAGGATCCTCACCACATGCTTTCCCCAGTAAGCCAGTTTTGAAGATAGGATGATAAAGTCTGCCCTCTCACATAACTTAGAATTGGCTAGAGGATCCTGAAAGTTGCTACCTATATAAACATTTGTAAAAGCCAAAAAAGGAATGCCTAATTGGTTGGGTTGAAGGAAACCATTGCAAGCCAAGTCAGAAACTTTATTCTCACTATCTCTTTGGCTCTTTTGCTGCATTTCTTTAAAGTACTTTTTAGCAAGTGAAACAAGAACCTTAACAAAGTCACAATACTAGCTACATTCTGAAGGCACGAATAAAAACTATTTGGTTCTCATTTTCAAACACCTGACCCCAGTGTCTGGGACATGCTGGCAATAAACAGAGAGGAGCAATGATTAAACACAAAACAAAAACACAAAACCCAGAAACGTTTAGCTTGGAATCCACCTCAGGGGGAGGTTAAATAAAATATATGATCAAAAAAGTATTTCTCCAGTAAATCCTACTTGTCACCATTATATACTTGGTATTAAAAAATCCCACCCACGTGTTTAGGACACAGTGATAGAGCCAAGTGAAGATAAACAAAATTGCCCATCTGTTTTCATTTAAAGAGATATTCAGCTTTTCATATTAAATATGTAAGTCTCTTTAGAATGCAATTAACACACGCTTCTCTGGGCAAAGAAATCCAGAAGAGAAAATGTATACCCCTTAACATGCCAACACAATGTGTAAAAAAGATAAATCATTAGAAATTTTATTAACGACATTTTTTTTCTTTTCTGAGGGGAAGACTATCTTGATTGTTCTTGGTAAAAATAAAAGCAAGATCTGCTAATCATGTTTCTTACCGCTAATGCCTCAGACCACTGAGGAGAACGTGGGTCTTATGGTAGAACTTTCCTTTTAATCTGACTGATACAGAAGGGCTGAATTGAATTGAAAGCTATTTTAGCTAAAGAATGTACACCAGACATCTCCTTGGCCCATAAGATGCCTACCACTGGTGGGCCTTAAGGGCTTCTTTCAACGTTTCTCCTCCATTCAGCTCTGTGTACATATCAGAATGCTGTGTACTATGGAGAAAAAATATAAATAAATCATGTAATAAAATGACCTTTCCCAAATAATGTTTTGGCGAGAAGGTGTTTTTCACAGCTGTCTTTTTTCTCTCACTATGGATGCCAACACCAGTGGAACTTTTACAGGCCCTACTAGGAGTTTGACACCGAGTTGAATTCAGTTTGGGGGAAGCTAAGTTCAGCATGATTCCTTTTCACATTATTGGCCAATTCAAAATATATACTCCCAATGAACCAGGGCCTTGGAGTTGGCTTCTGGAGAGAAGAAAGTTGTTCTGGGAGAAAGACCTTGAGAAAGGATACTGAGAGGGATGATTTCTTTATTTCTTGTATCTCTTTATTTGCTTGTCAAGATAGTGGGTTGTGTTGTCTTGAAATTATTGACTGCAGTGACATGTCAATAAGAACATGGCCTGAGGAATGGCATGCAAGTCTTCCTTTTCTGCTGTGCTTTTGCTCAGAAATGAGACAGTTCTCTGTTCACTAGGAGAGAAGATATAGCTACTCAATGGTCCATTTTCTACAGGTAGCAGTGTTTTGTGGACTATCTGACAGATCACACTGTCAACACAGCCTAATCCACATGTCAAACAACATTTCCTATCTGTTTCCAAGATATGGCATATCCATGTTGATTACCAGAAAGGTCAGAATTCATAGAAACACATAAATACCAAAAGGGATTGGTTGGGTTGTAAAGGATGACAGAGGGATTCTAGAGGGCAATCGACACTTTTTTTTAAAACTATGAATTTCCTAATTCAGTTTTACAGAGCTGTTGTATGACATAAGGAACCCAACAAGAAATAGACGTTTCTTTGAAAGCTATAGGTTCTCTCTCTTAAAGCAGCTCTAGAATGTTCCTATTCCTTTGCACTCCTGGTCACATTAAGATCTTTTGGAAAAGGGTGGGAAATAAAATCATGGCTAAAAACCAAAGGAGGAAAGAATATGAAATGGGAAAAAGACAGTGTCACAAATGGTGTTAGGAAAACTGGACAGCTATATGCAAAAGAATGAAGTGGACCACTCTCTTATACCATACACAAAAATATTAAAGGAGGCTCTGAGTGGAAAGGAAATACTTGAAGTGACAGTATAAAGGTAGGAAACACGAAACAGTAAAAAAGAATATTTCTGTAAAAAAATCAGTCAAGGAACTCACAAAATAAAAAGATGTAAAATATGACATTCTCTATTTAAGATGTAGGGAGGGCAGGAGTAAAGAATGGGTTCAAACTGAAATAGCCAACAACTTAATCTAGACTGCTATATGCAGAAGAGGTTATATACACACCCAATGGTAACCACAAATCAAAAACCACTAATTGATATGCAAAGAATAAAAAGAAAGAAATCCAAATATATTACTAAATAAAACCAGAAAATCATGAAAGATAAGAAAGGATCAAAGAAAATCTTCAGGAAAAAAAAACACAAAATAAGTAATAAATTGGCAATAAACATAGATCTATCAATAATTACTTTAAATGTAAATAGACTAAATCCTCCAATCAAAAGACATAGATGCCAGAATGGATAAAAAAACAAGACCCATCTGTATGCTGCCTATAAGAGACTCATTTTAGACCTAAAGACACCTGCAGATTGAAACTGAGGGGATGATGAAATGTCTATCATGCAAATGTATGTCAAAAGAAAACCAGAGTAGCAATATTTTTAACAGACAAAAGAGACTTTGAAACAAAGACTGTAACAAGAGACAAAGAAGGACACTATATGATAATAAAGGGGACAATCCAACAAGATACAACAATGAAATATTTATGCATCCATCTTGGAAGCACCCAAATATGCAAAACAGTTAATAACAAACATAAAGCAATTAATAATTAATAATACAAGAAGAGTAGGGGATTTTAACACCCCATTTACATCAATTATCTAAACCAATTATAAACAGATCATCTAAAATCAATAAGGAAATGATGGCTTTGAATGACACAGTGGACCAGATGGATTTAACAGATACATTCAGGACATTCCATCCTATAACAGCAGAATACACATTCTTTTCAAGTGTGCATGGAACATTCTCCAGAACAGATTACGTATTAGGCCACAAAACAAGCTTCAACAAATTCAAAAAGATCAAAGTCATACTATGCATCTTTTTTGACCACAATGCTATGAAACTTGAAGGCAAACACAAGAAAAAATCTGGAAAGGCCACAAATACATGGAGGTTAAATAACATGCTACTAAACAATGAATGGGTCAACCAGGAAATAAAAGAAGAAATAAAAAAAGTCAATGGAAACAAATGAAAATGAAAACACAACAGTTCAAAAACTTTGGGATGCAGCAAAAGTAGTTCTAAGAGGGACGTTTATAGCAATACAGGCCTACCTCAAGAAGAAAGAAAAGTCTCAAATAAACAACCTAACCTTAGACCTACAGGAGCTAGAAAAAGCACAACACATTTTGCTGCTAAAACCAGCAGAAGGAAGGAAATAATAAAGATTAGAGCAGTAATAAATGATACAGAACTTAAAACACACACAAACAAACAAAAAACCAAAACCAAAAACAAAAAACCACAACAAAAAACAAAAGAACAGATCAATGAAACAAGGAACTGGTTCTTTGGGAAAAGAATCAATAAAATTGATTTTCAAGAAAAAAAGAGAAATGACCCAAATAAATAAAGTTACAAATGAGAGAAGAGAAATAGCAACAAAAACCACAGAAATACAACAATTTTAATAGAATATTATGAAAAACTATATGCCAACAAACTGCACAACCTAGAAGAAATAGATAAATTCCTAGAAACATAACCTACCAAATCTGAAACAGAAAAAAAATAGAAAATTTGAACAGACCAATTATCGAAAAGGAATTGAATCAGCAATCAAAAAACTTCCAACAAGCAAAAGTCCAGGACCAGATGGCTTCACAGGAAAATTCTACCGAACATTGAAAGAAGGCTTAGTACTTCTTCTCAAACTATTCCAAGGATTAAAATAGAGGTGCACCTGGGTGGCTCAGTTGTTTGAGTGTCCGACTTCAGCACAGGTCATGATCTTGGGGTTAGTTAGTTTGAACCCCGCATCACGATGTCTGCTGTCAGCACAGAGCCTGCATCAGATCCTGTCTCCCACTCTCTCTTCCCCTCCCCTGCTTGTGTGTGCATGCACTCTCTCTCTCTCAAAAATAATCATTAAAATAAAAAAAGTTAGAAAGAAAGGAAAACTTCCAAATTCATTTTATGAGGCCAACATTACCCTAATACCAAAACCAGATAAGGACACCACACACAAAAAAAGAGAACTACAGGGGTGCCTGGGTGGCTCAGTCAGTTAAGCATCCGACTTTGGCTCAGGTCATGATCTCACAGTTTGTGAGTTCCAGCCCCCGCGTCAGGCTCTGTGCTGACAGCTCAGAGCCTGGATCCTGCTTCAGATTCTGTGTCTCCCTCTCTCTCTGCCCCTCTCCTGCTCATGCTCTGTCTCTCTGTCAAATAAACATTAAAATTTTTTTTAAAAAAAGAGGGAACTACAGGCCAATATCTCCAATGAGCATAGAGCAAAAAGTCTTCAGGGAGCCTGGGTGGCTAAATTGGGTAAGCATCTGACTTCAGCATAGGTCATGATCTCACAGCTCATGGGTTTGAGCCTGACGCCAGGCTCTTGTGCTGACAGCTCAGAGCCTGGAGCCTGTCTTGGATTCTGTTTCCCTCTCTCTGCTCCTCCACTGCTTGCACTCTGTCTCTCTCTCAAAAATAAATAAACCTTAATAATTTTTTTTAAAAAAATAACAAAAATCCTCAACATACTACAAACTGAATCCAACAATATGTTAAAAAAATCACTCACCATGATCAAGTGGGACTTATTCCTGAGTTGTAAGGGTGGTTCAGTATTCACAAATCAATCACCATGATGCATCATGTCAATAAGAGAAAGGATAAGAACCATATGATCATTTCAATAGATGTAGAAAAAGTGTTTGATGAAATATAACATCCATTCATGATAAAATCCCTCAACAAAGTAAGTTTAGAGGGAATATACTTCAACATAATAAAGGCCGTATATGAAAAACACACAGCTGGGGCACCTGGGTGGCTCAGCTGGTTCATCAAACTCTTGGTTTCAACTCAGGTCATGATCTCATGGGTCATGGGATTGAGCCCCACATGGGGCTATGCGCTGACAGGGCGGAGCTTGCCTGGGATTCCCTCTCTCACTCTCTCTCCTCCCCTCCCCTGCTAGTGCTCTCTCTTTCTCTTTCAAAATAAACAAACATTAAAAAAAGAAAAACCCACAGCTAACATTATCCTTAATGGGGAAAAACAGAGGTTTTCTCCTAAGGTCAGGAACAAGACAAAGATGCCCACTCCTACCACTTTTTTTTCAACATAGTAGCCACAATAATCAGACAACAAAAAGAAATAAAAGACAAACAGAAATAAAAGGCATCCAGATTGGTCAAGAAGAAGTAAAACTTCCACTATTTGCAGACGACATGATACTATATATAGAAAACCCAACTCCACCAAAAAACTGCTAGAACTGATATACAAATTCAGTAAAGTCACAGGATACAAAATCAATCTACAGAAATCTGTTGCATTTCTATACACCTATCATGAAAACAGCAGAAAGGAAAATTAAGAAAACAATCCAATTTACAATTGTACCCAAAATAATAAGAAACCTAACCAAATAGGTGAAAGACCTGTATCCGAAAACTATAAAAAAACTGATGGAAAAAAAAATGAACACAAAGAAATGGGGATGTTCCATGCTCATGGATTGGAAGAACAAATATTGCTAAAATGGCCACACTACCCAAAGCAACCTACATATTTAATGCAAACTCTATCAAACTACCAACAGCACTTTTCACAGAATTAGAACAAACAATCCTAACATTTGTATGGAACCACAAAAGGCCCAAATTAGCCAAAACAATCTTGAAAAAGAAAAGCAGAGCTAGAAGCATCACAATTCTGGACTTCAAGTTATATTACAAAGCTGTAGTAATCAAAACAGTATTGTACTGGCACAAAAAAAAAAAAAAAACAGATACATAGATCAGTGGAATAGAACAGAAAATCCAGAAATAAACCCACAATTATATTGGCCAATTAGTATTTGGTAAAGCAGAAAATAATATCCAAAAGTAAAAGTCTCTTCAACAAATGGTGTTGGGAAAACTGGACAGCTATCTGCAAAAGAATGAAGTGGACCACTCTCTTACACCATAATACACAAAAATAAACTCAAAATGTATTAAAGACCTAAATGTGAGACCTGAAACCATAAAAATCCTAGGAGAGCATCACTCAGTAATTTCTCTGACGTCAGCCATAGCAACTTTTTTTCTAGGTAGGTCCCCCAAGGCAAGGGAAATAAAAGCACAAATAAGCTATTGGAACTCTAGCAAATTAAAAACCTCTGCACAGTGAAGGAAACAAAACTAAAAAGCAACCTACAAAATGGGAGAAGATATTTGCGAATGACATATCCAACAAAGGATTTTAATCCAAAATATATAAAGAACTTATAAAACCTACATCCTAAAAGCCAATAATCCAGTTTAAAAATGGGCAGAAGACATGAACAGAGATTTCTCTAAGGGAAGACATACAGATGGCCAACAGAATCATGGAAAGATGCTCAACGTCACTGATCATCAGGGAAATGAAAAATCAAAACCACAATGGGATATCACTTCATACTGGTCAGAATGGCTAACACCAAAAACCCAAGGAACAGCAAGTGTTGGCAAGGATGTGGAGAAAAAGGAACCCCCTCATGCACTGTTAGTGTGGTTGCAAACTGGTGCAGCTACTGTGAAAAACAGTATGGATGTTCCTCAGAAAGTTAAAAATAGAACAACCCTATGAGCCAGCAATTGCACTAATAAGCATTTACCCCCAAGTACAAAAACACTAATTCAAAGGGATACATGCACCTCTATGTTTATTGAATCATTATTACAAGAGCCAAACTATGGAAGTAGCCCAAATGTCAGTCAGTTGATGAATGGATAAAGAAGAGGTGTCATATATTTACAATGGAATATTACTCAGCCACAAAAAGAATGGAATCTTGCCATTTGCAACAACATGGATGACGCTAGAGAGTACAAGGCTAAATGAAATAAGTCAGTCAGTGAAAGACAAATAACATACATGATTTCACTCATATGTGGAATTTAAGAAACAAAACAAATGAGCAAAGAGGGAAAAAAAGAGAGAAACAAAGAGGCAAACCAAGAAACAGACTCTTGACTCTAGAGAACAATCTGATGGTGACCAGAGAGAGGGGGGTGGGAGGATGGGTGAAATTAGGTGATAGGGATTAAGGAATGCACTTGGTGTGGTGAGCACCAGGTGATTAAACTAAAAACTTAAAAAAATAAATCAGTGACAACTATTTCTTGTGTCTTGACATAAGTAAACGTTTTATTTAATAAAAATGGTCACCTGTCATTAAAGGAGACTGGTTTGCTGGTTAAGCTCCAGGTCAAACTCTAAATTTGCCAGTATTCAACTATTTTTGAAGTAAAAAAATGGGAATTTCATGTGGCTCAATGTAATAGGCAAGATTGTTATTTCAGCTAAATATGTCTTCAGAGGCTTCCAAGTCCAGAGGACTTGAACCATGGCCCCTATGTTGAATCTATAAAGACTCAGAGGTAGTGCGTTTTCCCCTTGTATTGTGGTGATGTGCAGTTCACACAAAGGTCACAATTATAGACTCAGTTCAACACTCTACTGAGTGTTTGGATTGCAACAGGAGAATCAAAACCTTCACCCAAAGATATACAACTCCAACAGCTATACTTTAAACACATTATTGTGTAAATGTAGATGGCATTTTATGGCATAAGGTATTATTGAAGCTGGAGTCAACCTTAAGCATTATTTTATACAAACCCTTCATTTGAAACACAAGAAATGTGAAATCTAGACATACCAGCAGCCTCAGGACCAGACCCTCATATGGTGGCTGATAGTGCAAGGTTTCCTGCCACACCATTCTGCCAATTGTGTGAACCTTTCCTCTTTCCTCCTTCAACTCACAGACTTCGCTTTTACCCAACAGAGGGGGTAGGAGGAAGGAAAACGGAGAGAGAAAGTGAAGACTATCTTTTCTTATGTGGTAATGAATACTTTCCATTTCTAGATGGTGAATGAAACCTTTGCTATAAGCTTGCCCACAAACCCCAAATCTCTCAGAAACATTCAAAAACATGCTTACAATGAATCTGAACATAGTTGTACTCCAGAGCCAGAAAGGAATTTTCAGTGGGTCAGACACTGTGGGGAATCCCCGGAAGGTAGGAATTAGGTAAAATCAGAATAGGGAGTAAAACCAAAGCCCAATAGGTGCCTGGGACTCTTCCAAGTTCCAAATATTGTCTCCTCCCTGCCAAATCCGCATCCCAGTCCCTCCCTCCCTGAAGCCTTCTTGACCTCAGAATACTCTTTACTGTCTTGTCCTACATCAAGTTGTTCTCAGCCTTTTTTCTCATCGGTTTCCTGCAGTAGCTTTTGAGGCATTTCCCCCCTAATCACTCCCCCCATAGCATTTTAATGCCACAGATCTACCATATATCTGCATATGTGCTGTATGTACATCTCTGCTTTTTACATAAAAAGAATAAGAACGATTTGCCCCTGAAGAACCAATTCTTGGCCCCTTGGGGGTGATATTGCCACCTTGAGAATGTATGTTTTCCACCCCTGGGATCATACAGCTTCTTTTAAAATGTCCTGAAGCCTGCTTACTGACTCCCGTCAAGACACACAGTGGAAATGACCAATACGTGCATATCTCTGGGCTGTCTACTCTGAGTGAATAGTGAACAGCATCTGAGAACAGAACTGATTCTCTTTAAAGGTTAGGAGAAAGATTCCAGGGGGTGGGGGTGGGGAATAAGCACTGAAACATGCTTTAGATACTTCTCCTCCTTGTTTTATTTCTCCTTCTAATATTCCCAGGACATGCTCTGCAGAGATGACAATATCTAGATATTCCACAGAGCATAGATATCAGCACAGAAGAAACTCACGGTGCTGGGAAGCCTGTAAGATGACCTTTTTGGTATCCATACCCTTGTGCAACCCCTTCTTCTTGAGTGTGGGATAGCAGTAAAATGGCTATTTCTTCTAGACAGATATTGGAGGTAGGACTAAGTGCTTTGCCGAACCAGAAGTGAATACCAACACATCAAATCAGAATTGGGTTTCACATGTTATTGATACAAGATGAGTGATAAATTTGATGGAACATAATGTGGCTGAAAAGAAACATACTAGGTTGTCTTTTTTTTGGTTGTTTTTTTTTTAAGTTTGACTCTATAAATTATAAAGACTTCATGAATTCCACGCCCAACAATTCAAGATTTAATTATTTGAATAGAGTCTAAAGAGTTCATTATCTTTGTGAGATTATATGTAGACAGAGAGGCAGAAAGTTTATATAGTATGTAGTATAGATTGGTATTAGTATTCATATTAGTATATATTAATATAAAGTTAAGATTAGATAGTATATAGATTACATATATAGTATAGATTTTACATATGTGTATATATATATAGTACACATTATACAATTTATATGTAGTACAGTATAAAAAGATTGCAAGGGGAATGTTTATCAGCTTACGAGAATTCTTTTTTTCCAAAACCGTAGTAGCACCTTGACCTACCAGTAACTAGAAAACTATACTCCATTTACTTAGGACCTCATTTGTTCATCAAAATAGGCTTAAGTAGACTTCCACAGAGTTCTATAAAACCACAGGGTTTTATATTTTCTACCCTTGATTGATTCATTCATCCATCAGGTATCAAAAGATATTAAGACTTTCTTTTAACTCATACTTTTAATACATTTTATTAATTCAGAATTGTCTCTCCCTTCAGTTACTCTCCACTAGTGAGTTCTTTCTTTGAGACATTTTTAATATCTCTCTCATCTTGGGCCCAGTGGTATTCTGGATTGACTGACTTGTTAAGAACTTACTTCCTTTTTTTAAATGGCCAGTGAGAATTTTTCTCTGATGAATAAGAAACCAGAAAAAAAAATTTATAAAGACTTTGGTAGATTGGCTCACCTTGAAAAGAAAATATTTCACGTAGTGGAAGTGTGAAAGAAGGCTCATTCATAAAGTGATTTAATGAACTAATATGGTCTAAGGAGTCAGACCATAAAAGATGGTACCTACTATGTCCCATGTGGTCCAGATGCAGTGAGTGGATAAGTGTTGTGGAGGAGTACTAGTTATGGCTGTGATTCATAACACTGAAAATGAGTATCTTCTTCACTATTCACCTGCAGCTACAGTATAGCAGGTGACCAAAGTTTTAAAATTGGGCACTCCAGAATACGAAATCTGGCTGTACCTCTTAACTACATGTTAGCAAACCTTCTCAACCTATTTTCTCATCTTCAAAATGCAAAGAAGTAATACCCTTTTCACACTGTTGTTGTGAAGTTTAAATGAAGTTAATGAAGTAATGCTTATGTCTTTGCCTGGGGCCTGATACATTCCAAATGCATGATGAATGGCTAGGTTATTATGTGAATGGTGAACTTGATTTCTGTTTCCTATAGAGAGATGACCTATCCGGTATCAATTATTGAAACATAAATCGAAGAAATGAACTATTCTATGTTTGCTCCTCTTTTCAATGTATTAGTTTTATATCTTATGGGATTTCCTTTCTTATGGGCAAAAAATGGTCAAATATTGGATCATATTGTCCGATCTAATGACAGTTTTATATTTAGAAAGTTATACTCAGCTTTATCCTATAAACCACAGGAAAATAATCTCAAAGATAAAAATAAGTTGATGATGGTCTCCTCTATAAGCCCATTAAAGCACATGTATTTGTTTTTTTTTTTCAAGGCAAGAATAAGCACAAACTTCAAATAATTCAGTTAATTATCTTTCCATCCTACTAACATGGTAGTCTAAACCTGATACACTGATAGGGCCAATTGTCTAAATGTGCCTATTTAGACATTTGAGTTGAAACTTCAATTAATTTACTGACAGCTGTCCACTGATATGTTTTAATCATTTTCACTATAATTGATCTAAATATTTGATTCACTTTTTATAGAGATATTTAAAAACATTCTTCATTAATTGACTGCCTCACTGTCCCACACATTCTCAAAGCCATCATGACAAAATTCAGGCTAATGATGCTGAAGGATGGTTTTCTGTGTTTGGTTGGAGTTTGTTTGTTTTTAGAGAGAGAGAGGAGAAAGCGAGAGAGTGTGAGCAGGGGAGAGGGGCAGAGGGAGAGAGAAAGAATCTTAAGCAGGCTCTACTCTCAGTGTGGAGTCCGACTCAAGGCTCAATCCCATGACCCTGGGATCATGACCTGAGCTGAAATCAAGAGTCGGGTTCTCATCTGACTGAACCACCCAGGTGCCTCAGTTTGTTTTTTGTTATCAAGTCCCCAGACTTTGTTGTCTAAACAAATCACTCAAATCTGTCATTGTTTCCAGCCTTGGAGGTACCTACACATGGAAGCCCAAGTTCATGGATAGAACTTTGGAGCAGCAAGCAAAAAATTGAGTTTCCAGGATCCCAGATGCCACATCAGCTAATCTAGATATCTCTCAGTTAAGGGGGAATTAGAGCATTACAGTCCTAAAGACCATTTAATGTGCTTTTATTATCTACCAAATGTTTTACCTTTAACACTCACAAAACCCTATGAAAATGTGTTTTACTTTTTAAATACTTTACCAATGAGGGAAATTAAGCTGAAAGAATTGAAAGCAACTTACCCACATTCCCACGTAGCCTATAAATCCTAGGCTGAGTCTAGGGCAGTTGTCTCAACCAGGGATGATTTTATTTCTGCTTCCAGGGGACATTTGACACCCTCTGGAGACATTCTTGGTTGCTGCAACTAGGGGATGGTGTTAATGGTGACTAGTGGGTGGTGGCTGTAAACATTATACAATGTACAAGAGAGCCCTTCCCCACAGCAGTTAGGCGGCCCCGAATGTCAATATTGCCAAAGTTGAGAAACTCTAGACTACAGTCTCCAGAGCTTACCAATAGAACTTTCTAAAATGGTGGAAATGTATGACTGAATACTTGAAACGTGGCTCGTGTGATGGAGGCACTGAGTGTTCATTTAATTTTAAATAATTTAAATTTAAATAGCCACATTTATCTAATGACTATTCTTTTAGACCACATAGGTCTCACTTCCTATACTATTGGTTCTTCCCCTGTAGAATTTCATACAGTAATTATGGTGGTTATAAGAATTAAGTGAGATAAGTAAGTGTACAGTAAGATATTAGCTGCTTTTGGAGCGCCTGGGTGGCTCAGTCGGTTAAGCATCCGACTTTAGCTCAGGTCATGATCTTGCAGTTTGTGAGTTCAAGCCCTGCATTGGGCTCTGTGCTGACAGCTCAGAGTCTGGAGCCTGTTACAGGTTCCGTGTCTCCGTCTCGCCCTCTCTCCCTCCCCAACTCACACTCTGTCTCTGTCTCTCTCTCTCTCTCTTAAAAATAAAATAAACATTAAAAATTTTTTAAAAAAGATATTAGCTGCTATTTTAAGACTAGCATGTGTATATATATATATATATATATATATATATATATATACACACACACAAACACACATATGAATGAAGCAGTTTCTAAAACATTGCCTTAAATAGTAACCACATGTTTAGATAGTTTGCAGGCTATTAAAATGCACCTTATGTGAAGGCTTCAATCCTGCTGAATCCCTGTGTCACTCCTTGTAACCGCCATAGATGTTAGGAGCTCAAATATTAGAGACTCCTTTACCAGATCAATAAGTAGCTAAATTTCAATAAGTAAATGAAAGGGTAATTATTAGTAGGATTCCCCACCACACCACCACCCCCAAGGCCAGGTTTCCCTAAATATCAATACCCAGTGTTAATAAATATGGTTTGATCTTGGAAAGTAAAATCTATGAAGCTTTTTTGGAAGCATATCTTCTAGCCTGAAGACTCAGTACCCTCTTGTTGTTTGAAGGTGCCTCTGGAAGACAGGCAGAATGGCCCACCAAGACTCTGTTTGGATGGAGACTCAAGGACTCTGTTTGTCTGGCGGACACACTAGTGACCAACACTTTGAGGCTGCTAGCTAGGGCTGGACTCACATTTCTCTGCAGCTTGGGAATAAAGCCACCCCTCACATGTCAGGTTTTACACTTGCCTGTAAAGAGTCTGTGTGCATGAACTTGATACTGGAATAAGGACCAGTCACATACTTCGTCCATCAACATTCTGTCCCTTAGCTTAATTCCCTTTGGGACAGGTCTGAACTCAAAGGAAACAGGCCTGGAACTAAAGAATAGAATAAAAATAAACAGAATCATAGCCTTTCTTTTCTTTTCTCACTTTGGGTTTCTGATTAAATAATATCATGTCTCCAGAGGGACCTAATCTAACCAGGATACATATAGATTTCCCACCTACTCTTGTAGCCCTTACTAATTTCCCTCAAACCACTTTTGAGAATTAGCAATTATATACTGGTATAGTTACCTACTTAGTTTCTCTGTGTCTCCCTTACTAGACTACGAGCTCCAGGAGGGAAGAAATCATCTCTGTCTTGCTCGCCAGTAGTATCTTCATAATCCGGCATCATGTCTGGCACATAATAGGTATTCAGTATGTATTGTTCAATATGTACTGAGTGGGTACATGAAACAAAATTGAGTTTAAATACCATAGATTACTTTTCCAATCTATATAAGTTGTCAAAAAGTAGTCAAAGTTTATTTTTTCATATTCCAGGAAATGAATACTCCCAGTGTGTGATACTTACCCTGGATCAGAGAGAACTTCCATTCAGAAGCATTTTCCAAAGTATATATATTTGTCCTTTTTCTTTGATTTCAGGCCCAAGGCCTCTGGGGATGAGGCTTCCCAGGAGAGAATTATGTGAGCATTTACATAAGAAATGTAAAAAGCAGGCCCAACATCCACCCAGCCATTGCTTCTTGAGGATTCCACTGCTGACAAGGGAAAAGAGAGTATAGAAGTCGCCAACCATGATGTTGCCCCCCACCCGCAAAAGTCCCTATTTGAGTCCCCTTAGATGTATAGTTGCTGAGACTTTCTTCCCTCCCACAGACACTAACAATGAGCCTACTGTGCACTTTGGGCCAAGAGTCGGGGCTGAGTTACAAAGAAAAATACCAAGATGATACAGCTTAGGCTTAATGCTTTCAAATCCTACAAAGTTGAGTTCACTGCCTCATATGGCTAGTTCCTGGTGCCCTTGGATAAGTTAAACATCCTCCTTAAGGTTGTGATCCCCTATCTGTAACTGGCATAATCATAGCACATATTTTATATGATTATATGAACTTATTATTATTTGTAACGTTTATTTATGTATTTAATTTTTAATGTTTATTTTTGAGAAAGAGAGAGAGACAAACAGAGATAGAGCGCAAGACGGCGGGGACAGAGAGAGAAGCAGACACAGAATCCTAAGCACGCTCCAGGCTCTAAGCTATCAGCAACAGAGCCCAACACAGGGCTTGAACTCACAAACCTTGAGATCATGACCTGAACGAAAGTCAGATGCTTAACTGAGGAAGCCACCCAGGTGCCCCTATGTTTACTTATTTTTGAGAGAGAGAGAGAGATACAGTGTGAGTGGGGGAGGGCCAGAGAGAGAGGGAGACACAGAATCTGAAGCAGGCTCCAGGCTCTGAGCTGTCAGCACAGAGCCCAACGCGGGGTTCAAACCCACAGACCGTGAAATCATGACCTGAGCCAAAGTTGGACACTCGACCAACTGAGCCACCCAGATACCCCGTATTGCGATGAACTTTAGATGAGATATCCTTGCTAAAGCATTTAGCACAGGGCCTGGCACATTAGAAAGCCCTCAGTAAATGTTAACCATAAGTGGTGATTGTAAAACTTGGCCCCAAATTCTTTGACACTCCTCAGGTTATGTTTCCTCTTGAATCTGGATGTGCCTGTGACTGCTTTAATCCATAGAATATAGTGGGGTAATCCTTGGTGTGGTTCCACAGCTAGGTCTAAAAGATGTCAGCCTCCACCTTACTCACTGGGACTGGAACTCACCTTAGTAGTCCCACTTTTCTAAGGTCATCGTGCTGAAGAGGGCACAGGGCGATGATCTGGCCAACAGTCCCATTTAAGTCCAGCCTTCCAGTCACCCCACCAAGATGGTAGACCATCCTTGTTGGAAGAAGAACTTCCACCCCCAGGTATTCATTGCTCCTTCTGTTGAAGTCACCTCCAGCTGAGGCCACAGACATCAGAAAGCAGACTTGGGGTATCTGGGTGACTCAGTCAGTTCAGCCTCCGACTTTGGTTCAGGTCATGGTCTCGTGGTTGGTGTGTTCAAACTCCACATCACGCTCTGTGCTGACAGCTCAGATCCTGGAGCCTGCTTCAGATTCTTTGTCTCCCTCTTGCTGCCCTTCCCCTTCTTGTGCTCTGTCTCTCTCTCTTTCAAAAATAAATAAACATTAGAAAAATTTTGTTTTTAATTTAGAAAGCAGACTCAAGCCATCCCACTTATGTCCTCTCAAAATTCCCGATCCATAGACTCCCAACAGCACAGAGGGGTTGTTTTTTCAAACAATTAAGTTTTAGGATAATTTTAGGATAACACAGCAATAGGTTATAAAACACCACGACTGTCATGCATGTCAGTTACTAAAAATGATTGTAAAAATTAACGTTAATTTCAATAAAATAATGATTATTAGTAATTATTTTCCATAATCAAACAGAGGGTTCTCATTCTTGCCACCTTGTATCCATTCACTCTTCTCCTGGTAAAAGAGAAGCCTGAGACTACTATATCTTTTCTCTGAGGCTTGGCTCCTTCTCTGTCCTCCCCCTCCAGGAGCACCCTCCCTCCCTCCCATCTTTTTTGTGGCTCACTCTTTTTCATCCTTTCACATTTCAGCGCAGGTCCAGAAAGCCCACTCCCCATACTGGCTCAGACCTCCTCTGTGATCCTGCAAAGACCTCAGTCTGTCTTTGTGCTTTACACACTGCACTGGCTAAATTACGTTGTAAATTTCCATGAGCTCCTTGAGGGCCAACACTGCCTTATTCAACTTCATTCCCCCAAGACCTGCTGTTTGCCCAGGAAACACAATCTCTGGTCAAGGTTTAACCACAGGCTCTGGGGCCATACTTGCTGAGTTTGAAACCTGGCCATGGCAGCTACCAGCTGTGTGATCTTCCCTGAGTGCCTTAAAATGCTTGTGGCTTGCGTACACGGAGCTTCATGGATCCTACCTCACTCATAAAGTTCCTTACAACTTAAAGATGAAAAGATTTAAGGAAATAGATCAGTCCTGGATATAAAGTAAGCCTTCAGTTAATTACTGCTTATTGATTACAAAATATTACTTATTGGTCCATGATCATATAGAGGGGCAGTAAGCCTGGCTGTCTCGTTTTTTCTGGCATGGTTTGTGATTTTCCCCTCCTAAATATCTCATCTGCTTTATTTTTGTTTGTAAATTTGTTTATTTGGTTAGCCTCGGATCTATCAGTAATTCCCCCATCTAGCCATGTACCCTAGCCTCATCTTGGGGAGTTGATTACAAAAACTCAGGCAGTCCTTTGGTGATTCTGCAGTCATGGATGAAACTGGGTAACCTGCCTTTAACAAGCTTCCTCAGCAATGGAGAACACGAACGTGGCCCATATACCGGGCCAGCATGTAGGAACACTGACCTAGGATTTCTACCCAATTTTAATTTTACCAATCTTCTAACTGCATTTCTCAAGAGGGTAGCTGATACACACCATTTTCCCTTCAAGCAGCAATTTGAAGTCTGTTTAAAACAAACATCCAAATGCCATTTCAATCTCTTTATGAAGTGCCCTCTTCTTACCTCACTTTGTCCCCCTCATTGGCAGTTAGCAGCTGACCCCATCCTTGTTCACCAAAGGAGCTGACTGTTTGTAGTCAAAGGATGAGCAGCTGATGACTTCTTTTAGGGGGAGTGGAATTGTAAATATGGGTGATAAATAAAGCTGTTCTCTAAAAGGGCCACTCTCTTTGGCACATTTGTGCTTTCTCTACCGGGGGGGGGGGGAAACTGAGGCTTATTCATAAGGGAATGAATAAATGGTCCAAGAAGGGCTCCAGAGAGTCTGAAGCTAATCCTCTTTGTCAAGTGGAGAGTGTGTTTCCCTATTTCATGTTTGCTTATGAATGTCACAGCATGTATTCCTAAAACATCATTCCTGGAGAGTGAAGACCTATAATTCTATATTATGTTCTACCATCTTATCTCAGGATAAATTTCAGATAGAAAGGGGATAGCAGAAAACCAATCCTTAGAACACACCTGTGAGGCCCTTTGAATAGCGCTTTGTGAATGAATTGCCCTTTATCTCTCTCCCCAATGATACGATCACAGCTTAACTGGCACTCACACAGCTGTTCACAGCTGCACACAAGATGCTAGCCAGAGCACAATGTCAACCATTTGTCCTCGTGTGGTGCAGCTTAATTTATTTCCTTTAAGAATGGAGTCTGATATTGTGTTCTAGCAAGAATCTAATCAGCAGATCTAAAAGACATTCAGAAGTCAGATTTAAGGGTTGGGATGAGTTTCCGTGTATGATTCGTCTCCTGGCCATCTACCCCTTCCCCTCGAAACAGACCCAGTTGGGAACTAATCTTGACGGTGAGTTTGTTTTTAATAGACCTTGAGCAGGAGGTGAACTGAGGCGCAGCAAATGTTCTCATTATCTGAGGGAGAACCACGGCCACCCTCTACTTCTCAGCTGGGTCAGCTGATGCCAGAATACTCTTCACAAGTCAGTCCAAGGCAGTGTGACAAAAATTTATTGAGTGCTTACTACATGCCAAGCAAATGGGCAGGGCCAAAAAAACATAATAAAATGTTTTCATTTCATTAGAATCTAAGCTTTGTGTCTTGCTCCTGAATGCCTTTATCATGCCTGGCGCAGTTTAGATGTTCAATAAATGTTTAATAAATGAATCAATAATGCACTCAGTAAATCAGTCTCATAAGCCAACCTACAAGAATTGGTAGCAGCTGTCCAGAAGGCTGTACCAAGAAAAATTCTGAGGCTATATCCAGCCCCCGTGGGAAATGTCACCTGACTAATTAGCAAATCAAGGGCAGGAAAGCGTAAAATCAAGTGCACCATATATTCCTCCTTCTGGGGCTTCTCCCCTCAGTTTCCACACTAAGCTAAATGGCTGTCAGGGTCTAATCAGAAATAGAAATCTTCTGCACACGTGATCCCCATATCTTCTGAATCCATATTCATCCACTCAGGAGTGAAGAGCTACTATATTGTTTTGAGTAAATCAGAGACCACTGAATGAAATTTCATCTCTCTACCACTGTGGCTCTGCCTGGTTAGTACAAGATGTAAGACCAGGCTGACTACAAAGTTCAAACAACTGAGAGGTACAGAGTTTTCATTTTTGTAATTTAATTTGTATGCACAAGGTTCGCCTAATCCTTAGTGTGTGGGAATATATGTGATTAATATTGTTTGATTCATATGGCTTTTCTGCTTCTCGTGTGGAAAAATACGTGTTTTTTCTCTCTTCACTTCTCACTTCAAGCTTTTAAAAAAATTGTCCAATAGACAATTAAATAGAAAAAACATTAAAACTTCTCACTTCAAGCTTTTAAAAAAATTGTCCAATAGACAATTAAATAGAAAAAGCATTAAAACATAAAAATTCAAATGTCACACTCAAGGGGTGCTGGGTGGCTCAGTTGATTGAGCCTCAGACCTCGGCTCAGGTCATGATTTCATAGTTCGAGCCCTGCATCAGTCTCTGTGCTGACAGCTCAGAGCCTGGAGCCTGCTTAGGATTCTGTGTCTCCCTCTCTCTGCCCCTCCCCCTTCCTCTCTCTCTCTCTCTCTCTCTCTCTCTCTCTCTCTCTAGAAAATAAATAAACATTAGAAAAATTTAAATACCACACTCAATTAGGTAGCCTGTCCTATTATAATTTGCTCTAGGAAAGACAGGGAAGTAAGTTCTGACACTACCTACTCAGAATTCCAAAACAACATGTATTTTAAATGTCATCTTGAAACCAACAAAGGGTCCATCCAAATTGACCTGGGGGCCCAGAGGATTATCCACCTTCCCTGTAATTTGGCAGAAAAGTTTCACTAACAGCCAACCAATGGTTGCCAAAGCCACACAGATTTGCCTGAAATTTTGGGCAAACATGTCCAAAGATTTGGTAATAAAACATAACCAACTTTTTTCTTTATGTACCTTATTGGGTTTAATTTTGTGGCAATAATATGTATTGCTTTTATAAATGGGAAAAGATAATTCATATGGATATAAGCAAAATACATATATGTATGTTAGGAAATAAAGGCAGTGTTTATAAAATGAAAGCTTTCTTTGAGCTTAGACGGGAATGAAACAAAATATTCAACAGGATGTCCCTGAGTGGAATTGCAAATAATTTTATTCTTCTTTAAAGCTAAGCAAGAAAATGAGGGAAAACTTATATTAGAGCATGGAAGTACATGAAAATAAAGCCTGAGATTGATGTCCAAATTGTATGAGTTATTCCTAAAAAATTAGTGTAAGTAATATAATATTTAATTTGCTAGGATTCTCACTTTTCCTATTTTTTCTGGAAATCTTTGTTAGAGAAGTAAACAGGGATAGGAGCAAAGTCAGCTTCAAATATATCTAAATTCAGAAGCCTACATTTTCTGGGGTTTTTGTTATTCTGAAACAAAAGGTGGAGATTCATATAATGGAACAGCAGTAACACTGAGAAAGACAGAGGAGTAAATCAAATTTGGTCTTCTGAACATAGCTTTCTAAAAACCTTACAACTAAATGGATATATGACAATTATATAATTATCTAAAACACTAAAAAAGTTACATAATTCACTGGAGACAGTATTAGACATTGGGAAATGTATGACAATTCATTTCAAATTTGCCAATGTTTGCACATACATTTTCAAAAACATTACTATATAAGCATTATTGCTGGCAGTCCAGACCAATGGGAACCCATTAAGCTACAAAATAGAAAGAATGAAAAAAAGGGACCATCAAAAATAGGGCAGACTAGAAAGGCACTAAATTTTGCACAAAGCATTAATCTCAAGATCTCAGCTAGTGGCCCTTAGAGACTAATTTTTCAGTTAGAGATTGACTTTAGTATCAGAGGCCTGAAAATGAATTAATAAAATGTGCTTTCACCCACCTTTTTTTGCTTAAGGGTTCCAGTTACAAAGAAATGCATCAAGAAAATAAAAATCTATAATCAGTGAGAAAATCCTAGACAGACCAATAAGGATGAGAAAGAAATAATTTGGATTCTAAAACCTATGCAGGGAGTTTTAAAGACCTGGACAGACAATGGTTAAAAAGAGAAAACAGTCTCTGATGCATAAAGAATTCCAAGATATTCAGAGTGGGCCCCAAACCTTCTAGACATTGGTTAGGCTCCAAGATCACCACAGCGGATGATTAAATATCATTGTTGATACAGCAGAATCGTATACTGGAGTCTGGTTTTGGTTCCTCCCTGAGTTTTGCCTGTTCTATTAAAAAAGGTAGGCAGGCCTCTGTGTCCTCTTGTGTCAGAGGATTTGGACAGTAGAGCAGAAAACAGAATTCACCTCAAAAAAACCTTGCTACTTGGCTTTTTTCCCAAAAGTCTGTTTATTAATGAGGCCACTGTTTTTGGGGGTCTCCATTATTCATAACTGAACCTAATCCTAACTGACATCGAAATTACTTCCAACCTGAATGAGTGGTAGTTAGGAGTATAATTTAACTTGATTATAGAGAAATAATGTCATATTATCTTTGCACACCAGAGTTTAGGATCGGTGTCTCTCCCTCTCTTTCTCTCATATACGTATATGTATGTGTGTGTGTATATATATGTATATATATGGATTTATATATATATATGTATATGTATGTATATCTATGTATGTATTCTAAAATTTTGTGTGCATATTAATCACTCAAAGGGCTTCTTAACAATTGCTAGGCCCCACCCTAAAATTTCTAATGCAGTAGGTTTGGGATGGGACTGAGAATTGCATTTCTAAAAAGTACCTATGTGATGCTGATACTGATGCCACACTTCTGAGATTCAATCTCTCAAACTATCTAAGGTAAGGGGTAAGTTTTATTTTATTTTATTTTTTAATATTTAATCTGTCCTGGAACAGTGGTTTGTAAAATACAATAAAAATGAATTATAAGAAAAATGAAATATTAAAAAAGGTATACAAATACAAGTCCTGTTATAAAAACTGTTACTTATATTCGACATGTGCTTACACACAAAATTCCTCTGCAAATTGCTATAAAAGTTTCCAAATGCTGACCCACAGTGTCTATACTTACCTCATTGTGGACAAGTTACAGGAAAGCCCACTATAGCATTCCTAGCCTTACTGAGTAGCGTTGGTCTAGCGGCCCTGAGGATGTTTCCTGTGTGAGAAATTCCTGCAGTAGGATCTGAAAATCCCCAACCTAGACCAGAATCTCCTACCCTGCCAGTAATGGTTAACAGTCCTTTCTCCTTGCCATCCACTATAAAGGGGGAGATGATGATTTCTTTCCGGTCTGGTTCAATGGTATAGAGTTCTTAGCATCGCTCACAGAAGAGCATTATAGAGGATCTTCCCCTGAAAAACTCTTTAAAAAAAAGTCTGGTTATCAGATCTCCCTTTCCTATCTATGGGATCTGTCCCCCACTTTTAAAACACTACTTACCAATAACTGGCACATATTTTGAACCCTTACTATGTGCCAGGAACAATGATAAATTGTTTATAATTAATGTATGTTCTTTACAGGCATTATGCCACTTAAATTCTCAGCCACCTTGCAAGGCAGGTGCAATTATTATCCTCATTTTAAGACGAGGAAAAAATGCATCTTAGGAAAATGACACAACTCGTACGAGGTCATACAGTGGGAAGTGGGCACTTAAACCAGGTCCGTGTTTTTAACTAGCAGACTTTGCTCTTCACCTTCTGTGAGAACTTCCCTGCAGAAATGCAGAACAGAAAGGGCTGTGAGCATTAATGGAAAGCATCCTAGAGAATGTACCAGGAGACCCAGACTTAAGCCCAGACTCTGCCCCTAACTAGCTGAGGGCTTAGAAGAAGTCGTTTTCCCTGTGGGCATCATTGAATTGCCATCCATAATTTTCCTCAAGAATTAATGTTTCTCAGGGGGTTATAAAACATTCTATGAGAAATGGGTTTGAGGTTAAATACATTTAGGGAACGCTGAATAGAACATCATGCTCTTTGAGATTCACACTGCCAACACCTTAAAGTTCTAAAAAGCCTCTGTGGTGAAATGGTCTTGATTTTATCTAACCTAAAATTCCCCAAAATGTCACCAATTGGAGAAAACCTGTTAGGTAACAATGGATCTTCATGGTGTATAGTTCGGGAAACTTCACCCTAAAGTTTTTCCAGTTCCAAAATTCTATGTATTTATGACTGGTATTCTAGTTCATATAGAATAGGGGGAAAATGTTAATAATAATAGTGATAACAATACCAATAATAATAGCTAAACCTTGTAGTGCTATCATTATGTTCTGGATGGATTAGAAACCCAGACACTGTCCTAAATGCTTCCCATTTATTAATTCATTTAATCCTTGTAACCACCCTATTTTAATAATTATAGACATTAGTATTCCCATTTTATAACTCAGGTCACTAAGACCCTGAAAATAACAATTATGTGTCTCTCAAACTGAATCATTTCTTAAAGGCTTGGCTTTTCCCAAATGCCCTAAGGAGAGTATCAAGAAATGAAATAGAAATAAGCCCATTTATATTTTTTATGTTTTGCCTTGTGTGCTTCATTTGCATATCAAAAGCCCTCTAAAGTGACTGTAATCTGCACTGTTTAATGTTTCTGACTTTCTTTTCCTCTCTCTCTGCTGAGCATGGCTCAGAGTCATTACCCTCTTGATCAAGTTACAGACAAAAGCCGCCTTCAAATTAGGCCTATTAAGATGTGTTTTTAATGAGGAGATAATTCCTCCAACAACACAAGCCAGATTCAGCTGGGTTATGATTACACAATCAGGGCATCTTACAGAAAGGAAAGGAAAAGCAGACTTTTGCCTCTTCTTCGAAGGATTCCAGCCAGCCTTGAATAACTTGATGCCACTTGAAAGCCCAGAGAAAAACCTAATATTTGAGGCTTCTAAGTGATGAAGCAATCACATGGCCCCATGCTCCACTCTGACGTGGGAGAGTTACTATTGCAAGGATCTGAACTTAGAAGGCAGATTCTCAGATTCATAGGATTGGAACTCACAGGAGGGAAGAGAAATGCTTTCTTTCTCCAAGTCTGAGCGGTGTTGCTTTCATTGAATTCACTTGCCAGCCAGCCCTCTTTGTCTTTCTGGAGGGAATCCTCTTCAATACTTGAGTACAATGCTTTGATAACTAACTCCAACCTTTTAGGATTTTTCTGAGTGCTATTATTTTCATTTTAATTATATTAAATAATGCAAAAGTAATCTTCTGCATATTCACTTTCTAAAATGTTCTTCTAACAAAATCATTTCCAGATACATTCGTATCCTTTTCATGCTCATCTTTGTAAGTCTTGGGTTAAGAAATCTTTATTTGTGACTTATTGATCTTATACTTAAGATCTACCTAATACATCTGTTCATCTGAAAGTCTTTTACAATAATAGGTAACAAGGAGAATGAATTTGGGCCATCATAGACGGAGCATGCCTTAATATTTCGTCTCTCACTGTAGCACTACTTAAAGAGATGTGAGCTTCCTTAAGGATTTGAAAGTGCGGAGTGACTTTAAATTGTTGCAACTTTTTTATCCAAAATTGAATTTAGCACCAATGTTAAGGACAAGCTCTTAACCATAGGATGGAGATATAAAAGAATCCTTTAGCAAGAATAACAGTTACTAATACATGTGACTCTACATGTAGAACTGGATGCAGTCACGTGATATACTTGTTCTGTATTAACATGGCAGAAACCAGCTGGTAGCACTTGGGGGCTGAATGAAGGAATCACAGGAAATGAAATGATCAAAATCAAGACATTAAGGTCTAACTTGATCTTGAACACCATCCTACTCTGTACGCAGGCACACGCTCACCGGTGACTCACCATAGTCACTTGTGTGAAGCTAGTGTCTATTTAATGGTATGTCCTTTCAGTTCCATAAATACTTGTTTCTTTTTCTGATTTTTGTCCTTTTCACACTGTATTCTGGATTTCTAGAATGGTCTTTATGCAAACATTTATGTGGGTTATTTCTTCTATTCTCTTTCTTCTTAGCCCAAATAAATCATCATCAAAGAAGCTTTCCCTGAGCACACTTTGAAAAGCTAATCTATCCAATCCCTCTTATTTTCTCTCTCCTTGTCTGTCTTCAAACATGAATCTTATTTGATTTACTGTTTATTATTTTTAAACCTGTACTCCTTATTACAGTGTAAGATCTTTGACAGAAAAATGTCTATTTTGTCCACTGCTCTAACTCCTACCCAGAGAGAATAGGACCAGATTGACATTTTACGTTTTGTTTGCTCAGAAGAATATATTTTAGTGCTCATATCTCATTGTTCATTTTGGTTTTCATTTCCTAGTATAAATTTCCATCACTGGAGGCCAAAGTTGTATGTTATGTGTATCCCAATTCCATCCTTTAATAAATCCCTTTATCCCCCATATATTTTGAGTGTGATTTTACCTATTGCTTCTCAATGAATGTTGTAGGTAAAGATGTTGAAGAACTCTCTCCTTTGAGAGTTCACTTAATATTTCTCCCAGATGAACTTACTGCTTCACAAAAGGGCTCTTTGTCTTTCGAGTTTAACCGGCTCTTTGTCTAGGCTGGTATCCAGCACCACGGGAGTAAAATGTCAATGCTCTCTATTTAATCAATGTTTTATTCTTGGCTTGTATTTCAATAGGGGGGGATGAAACAGCATTTCAAATGTCGTTGAGGATTTTTTTTGGGTCTCTTTTTAATTCCTGGTCTATGTTATGTGAATCTCAATAATTTATAATTTATTTTCAGTCTGTAGAAATCCCTTGGAGAAATGTGCTTCTCATTTGCTACAAGACACAACAGCTGTGCTGATACTACCAAAGCCAAGGCTACCCTTTGCTCAACCGAAGCGGTCGTGGTCATTTTACTACATTCAGCACTTTTTTTTTTGGTCAAAATTGGTAGACTTTATTGTTTGTAGAGCAGTGGTTCCCAAAGTTCATTTTGTGGAACACTATAATGATGTTTTGTTTACCACCACCACCCTCCCCTCCCCTGCCCCTCAAATGGTTTTAATGAGCCAGGAGTTTGGGAAACCGAGTCTTAACCCCATAACAGCTGAGACCTGTTAGAAAACCAATGGTTTAATTTGGTTTAACTTTTAGCAGCTTCTCAATGTATTTGACTATAATAATGGTTCACAAACTGTGCTCCCCAGTCCACCTGGGAACTTATCAGAAATGCAAATTCTTGGGCCCCACCCCATATCTACCAAACCCAAACCCCAGGGCAAGGGGATGCTCAACAATTTGTATTTTCTCAAGCTCTCCAAGTGAATTGGATGTAGGCACAAGTTTGAGAAACCACTGGACCATGGAAATTTTGTACTGGGATCACATTCCAACATCCTGAGGACACTGTATTCAAATCACCTGGGACACTATTCAGTAGGTCTGGAGTATGGCCCGAGATGCTGCATTTCTCACAAGCTTCCAGGTGACATTGATGCTGTAGGCGTTTGGAGTCGATTTTGAGTAACAGGATCACAAGACGTTTCCAACAAAACTAGAACAGGCATGGCTAACATGCAGGGATATGGCTAACGTGTTGGCTATGTTCTTATATTCAAAATCATGGGCAAAGTGTCTCCCACTGCCCACCTGAGTAGCCCTCCTCCAGCTGTCCACAGAGCTTTGTTGGAAGACAGGTGGCAATGGCACCTGGCTACCTACCATAGCCTGGGTTGAAAGACAGACACATGGCAAAGGAAGAAGTGAAGCTAGAGATTCTTGGGCTTGGGAATTTTTCTTGCACTTACAAGTGAAAACTTTATAGCTATGTTGTCCTGGGGAGCTTACATAACCACTGTGAGACTCATTGCGAGACTCATTGCCTCTCCAGTCAATTGGAAAAACTAATAGTACCTATGTTAATAATTGTAATGAAAGTATTACATTCTTGCAAATGCTTACACTGTGGTACATAGTAAGTACTTAATAAATGACAAGGAGGATGGCAACCAAGATGATGATGGTCCCATATAAGACTGACATATCCTGGGGCACCTGGGTGGCTTAGTTGGTTGTGTCTAATTCTTGATTTTAGCTCAGGTCATGATATCACAGTTCATGGGTTCGAGCTCCATCTGCTTGGGATTCTTTCTCTCCCCCTCTCTCTGACCCTCCCCTGCTTGTTCTTTCTAAATAAATAAATAAAAGTAAACTTAAAAAAAAAAACCTGAAACATCCTGAAGTCAGCCTCGTAATTCAGTGGAATAAAGGAAGGAAAGGTCAAGTCATCTTAGTTTTTCTCCATGACTGAGGAGCACAAACTATGTATTTCCCCACTTGATTCTCTCCTTCTTAGAGCTTCAGGTATCAAAACACCTACTAGACATCCACCAGATTTGTTTGAGTCCTGGAATGGCTGCTTATTTTCTTCTTTCTAGTATGACTGGCATAAAAATGGTCTTTCATAAAACTTTAAAACCTTCCCTCACCTCAGAACATTCCAAGGAAGAATTAAGTATTTGCCTGGGCTCCAGGCCTTTTGTAGTGTGGGTTTAGGCAAGAGGTAAGGCAGCCACATGGTAAGAGGGTGTGTGAATCTAGACCAGAAATGTAGACAACCCCATGTGGAAGGACTGAGTCGGTGGATACTACAATGGGGGCAGCAGAAAGAGAGGGGAAAGCCAGCAAGAGCTGGAGTTTGGGGTTGAGTTTGAGACAGAAGAGAACTTGTGAGAGAGCTCCTGCTCTGATAAGAGGAACTAACATGTGGTTGAAGAGGACTTTAATGAAGTCTCAGCCATGACCTGCATCTACTGTCCCTCCATCTCTTAGGGGGCTTTGGTGACAAGCTACATTTTTTAAATGATTTTGGGATGTCAGGCTTGTGACCTTCTTGACGGTGACAACATGCAGAGATGGACCATGAGGTAACCTGGTATCATTTAAATAACATATGCTTTGATGTTTTATAAAGTATTGCATCTATAGTCAAAACAATAATATCTCTCTCCTATTCTCTCTGCCTTTCTTGCTCTTTTATGAAATGAACTAGACCCTTAAACTTTAAACATCCATCTTTGTCTAAATTAGTGATTCTCAAGTGGGGTAGTCTCACCTCCCCTCCAAAGGGCATTTGTTGAGGTCTGGAGACAATTTTGGTTATTACAACGGGGGTGTGTTACTGGCATCTATGAGGCAGGGGCCAGGAATGCTGCTAAAAATCTTGCAGTTATAGGTGAGCCCCCCATTACAAGGAATTGTCTGGTCCAAACTCTTAATAGGGCTGAGGTTAAGAAACTCTGGTCTAAATTATTAGAGATTTTCCTTCCTCAGTTCCAACTGCCTGCAGGTGATTTATGTAATTCCTCTGATTACAATTTATACACTTCCAATAATTATAATTCTGAGTATCAGAATTATACTCAGAGTATAAAAAACTCTGAATGTCAGAAACCTTGACTATTCTTAGGGCCCTTCATTCTATCTTATTGTTTATCACAGTAAATACCCTTAACAAACTCGCAATTTTCTCTGGAGACTCCTACTATAAAAATAAACTTAAGTAACCAATAAATAAAATATCCAATTCTACAGCATCAATTACTTTTGGAACTCTCTTGCCAGTAACCCGATGTATGGTGAGTTTTATATGATTAGCATGGCTAGTGTTTTCCATGCAACTTGCATCTTGGAGAAGCTATTGCCAAGCATTTGAAGAGGCAGTGAAGCCAAATGGTAAGAGCCTTGTCTGGTTTTCCTGAGCTCGGGTTAGGTCTAGCTCGGGAACCAGTGACCCTGGGCAATTCACAACACTTCTCTTCAGCTAGACTTCTCATAAGCAAAATCAGTAGAAATGGTATTCACTGTAATGTCTCTTCTGATTCACTCCAAGCTCTGATTGAGAGCCTTCTCCTCCGTGAGAAATAGTGTCTTTCAGTTGACCTTTGAAGGACCATTCAGTAAAGTTCAGGTCAGCCTGAAGCTCGGGGAAGTGTTTGTGCTATTTTGAAAAAAATAATAATAATAAAGGAGGAACGTATGGCAAGTTGCCACTGTTAAAGTGCATCTATCTAAATGGAAATTTAGCATTTTCCTCTACCAAGAAAAATGTGGATCCAAATAGATTTTGAAAAATAGTAAAAACTAGATTCCCACAGAAAACAGTGAATCAAAACTAACATCTGTTGATCTTCTTCTTCTTCTTCTCCCCCCGCCCTCCCCCCGCCCCCAGTCAGGCCAACACCATATTAAACCATGGCCAGTACCAATTCACTCCCCTTACTCTCCCCTTTCCAAAAACAAGTAAAATAACACATTTTAAAAACAACATAAAACCAATTTGCATTGAGCTCATCTTAACAGAACGTAAACCAGAACACATCTTTGAAGTTCCCGGCCCGGATGGCGGGTCCCAGCTCTCCCATAGTAGATGCTGCGCAAAATAGTGAGAGAACCGCGGAAAGGTGAGGAGACCACCAATATCCAACACTACAGAAATGGCCCAGCACTGTCCCTGTCGAACATGAGATGCGTTAAGCCTATTCATGTGCTTTTTTTTAAAGTTTTTTAAAAATGTTTTTAATTTTTTATTTGTTTTGAGAGAGAGAGGGAGAGAGAGCATGCACATGAGTTGGGGAGGGGCAGAGAGAGGGAGACACAGAACCAGAAGCAGGCTCTAGGCTCTGAGCTGTCAGCATAGAGCCCGATGCAGGGCTCAAACTCATGAACCACGAGATCATGACCCGAGCCGAAGTTGGCTGCTTAACCGACTAAGCTACCCAGGTGTCCCAAGCCTATGCATCTTCTGAAGCAGTCCATCTCTGGTCTTCTGAGGGAATGTCTTCTTTCAACTTGAACTTGTCACTACATTCTTACACAGCAGCAACAGGCCATGCTCTCTTGAACCCCACGTTTTAGTGGGAGAGATGGATTTGTGCTGCTTTGTTTAATGTCTACCACCTGGTTCCCACGGAGACTCCGAGTAAACATTTGTAAGAAAGCTTCCTGAAGTCTGAAGTCATGTTGAGCAAACTTTCTGGACTCCCAACACATAGTTAGAAATAAATTTCACACTGTGACCCAGTATAAGTATGTGCTACATTCACACATACTTGTGTGCATGCGCGTGCGCACACGCACACAGAGTTCCCTAAAGTACCAAATTTTCTCTAATCTTTCTTGTGTTTGGGCCTTCATACCAGCTCCTTCTGCCCAGATCACTGTCCCACCCCACCCTCTCACTGCCTTGTCTGTCTAGATGATGTCTGCTCATCACCTATGTTCCTTCTCTATCCATGAAGGCCACAATCTGTGCCTAAGTGCCATGGTTCAACACGTTAGAAAGCCCAGGTTAAAACTGTGCACTTATTTGTGATAAGACTGAACAAGCAAGGAAAATCATTAGGGTTTTTAATATCAACTTGATTAGAAAAAAATAGGAACATCATTGATTATTACTTCTGTAAGACCTGTTTGCTTTTTAAAAAAAAAAAGTCTCTCAAATTGTGGGAATATTAATTTTTAAAGATCTTGGCAGTTTAAAAAAATTTTGAGGGGCACATGGGTGGCTCAGTTGGTTAAGCATCTGACTCTTGGTTTTGGCTCAGGTCATGATCTCATGGTTTGTGGGATAGAGCTCCATGTCTGGCTCTCTCTGCTGACGGCGTGGAGCCTGCTTGGGATTCTCTCTCTTCCTCTATCTCTCCCCCTCCCCTGCTCACATGCATACTTCTCTCTCTCTCAAAATAAATAAACATTTAAAAAATTTTTTGAGAATCTTATTGACTTAGCTTCATCTCTTAAAATGTTACGAATCTCGAGACTGAACTCCAGAGAGGTTAAGTGACCTTCCAAAGCCCATCTAATTTATAAGGGTACAACTAGGATGAATGATCATAGCCTGACACACAGAATTCTCCTCCAAAAGTGCAAATAATTTATCTCATCAGTATGTTATGAAAATAACGCATGACCCAGAATCTCTGTCAATCGTTGAGTATAACAATTCTACAAACATCAATAAAGATCTCTTGTACTCAAAGCTGTGCATGAGTCATAAGAAACTACAAAGATGAATTCTATGCAATCCTTGACTTTAATACCTTAGATTTAATCTCACCCCCCACTCATCCTCTTGTTTAACCCACAACACAATTTTATTGGAGCAAATGCTACATTATTCCCATTTTGAAATGAGAAAGTCCTTTTTCTGGTAACCTGCAAACCATCATTCAGAGCCTGAGGCCTCCATGGCTGCCATATATTGCACAGGCACTTTGAGAATTCAGGGAGAGGAAAGATTGACTCTGGTTGGGAATATGTGCAAGGCTTCTTAGAGAATCTGGGATTTAAAGCATGTGATGGAAGGGCGCCTGGGTGGCTCAGTCAGTTAAGCGTCTGACTTTGGCTCAGGTCATGATCTCAACCATTCATGAGTCAAGCTCCACATCTGGCTCTGTGCTGACAGCTCAGAGCCTGGTTCCTACTTTGGATTCTGCATCTTCCACTCTTTCTGTCCCTCCCTCACTCACACTCTGTCTCTCTCAAAAATAAGCAAACATCAAAACATTTTTAAAAATAATAAGGCATTTGATGCATTTCAACAAAAAGACTGTCTAAGGTGTCAGGAACCAAAGGATTAAAGAAGAAAAGTGGAAAGAAAATTCTAGACCTAGTACTTGAAGGATGTGGCTGCAGTCAGGCTACAGAGGACCTTGAATGCCATTCTAGGAAGCCAGCAATTCCCAAGGGGTGTTCCACAGAGCACAGTCTCTGTTGGGTGTCAGTAAAGGCTAAACAGTGTTCTATTGCCAAATAGGTTTGAAAAACACTGGATTAAAAGGTTTGACAGATCTTTTACTGCAGGACTGCTCAGAGCCTTGAATAGGGTACAAAATTCATAGCATTTCCCAAATTTATTTGATCACAGAATATCCATTTTTTTCCTTTCTTTAAAAGCAGTTGACAGACTAATGTTCCATAGGCAATACTTAGAGAAGTAGTGCTATTTGTGGTGGGAAACATTAATGGAGCTGAATCTTAGGAAAACTGTCTTGACAACAGTGAGAAAGGCTTCCAAAGAGGGAGGTGAGGTACAGACAAGGAGATCAGATAGAAGGCCGGGGCAGGCATGTTGGTGAGGAGTCATGCTTACCTTAAGATGAATCCTCAAGTGGGAACAACAATTCATAAATCATTGTGCCCTGCAAAAAAAAAAAAAAAAAAAAAAAGAAGAAGAAGAAGAAGAAAGAAAATAAAAGAAAAACATTGGAAGCAACTGAGGAATTTTGGACACAGATTGGGTTTTAGATGGTTTTAAGGAATTATTTTTATATGTTAATTTTCCATGTTATAATAGCATTGCAGTTATTGCTTTTAGAAAATCTTCATATGTTAGATACATACTGAAATATTTATGGGTAAAATGACTTACTTGAAAAGAAGGCAGCTTTACAAAAGACTTAGATGAAACAAAAATGGCAAGACGATAAGGCTGATGAGTTATATTATTTTCTTGACTTGTGTGTATGTTTGCATATTTCCATAATAAAAAGTTAAAAATAAAATCAAAGAGTGATTGGGAAGGAATATTCTTCACTATCTTAGGTTGGGTTCGCTAGGAAATTAGCTCCGAGCTGGAGATTTGCATGCAGTTTTCTTCAGTTTAAACTCTGTGGGAGGAAACAAGAAGTAGAACTGGGCCCAAGGAGATGTTGAACCGTGATGTGGTCACAGCAAGGGCCTCAGTCACTCCCTGCTGGAACGGCCTCGTGTGTCACCAGGCCTTTATGCACTTCTCTCTGCCTTCCCCTCCAACACACATATTGATCAGTCATTGGATTGTGAGCTGTCTCTAGTGAACAGGCATGACTTAAGACACTACTGGTACACCAGGTGGCTCAGTCGGTTAAGCTTTCAATTTTGGCTCAGGTCATGATCTCATGGTCTGCGAGTTCGAGCTCCATGGTGGGTTCTGTGCTGACAATGCAGAGCCTGGAGCCTGCTTCGGATTCTGTGTCTCCCTCTCTCTGTGTCCCTCCCTCGTTCATGCTCAATCTCTCAAAAATAAATAAACATTTAAAAAAAAAGACACTATGTGGCTGACACTTCCCAGAGAGGGACTCCAGTGTCCCAACTCTGAGCTTACAACAGTTGAGGTAACAAGAACCGCAGTCCTGAATATGGGGCACCCAGCACACGTTCCATTTTCTTCATCTTTAAACATTTACAACACTGACATTTTTCTTCCATGTCGCATGCAGTTGATGGTGATGTGTGTATGTTGTTTTGTTGGCTATTACAGAAGAGTAGCATATTTGCATAAAAGGGGCACGTGTTGACAAGCAATAGATCTATTGCTTTACATTCATCTTGCAAGTGGTTTTCATTGAAATAGCAGGAAACTAATGCCCTTTTAAAACTTTATTAAAATCATCTGGATATACTCAACCTAATAAACGCAGAGTACATGGCTGGCGGACTTCCTGTAGCTGTGGATATAGAGCAAAAAGAGGCTTATGTGATATCCTACACTTGAAATTGTGGAGAAAGATATGTTAGTGGCCTAAGTAAATATGTATTTTATGAAGCAGATTCACAAATAGCATCCCTGCTCCATTTCTGTCAGTGTGACTCTTTGCATGCCTTTGGCATTCGGTCCTGCTTGGTGTCTTCATTCTCTGTGTGTCTATGTACATCAGTGACATTTTATTGGGGCTGCTGCCTTTTCTATTCAGTCAAAGACATTTCCTCTCTCCATTCAAGCAAGGCCAATTCTGAAGTGAACCTGTACAAAGAGTTGTATCACCCCAAGCTTAAGAAGCATTTCCATTTTCTCTTCCAAAGAGGCAAGTGTGCCTTCCTCATAATTGGATTCTGCTCAATCTAGCCATTTTAATGATTAATTATAAATAGGAGCTCTAGGAGGGATGGGACAGCCATATTTAATGAGGTGACTTAGGTAGCCAAGCCTCTTTCTGGGCCATTGCGATCTTTTACTGACTTTTTGCTAAAAGGGGTCAAATAATTTGCACATTGTTGTTGAGTTGCTTTAGAAAAATTGCCACTACTCTTAATTAAGGACGTAAATGCAAGTAAATTCACACAAACATATGCCTCTACCAAAATCCAGCATGCAACCTCAGTTACATTTGATTCCAGGGCTCTGAAATGCAAAGGAAAACACTGAACACAGTGGGGTAAAACTCCTGTAGAACAGGGAGCTAGGAGGAAGTCTTGAACAGCATTACTCCAGCCAACATACACAAGCTTAACATTACTTTTTGAACCTATGGCCATGTGCATTAAAGATGAATATTTTGCCTATGAAAAATTAATGTCCCAGAGCTCATAGTATCGTTTCTTTGTGAAATGGAGCATGCAGAACGTCTTTTAAAAATGCAGCCTTTTGGTGAATAGATTGCTTTTCCTCTTTTGGCTTACGCTACTAGTTGGATAGGCCCCTAAAGGAGTGTTAAGCAAACGAGCAATAGTTATAAAAGTGCTAACCAGATTCATAGGAGCATGGAGATGGATGGAGGCAGTGAGAGAGACCAATTTTCATCATCGTGTGAAACAAACAAAATGTCTCTTGTCCTATTTTCGTTTCTCGATCTTTTAAAAAGGTATATGCTGGGGCGCCTGGGTGGCTCAGTTGGTTGAGTGTCCGGCTTCGGCTCAGGTCATTATCTCACGGTTTGTGGGTCCGAGCCCCGTGTTGGGCTCTGTGCTGACAGCTAGCTCAGAGCCTGGAGCCTGCCTTCGGATTCTGTGTCTCCCTCTCTCTCTCTCTCTGACCCTCCCCTGCTTGCGCTGTCTCTGTCTCTCGAAAATAAATAAAAAACATTAAAAAAAAATTTCAAAAGGTATATGCTGATTGCTCTTTTCTCGGTCAACAGATTGAGTTCTAAACAAAGAAGACTCTTTTTGAAGGCTCGTATAAGAAGAACCCCGCTAAGGAGGGCAGAGCTGGCCTGGGGACTCCATGAGTTATCAGGTAAATGTTATGTCTGGAGTACAGACTGAGATAACCAAGCCTCATGGGGCCTTGGATCAATTTAACTCTGATGAATGACCAGTTTGGTAAATATTATTTACGTTACTACACAAGTCGGGTCTGTTGCATTCATGTTTGAACAACCCACTCGGTCTGCTGTGGCAGAGCCCCTCGAGTAATCCCCGAGGACTGGCTTTCCCCACTGTTAACTCACAATTAGAAGGATAATTAGTAATGAGGGCACTTTACTTTTGAACCAAAAATGAAACCATGAGTGAATAGTTCAATAATCTAGAATTGCAGCAATTCTTGAACCACAGCCCTCAAAACTATATTCTCAGTGATCTACAAAGATGGTAGTATTACTTTTAAAATTTTGCTTCTAATTCTGTTTAAAGAATGACGTTGCTAAACAAACAGTTGAGGATTTCAAAAGACAAGAATTTCAAGCATAGTTTTATCCTTTTCATACACATTTTTCTTTCTTGGCATTTTCTTCCACTCCTTATTGACATGTATCCATTTATCCATTCACTCATTCATTCTATAAGTCTTATTAAGCACTAACGTGTAAATATGTGGCTTAGGCCAGAGACCAGCAAACATTTTTCCATGATGGGCCATGTAGTAAAAGATTTAGATTTCCAGGGCTACACAGGCTCTGTTGCAACTGCTCAGGTCAGCCATTGTAGGGCAAAGACAGCCATAGACAGGATATAAACAAAGACAGTTGGTGGTGTTCCAATAAAGCTTTATTTACAAAACAGGCAGTGTGTCAGATTTGGCCAGTTGGCCACAGTTTGCCAAACCCTGCCACAAGGCCATGGAATTATCTAGACAAACAAAATAGACAAAATCCCATTGAACATGCATTGCAATTGGGGGACGCAGTTAATAAATACCAAACAATAATTTCAGAGAGTAACTAGTACAACAAAGGAAATGTATTTCTTATATTAGAATGATAGTATACCTTCAATTTAATGTCTTACTTTACTGAGTATTATTTTGTGAATGTTGTCTACATAACCACACAATCTTCATATTTACTGGCCTCACAATATATTGCCTAGTTGCTAAATCATATTTTTTAATGTTTTATTTATTTATTTTTGACAGAGAGAGAATGGGTGGTGGGAGTGGGGTGTGCAGACAGAGGGAGAGAGAAAATCCCAAGCAGGCTCCACACTCTCAGTGTGGTTCGATCCCACAAACCAGGAGATCATGACCTGAGCTGAAATCCAGAGCCAAATGCTTACCAACTGAGCCACCCAGGCACCCCAGTTTCTATCCCATATTTAACTTAATCCTTTCTCTATGAATATATTTAGCTAAACCTACTTTATGAGCATACAAATAGAGGGAGCAAATAAATCAAGGTGTTCATCTTACAATAAACGTTTTCCAATTCTTTGTTTCTGCTTTGGACATATAAGTCCAATAACTCTAGATCACGAGAAAAAAACAGACATGAGGAAGTTGAATGTAAAAAGCATTTGCCCTGTGCTAAAAATTTCTGTCAGTGTCAGATATCCTCAGATATCTGATATTTTCAGGGTGGTCCTGAAAATCAGGATCCAGAAGCCTAGATTGTTTTGAAGAAAGGGAGCAAACAAGCGGGAACCTCCACATTTCCTGTTCAGAGTCTGTATTTTGTCACCAGACATGAGGCCCTCACAATATCGTGTATTAGAAACAAAATCTCTCAGAGAAAGATGCTCATGTTCAAATGCATCATGCGTTGATTGAGTGCTGACTGGATGCAAAGGACAGCGCATGGCTCTATTTTATGGGAATATTTATTGAATGTGACAAAGCCCTTTTCTCCAGGTGGAGACAGGGACCTGCAGGGATAGGATAGATTCAAACCTATGTCAAGTGATAAAATATATGCGAGGTAAACCCTACACCTTTCTGCTTAGTATCCAGTACAGAAAATAAAATGCATGGGACCACAACTTCTCTTTCAGAAGGATTTGCTCCTTACTTGCTCTTCTCCTTGGGAAGGAGAGGAACCTCTTTGACAGGAGGGACTGGAGAAACATGGGGGTGCCAGGCGTTCTGTATCCTGCATTCTTTTTTTCGATACCGATAATGACAAACATATATGACTGGTGTTTCTATGTGCCAGGCAGCAGCACTTTCATCTATTCAACCCTCATGACAGTCCTACGAGGCGGTACTATTACCATCCACTTCTTAAAGATCACGAGACTGTCACAGAAACATTGAGAGACTGGTGCTTCTTGGATAATGAATGGCATGGCCAGGTTCACTCACGTGTCCAACCTCACAATCCGAGCTCTCAACTTCTCTGCTCTGTGACTCACCTGAGGAATCAGCTCTGCTCTGTCATAATATAAGCCTACCTGGGACGGGACAACGTCCAGACCTCTCTGTCTCTGATGGAGGCAAAAAAGCCCTTTTGATGTTTCTTGGGCTTAGCTACACCAATTGCTAGATTTGGTAGAGATGGACAGAAAATCCAATCCATGTTCTTCCAATTAGCAATATCTTATAAAATTAATACTTTTCATCTCTCTTGGTTTAACTCCTATATCTATTTTCTCGAATTTTCATTCTCAATTTAGAGGAAAAAGGATGTGATTCTTACTGTAAACCTCTAACATATGTACGACTAATAGCAGTAATAAAGAGTAGCTAACAATAATTATGGTGCAGCAGTCGTGCTAAATGTTTTAGTTATGTATTGTCTCTTTGAATTTTCACTGCAATCCCAAATGAGTCGGTACTACACGTTATGGAAGAGGAAAGAGGGATTAAATTTTAGGCTTCTAAATAGGCTTCTGGTAAATAAAAGGGGAATGACTATTTTATTGGCTACATGGCATATTAATAGGCAAACCCCACACTTGATTGCAGTGGTCTTTGATGTTAACTTCAAATAATTCTGCCTCTCCCAGAGTCACTCACAAGAGTTGATATTTAATGTTGTATGAGAGTACTCAAAGGTCAAAGTCATTCAGTGGTACTCGCTAGCAAATAGCAGAATAAGATTTGGTGAAGATACTTTGAAAATCTCTTTGACCTGTCCCCTTCTACCCATCTTCTTTGGCATCACCCTAGACAAGCCACCATCATCTCTTTCTTGAGTTACTGAAGCACCCCCCATGTTGTCAGCCATTTGTATTCTTGTCTGTGTCAGATGTCTTCTCTATAAAGAAGAAGCATGATCTTGCGAAAGGTCACTCTTCTGCATAGGACACCTAATGTCTTCTGATATTAAAAAAAATTTTTTTTAGTGTTTATGTATTTTTGAGAGACAGTAAGACAGTGTCAGTGTGAGCAAGGCGGGGGGTGGGGGGGAGAGGCACAGAATCCGAAGCAGACCTCAGGCTCTGAGCTGTCAGCACAGAGCCCGACATTGGACCTGAACCCACGAACCATGAGAACATGACCTGAGACGAAGTCGGACACTTAACCAACTGAGCCACCCAGGTGCCCCTCTTCTGACATTTCATAGAATGAAGACCAAAATCCTCAACACTCCCTTCAAAGCTCTGTAAAGTCCATCCCCTGTCTGCTTCTCCAGCCCCATCTCCTCCTGCTCCCACGTCAGCACCCCATCTACACTGGTCTGTTTTATTTCTTGGACTATCTCATACTACTTCCTGATCTTCCCTATCTCAGTTTTCACATCCGCAAACATCTTTGTCTTTCAGGCTCCCCCTTCAATGTTGCTTCCTCAGAATTTCTTACCTGCCAGCCTAGATCTCCCTGTGAGAGGTCCATATCCTATCCTGTTCCTATACTTCAGAAGACCTATCTCAATTTGTATTTGTTTGGTTTTTGTGGTTACTTTTTTTTTCTGACTTCATTTAAATAAAGCTCAATGCGGGCAAGATCCAAATCTGTCTCGCTCACCACTTTGCTCTCAGTACCCAGCACAGTGCCTGGCACATACTCACCCGGTACATATTGTTGAATCGGGGCCCCAGGATGCAGTTGTACAGGCTGTGTACTGCCCAGCTCCAGGGGAACCATCCACATAGACAGCGATATCAGAGATGTTCCCAGATGATAGGCAACACAGCAGCCCTGGAGTGAATGAAAGAAGGAATAAATAAATGAACGAGTAAATGAAACTGCTAATACAGAATTGTGTTATTGTGGAACATGATATTTGATGTCCAGTATTTCCTAAAAACTGTAAAACCCCAGGTAGTTACGTATGCCTTGCGTGTATGCAATTATCTGGGCATTTTATGTGTTCAGAGTGAGATCTTTTTTGCTCTCCTTTGAATTCCACCAACACTTTTTCATAATCTTGAACTTGGTCCACAACCCTCCAGGTGCCAGTATAAAGTCCCGCTCTGGCTTCTTAATTGTATAGGGATCCCATTTTTAACTTGCAGGTGAGAAAGCGCTGAAGCTATATTCCATTTGTGAGTCACAGTATGTTTTTAATATAGTATTCTTATTCAGTGGGGCCCTTGAGTAATATCTGCAATGTATTATAATATGCCAGTAAAATATATACAACCCTCGGGGGAAGAAAAAAGTGACACCCCAAAGAAGATGATAGGTCACAGTATTGAATGCGGGAGTAGCTGGCACAGGGGACTTTCGATAACGAAGTGTCTATTGGAGATAATAAATCTTGGCCATGATACCAGTCTCCAAGTCTTGCCACACGTCTCTACTGTGTTTGTTACCCCAGGCTTCCCTGCAGCAGAAACTGAGCCATGATTATTACTAATGCCATTTATAATTAAACTTATAAAGGGTAATGGCTTAAAAAAGTAAAATGGAAATTCTTTTGCATGCATTTGGCTTGGGTGAACTGTGGTTTATTAGGACCAAGAATTGCTACATCATCCTCTATACTGTCACCATTTCAAAATCTTTGAGTCTCAAATTTCTACATTCTCCAAAAAGACTCTAAGCTCCCTGAGGACAAGACCTATGCCTTGAATTTGTTTTTGTGTCTAACGTGCATGCACTTGACAGTGCCTTGCACAGAGAAGGTTTGCAGGTCTTGAAATTCAAGTAATGACTGAATGAAACCACTAAACCAAATGGCTTCATTGAACCAGAGTTAAAATGCCACACGGCCCCTAAAACATCGCTGCATTGGTTTTTCAAACTAAGAACAGAATATTGACTTGGGTAAGCCCCTCATCTATAGTTAACCCTTGAGACAGTAGGTGCCCTGACGTGCCACTCATAAACTCCTTCAGGGATGAAGGACTTACCCTCCCCACTAGAAAACACCCTTGGCTGTCTACCAAGGGTGGTTGACCACTTTGGGAAAAGATCGCTGAGGGAAGCTACCTTGCCCTTGGCCAATAACTGGTCAGTACCAGGAGAAAGACCACACCCTGTCTCTCCAGCTCAGGACGATGTCGCAGGGTCTCCCCAGCTCCAGAGCTCCCACCCAGATCCACTGATGCTTTTGCTGAGATTCCAGAACAGCCCAGCCTCTCCCTCTTCCCCATCCTGCTTTTGTCCCACCCGGTCCACAGGTGTTGATCCCAAGAGCACTTCCTAATAAACCTCCTAAATGCTAATATTTGACCCTGACTTAGCTTCCCACAGAGCACAACCTATAACCCATGCCTCTCTGTTTCCACGGAATGCAACACAAAGGAATCCATTCAAGGACTTCCTTTCCTCCATTTGAACAATCTAGTAACAAATGGTGTTATTATTTGAGAAAGCTACTGGATCTTGGGAGCAGCTGCAGCAGAGAGTTGGATTCACACTATTCACGTAACACAACACAAAGGCTCTCGTAGCCAGGAGAAACAGGCAGCCTCTTCCTGCATTCCACGGGAATGCTGCTCCCCAAACAACATGAGGAGTTCAGGGGAAGCAAGCACACACTTAATTATAAGCAATGTCAAGAGTCCTTTCCATTTTTAATTGACTTCCAGAAAACTTTTTTTCTTTAAGGCCTGGCTGTTGTTTGTTTATATTTAACTCCTCAAAATATGCGCTAACATGATAACCCTTTAGGAAATCTTCTAAGGGTGCCCAGCTGGCTCAGTTGGTGGAGCGTGTGACTCTTGATCTCTGGGTGTGAGTTGGAACCCCACAGTAGTGGTGGAGATCACTTAAAAAAATCAAATAAAAAATAAATTTAAACAAGTCTTCTACGAGATTAAAGAGTCATAGTTTTTCCTTATAAGTGATACAACAAAATATATTTATTGATGACACTAGAGTATAATTATGTTTAATAATCTATTATAACCATCCATGAGGCTCTTGTAGAAGAGTCAGCAAAATACGGGCTGGGGGAGAAATCTAGCCCACAGTGAGCAAAATCCAGCCACATTCATTTGCAGATTGTTTATGGTGGCTTTCATGCTACCATGGCAGAATCGAGTAGTTGTGACAGAGATGACAGGGCCCACAAAGTCTAACATATTTACTATGTGCCCCTTCACAGAAAGATCTTGCTGACCTCTGTTTTAGTATAGTAACATTTGGTGATCCCAATCATGTATAAAATAAAATAAGAAAATTTTGTTGAGGGAAAGTAACATTGTATGTCTATACATACAAACACATAAATGCATATGCACGCACATTCATGGAAAAGAAAATCTGTCTCCAGTCATTGAGATTAGAGGTGAATGTTTTATATTCTTCCTTTTGTGTTTTTTGTATTTTTCACAAGAAACATGCATTGTTTGTTTTAAATAAGAAAACCAGTTAATGCTATTTACCATTTGTGTTTCTTCTTCAAAACCATTGAGAATTTTGTCATGAGCTGGCTGTCTATAAAAATACATTTATCAAGGCGCGCCTGGGTGACTCAGTTAAGCGTCCAACTTTGGCTCAGGTCATGATCTCACAATTTATGAGTTAAGCCCCATGTCAGGCTCTGTGCTGATCACACAGAGCCTGGAGCCTGCTTTGGGTTCTGTCTTCCTTTCTCTCTTCCCCTCCCCCACTTGTGTACTTGCACGCTCTCTCTCTCTCAAAAATAATAAACATTAAAAAAATACATTTATCGGAAGTGAAGTTAGAAAGCAGCTCTGAATGTGTGCACACTGAAAGATTTGTTTCATAATACTATCCATGTCTGAAGAAATATGTAAACAATGCAATGTAGAGAAGCTGGTCCAGCTACTGGATTAAGCATCCAGTTGGCCATCAGAAGTTTAAGAATTAAAAAAAAAAATGCAGCAGCAACAACCCTGGATTGTTTTTCTGACAGCTGGGTCCATTTGGTAAGTGTATACACATTACTGTATGAAATATGGTTTATTCAGCCTCCCATTTGTGATGCTTTTTAAATTCTCCCATTGATGTAGAAATACGGCCTCCATTTTCCAAAACTGGGCCATTTCTGGGCTGTAAAAATAGCATAGTGGCCCTTATAATAACATATCTGGTTTTTGAGCACTTTTCTTAATAAATAGCAACCTCCATGCTCAGTGCTTTTTACTAGCATTTTTTTTTTTAAACAAAAAGGGGGAAAAAATTCTCTCAGCCTATTTTTCAGATGAGGAAACTGAGCCTCCAGCAAGTTGAAAGGGTGGCCAGAGGGTCACCAGCTAACACGTGGCTTAATCAGAAATCAAGCCACTGCTCTTTGATTAAAGAATCTTGAGAACTCCTTCTCCAAGCGATGCTATCTCCTGACCATTTGAATGTTCCCACAGGTGACAGACATATCCCCAGCCCCCATGATAGGGACAGACATCGTTAGCACTCAGGAAATATCTGTGGAATGACAGGAAAGACTGTCCTCTTTTCTTTTAATTTTTATTAAATTTGTAGTTTTCATTTTGAGTGAAGAGTGCACACACACACGTGAGAGAGGGCAGGGGAGGGGCAGAGGGAGAGAGAGAGAATGCAGGATTAACTATATTAATCCAGGCACCCCAGGACTATCCTCTTTAGTCTGTTAAGTGAGAACTAGTACAAGGAGGGGTGAGTTGTGGCTTTCAGATATATCAGGAGGTCATGATTTTCACACATCAGATTATTTAAGAACAGTATTTGCATTTGATATAAAGCACTACCATGCTATTTCCACGTAATACCAAGACATTTCTGATCTTATTATTTTTTTATTAAAAATTTTTTTTAATGTTTATTCATTTTTGAGAAATAGAACAAGACTGAGCAGGGTAGGGGCAGAGAGAGAAGGAGACACAGAATCCGAAGCAGGCTCCAGGCTCTGAGCTGTCAGCCCAGAGCCCGATGAGGCGCTCAAATTCACAAACTGCAAGATCATGACTTGAGCCCAAGTTGGATGGTTAACCGACTGAGCCACCCAGGCGCCTCTTTTTTTTGTTTTGTTTTAATTTTATTTTTATTTCATTTCTACTTTTAAGTAACAGTTTTAGGAAAATTTTTGTGTAAATGTGTTCTAAGACCAAATTGATTTCGTATTCAAATAAATATTAAATTTTGTATAGCAGTCCTACTTGCTTAAACTGATATTACATATTAATATCACACAGAAGCAGACCAGAATGTGATTGAGTGGTCCATTTTCTTCTACTGCCTTCAGCATTTTGAAAATTCTGGGTCTTGGCCCACTAGAAACTTGAGGCTTTTTCAACTTTTCAAACTCAAGCAAGTAGTCCTAGGTTTCTGACTTAGCAACCATGAATCTGTGTAGAGGCTACTAAACATATCTATTCATAATTGATTTTTTCCTATTACTGAATCAAAATGGAATGGGTGTTCATGTTCACATTTTGAAATGTGAACTTAGCCACATCAAATGAAGAGTCAATTATTGCCAGATCTTTCTATTTTATAGATTGAATTATGCATTTTTGTATCCTTCCATTGAATTGTGCATTTTGCATTAATATAAGGACAAAATATAATTTGGGTTTGGAACTGAAATTTAAAAGTTGACAGTTTCCCCTAAAATTGTGGCAATTTATGTTTTCATTTAAAATACATTAATAGAGGGATGTTTGGCTGACTCATTCAGTAGAACATGTGACTCTTGATCTTGGGGTTGTGAGTTCAAGCTCCACACTGGGTGTAGAGCTTACCTTAAAAAAAATGTACTTAGGGCGCCTGGGTGGCTCAGTTGGTTGAGCATCTGACTCTTGATTTTGGCCCAGGTCATGATCCCAGGGTCGTGGGATTGAGCCCCATTTTGGGCTCTGCGTTGTTGAGCATGGAACCTGCTTAAGATTCTCTCTCTCTCTCTCTCTCTCTCTCTCTCTCTCTCTCTCCCTCTCTCTCTCTCTCTCTCTCTCTGTCCCTCTCCTTCTCCCTCTCCCTCTCCCTCTCCCATCCCCCGCCCCTCTTCCTGGCACGCATATGCTCTCTCTCTCTCAAATAGAATAGGGGCGCTTGAGTGGTTCAGTCGGTTATGCGTCCAACTTTAGCTCAGGTCATGATCTCATGGTTCGCGGGTTTGAGCCCCTCGTCAGGCTCCGTGCTGACACCTCCGAGCCTGGAGCCTGCTTCGGATTCTGTGTCCTCCTCTCTCTCTGCCCCTCCCCCGCTGAGGCTCTCTCTCTCCCCCTCTCTCTCTCAAAAATAAAAATAAACATTAAAAGATGTTTTAAAAAACAAAATAGAATAGAATAAAATAAAAAAAATAAATAAATAATACAATTTTAAAAAGTACTTGATTCTTAACAGTAATAGTGTAGTAAATAAAAATACATGAAAAAATAAAAATGTTAGGAGCGACTGGGTGACTCAGTCAGTTGAGCGTCCCACTCTTGGTTTTGGCTCAGGTCATGATCTCACAGTTTTGTGAGTTCGAGCCCCATATCTGGCTCTGTGCTGACAGTATGGAGCCTGCTTGGGATTCTCTGTCTCCCTTTCTCTCTGCCCCTCCCCCACTTGCACTGCCTCTGTCTCTCTCAAAAATAAATAAACGTAAAACAAATATGTTAACAGAGATATGAAAATAAATTATATTTTCAAACCCTCACCAGTGCCAGACCTGACAGAATGCCACCAGAGTGGGTATTTTATCATTATCTCCTTTTGGCAGAAGAGAAACCCGAGGCTCAGAGAGATGGGGAAACATGCCCAATGGTCCTACACCCATAAAAGAGCCAAGCGAGGATGTGAATTCAAGTGTTTTAGACTCTAGGGCAGAGTTCTCAACCTCAGCACTTTTGACATTTCAGATTGGATAATCCTTTGTTGTGGGGGCTGTCTTGGGCATTGCAGGATTTACCACTGCCCTTGGACTCTACTTATTAGATGCCACTGGCCCTCCTCCCCCAGCCTTCACCTCCACCCCCACCCGCCAACTGCTGCCAAGTTGTAACAACCAACAGCGTCTCCAGATTTTGCCATATTTGCCCCAGGGGTGGGATGCAAAATAACCTCTGGTTTAGAACCACTGCTGTAAAGCTCCTGTGTTAAGCGCTATGCTTTTCTGCCTGTCTTTCCATTTAGGTCAAGATCACCCTTTGTGGAATGGGCCCCCAGCAAACTTGTCCTGGTCTATGCACATCTGGGCCTCGGCCAATTTAGTTTCTCCCCCATTCTACCTAGGAAGGAAATGCCTGCCACCCACAATCTGGGTTGGTTTGGGGTATGTACCCAAAGCTAAAATTAATAAAAAAATAATGAATTGCCCTGCTCTCATTACCAGAAATCTGAGCCAGAAAGGGATCCATGGGCGCTGGGAAGAGATTGTTAAAAGGGGAGGGCAGTGGGAAGGCTTATTCAAGCTCACAGTGCTCACTATTTCACTTAGAATTAATTTGAGGAAGAAACAGAATAAGAATAGCAAAGTCATCAAAGATGATGGCTTTTCCTTTATGACCCTTGGCACCAGAACAAAGAGCCTATTTTTGTGGTTTTGGGGATATCCAGAATAAAGGGAATAAAAATGTTTAGGTAATGTTTGGATGGTTTTGGGACCGTACATACATTAGTGATAGGTCAATTAATATCTGAACAGTTCAAAGAGGCAATTATGTTAATTTATAAATCACTTCAGAGGTAGGGAACTGCCATCCCTTAATGTGGTTTTTACAAATAAGAGTGCTCATTGTTATGTGTGTTTGTGTGCGTGTGTGTTTCTACCCATGTCATTCTATCTGGCCTGAATTTTCCGACCAGATCACATACCTCGGTGATTATGTATTTGTCTCTAGAGCACTGCCAAATACATAAAGCATTGTATCTGCAACTTGACCCTTGGCTGAGACCACCCTATTTTTCGAGTTTTCACTATGCTGAAGGTACCACCATGCACAGTGTTGCTTCCAGAAACGGACTTCTTACATTACACTCTAAATGGCAGAGTCTGGGAGCTAAAACTCCCCAGAGGGTTATAATGCCTCTTGGTAATCACTCAAAAGGGGGAGAGAGCCCAAGAGATTTCTGGACACAGGGGGCTTATTAGACCCTTTAACAGTTGGTGAAAAGTCCCCCAGTAGCAACTTAGAGCTTTCCTTTAAAACCATGTAATAAGCATCCCTTTATTTTATTTTATTTTATTATCTTGTTTTATTTTGTTTTATTTTATTTCATTTTATTTTATTTGGTTGGGTTCATTTTGGTTTGGTTTTATTTATTTTTTTAAAGATTTTACTTTTAAATAATCTTTATATCCAACGTGGGGCTCGAACCGAAAACCCTGAGATCATGAGTCACATGCTTCTCTGACTGGACCAGCCAGGTGCCCCATCTTATTTATTTTTAATTACAGAGTAACAACAAAGTACTACGCATAGTGCCCAATGCTAGGCATATTAGAGTAATAAGCAAGACAAAAACAGTCTGATGGTGAAGGCAAACTAGGAAGCTGTAAATTACAGTATAGTGCTATCATGGGAAAAGTATTAAGTGGAGAAGCCAGACTGAAGGAGGTATGTTGGTTGGGGATGCTTCCAGCAGGGAGTGATCTCTGCTTCAAAGCTGAAAGATGAATAGGTGTTACTTTGGTGAGATTTCAGTTAAGACTAATACAGATCCAGGCAATCATAAATTCACTGGTACCCTTTCCCATTATATATTCCCCTTCCCTTTTCATTCAAGTTTCTTCTATTGCAGACAAATAGAAAGACCATTTTATAATCTGTATTTATGCCCTTGGCTTCATTATTAAAACATCCCAAGAATTACCAAGCATCTTCTACATGCCTGGCACTATTCTAGATGCTAAGGGACCGCCTGCGGACCGCAGACTATTCCTACTTTCAGGGAGTTTCATTTTAGTGATGGAGACAGACGGTAACAGGAAATCAAAGAAGAGGTATTCACACAGCCTTAATGCTGCGAAGATGAGAAATGACAGGGTCATGTGGAAGGCTGAAAAGGTGACATTTCAGCTAAAACCGGAACCAAGGGGAGCCATCCCTGAGTTCAGTAGAGTAGGTATTCCAGCCCAGGGAACAGCACAGGCCTTGGGGCGGGAATGAGCATGACCTTCTGCAGAAGCAGAGATCAGTGAATGCACATCATGGAAGACCTTGTGGGCTGTGCTAAGACATTTGGGTGCTGTTGGGCTTGGATCTTGCAGTCAGTCCTTCTTAGGATTGGACAATATTAAATGCATTCCAGTGGCTGGAATAAATAATCTTTGCCCTGCGGCACATCCCAATATTCAGTGATGAAACATTTTGTTAGATTTCCACTTTCTACCTTGACCTGATATACTTTTTGGCTCAATGCACTTCGTGGGGAGAACAGGCCAGGTGGCCTGAGTAACAGCCCCTAATGAGGGCCATGTCTATTTAGGCCCAAAGACCAGGCTGCTGGGCGCTGACCAAATTGTTCAGGCCTTTTCTTGAAGGAAGAGCAAAACAGTGCTCCTCCATGGTAATCCCAGCTCTCCACCGTGGCAATGTTTCCAATCCGAGTGGGAGTTTTGCTCTGTGCTGGCCTGCTGCCTCATCAATCATTAACTCCCTTCTTTAATCCCAGGAAGTGTTTGGGAAACTGAAGTGAGGAGGAGAGGTCAACCCCAGGGATGTGTGTGCCCCAAGGGCTCCCTTGGCCATGTGCTGATTGCCCTCCTGCCTCAGCCCGGAATGAGGGCAAGAGTGCATGTTTATAAGCAGACGCACGTGGGTGCTCACCTAAGGTCCGCTCCCTGCTGGGTGTACGGCCTCAGTTCCCCGAGTCTGTCACATGGAGCTAACGCTTGGCTCATACGGCTGTGAGGACAGAGATCTCAGGAAGCTCTCATATTCTCTGTGCATTTTCTCACATTTACATGGCGGCTTTGCTTCTCTGGATTCTGCTCTCTTAGCAGACTCTCGGGCTTTAAAGCCTGCAAATCAAGCCTTGGTATTTCTTCTGCAGCCATTGTCTTCAACTGGAAATGAGAACAGAAAATGATTAACTTGGCTTCACTGTATCACCACCAAAGAGTGGCAGTTAATCAAGGTGCTGCTTATTAAGAAAACCTTGAGATTCTCTTTCTAATGAAAGCCTTACCTGAAGGCCATTGTTTGTTACTGAAATCATGTCAGTGCCTTGTAAAAGTTAGAAATACAAAACAAGATGAGGGTTGGAGCAGGAGAAGCTTAAGAGGGAGAATTCTTAGGGAAGTGAAATTATATTTGACTCACTGATAACCAGTTACATCATATTGTTATGAAAACATTATCAGGGTATTACAAAACATGTGTGAATGTACCATTAAATATTTTTTTGATATTCTAATGGCATTATTTCATTGCATTAAAACGAACAATGTTTGCTATTACAGCAGATAAGTTAATAGAGTTTTAATAGAGTCCTGCTTTGAACTGCATTTATTTTGAAACTTTTCAAATGGTTATTTGAGGGGGAGGGAGGGTGCCCTTCAGCATAATACACCCCATCTCTTCCTTCTGAAGTTTTATTTTGCGGCAGCTCGTTTCAGTAAACAGAGGTGGTGGCAGGCCATGTGACACTGAAAGATATCTAGATAGGGACTTGCTTTGTGATTAACTGCTAACACGTCACATGGATGGAAATACAGTGGCAGAGATGCCTTCGGCTCTGGAATTAGAAAGATGAAGGTTCAAGTCCTGCTCCATCCCTTACAGCTATGTGACCTCATGGCAGATGATATTTTATGCAGCCTCAGTTTACGTGCCCGTAAAATGGAGATAATACAGGCAAGTACACACTCATAACAACACATAAAATGGTACCTGGTACATAGGAGGAGTTAAAAAAAAATCCTTATCATTAACACCAATCAACTGTGTTACTTTTAGCAGTTGCTTTACCACTCAGGCTTTAAATTCCTTACTTTCAAAATAGGAGACTTGGGCTAGAATCAGTGTTTCTCACATTTAATCACTCTTACATAGCTCTCAAAATTTTTGCCGTTTCAGGGGAAAAGTATTCTTGCAATATAGCCCGGAAAAGAATAAAGGCGAATATGCAGATATTCAGTAGATCTGTGTAAATCTGTAAATTTAAAATAAATCTGTCATTTAATACAGATGTGTTATTCCAATGTGTTACTGTAGAAAATTCTATCATTTAATTAAAAAAATTTTTTTTTTATGTCTGAGACAGAGAGAGACAGAGCATGAGCAGGGGAGGGGCAGAGAGAGAGGGAGACACAGAATATGAAGCAGGCTCCAGGCTCTGAGCTGTCAGCACAGAGCCTGATGCGGGGCTCGAACCCACGAATGGTGAGATCATGGCCTGAGCCGAAGTCGGACACTTAACTGACTGAGCCACCCAGGCGCCCCTAGAAGATCCTGTCATTTAAGATTTGACCCATTCATGGGTATGTCTGGACACCATAGCTATACCAAATGGGTTATCAATACCTTGCATACCTTGGACCTATCCAGAGCTATAATAGCTAGTGATCTTTTTGTTTCAAATATACATGAATAGGAACATGTGTGAAACCAAGTAGGTACGGTGTGGTAGCTGAGAGCAGACAGCCTGGGTTCACATCCCAGCTCTGCCACTTGCTAGCTTTATGACGATGGGCAAGCCATTTAACAATTCTGTGTCTCAGTTTCCTCATCTGTAAAATCAAGATAATATGAATCTATTGAAGCGTGTTATTGTGAGTTGATATGTGTACAGTGCTTAGCACAACGCCTGTTCTACCGCATCTCATCGGTGAGCTGTGCCTACCAACATATGCAAACACATCACACTTCAACAAACCCTGTCTTGGGTCATTGCTATGTTCCTCTTTGGCTCTGAAGCCTTTAAGGAATTGAGAAGGACATCTGGGTCCTAATACTCTATTCTTGGAGTAGACACTTAATAACAGTGGCTCTGATTTTTCCCCTATAAAACTATTATAGTACTACCTCCCTCTAGGTTCTTCCTGAGTACAGTAAGGTCTAGAAGGGATAATAAGTCTGTATCTGAATAGCTTTAACTCCCCCTAAACTTGACAGCTGAAGATCCTATTATTAATTGGCAGCTTATGACTCTTTAGCCTGAGCAAAGGATCAACGTGAGAACCAAATGTTGACTGGTGAGTCTCGAGTGCTTCAGCAAAACCACAAGGGAAAAGAAAACCATTTCTCTAGCTATGGCTTTCCTGCCAACATTGAAGAAAATGAGACATAACGTGAATTCCATATGTCCAAATATATTACTATTCCATTTGGTCATAAAAAATAAGTCTCTCTGGCCTACCATATCTGAAACCCAAATTGTTTGTATCTCAGACTCAAATCCTTCCTCTAAATCTTCACACACCTGCATCATGTTGACATCTGAAATAAGCATGATTCATTGAAAAGTGTGAGATTTCTTTCCAAAAAGAAGCTGCACGAGGATAAGGGAGTCTATGCACCCAGAGATGGAAAGTAAAATATGCAGATGGTGATGGTGTGGCAAATAGATTGTAGCCTTCGTATGTATTGGCGGAAATTCAAAGGGACAAACCAAGTGTTTGAATTACTCAAGTAGAATTACTTTGTGTTTAGTTATTATGTCTCAGATGAGAGTTTTTTTAAATCACAGTGAACTGGTAATTACACTCTTAGATACACTACAGCACATTTGAACAGACCACAGAGCCCCTGTACCTTTCTGCTTGAATGTGGTCACGTTTCACGTTGGGTGATAGACAGGTTCTTGTGTCGAGCTATACACATGTGGACAGACCTAAACGAAGACAGCAACAAGAGGTGGTCCTGAGTGAAGCCAAGGGCAGGGGAAATTGTTTAATCCAACATTGGTTTTGTTTGGTTTGAAAAGAGACCATCCAAAGTCAAGAGAACATGTATGGTTTGGGTTCACTTCATCTATTACCCAACTAACTTGGAAGGAACAGTAACTCCCTCATCAGAGATTATAGAATTCTCCAGAATTCATTTATAGGTTTTCAAGAGTGAATTTACCATGGCTGTGATTATACTCTGCCCATTCCTACTAAGATTTGATTTTTTTTTTTTAGATAGGAAGATCATGATGTATATTATATGTTACTAAATTAAAACTCATTCAACAAATTTGGCATCATATTGGGTTATAGCTAGTATTTGGAGTATGTAATACTCTCCTCCAATAACTTTTTTTGTAAACCCAATTCTTTTTATAGACCTAGGTCAGATTATTAATTAGGATGAGATTATCTTAATCTCACTGCACCATCTTTCCACCAATGTCCATTCAGAGATAAACTTCTTATTTTTAAGTTTATTTATTTATTTTGAGAGAGAGAGAGAGAGAGAGAGCAAGCGAGCAAGTGTGCATGAGTGGAGAGAGACAGAAAGAGAGAATCCCAAGCAGGCTCCACACTGTCAGCACAGAGCCTGACACAGGGCTTGAACTCAAGAACCACAAGAACATGACCTGAGCTGAAACCTAGAGTTGGCTGCTTAACCAACTGAGTCACACAGATGCCCCTCAGAGATGAACTTCTTTGCTTTTCTCACCCTTCCAGGCTGTGAAGGATTCTCTAAGTGCACTGGGTTCCTGGCGAATTTGGGTTCTTCAGAGCTGCCCATACCGCCCTTCTAATAAAATTCCTATTTTGTTTAAGTTCGGCAAAGCCTATTTCTGGCTCTTGCACCCAAGCAAGCCCATCTAGTATAAGATACTAGCCAAACTGTCACATATATACACATATATGTGATATATATTACTAAATATATAATATTTATCTTATTCATTGAGAATTTACTACCCTTGGCTCTATTCTACTCCTATTAACATGTAGTAACCCATTTATGCTTACAACTTTATTAAGATACTCTTCTCTGCCCACCCTTCATCACTTTCATTATAATTCCCTGCCCCCCCCCACCATTTTCAATGCATTTATTCTTTCCAACATTCCTTATAATTTTCTTACTACGTTTATTGTTTATCTGTCTTCCTTCACTGGAATGTAAGCCCACTGATATTTCTCAAGTGCCCAGGACTGTCTCTGACACGTGGCAGGGGCTCAAAATATGTGTTTAAGTAATTGTATGGTTAATTAATGAGCAACATGCTACTATTTGGTTTATTACAAATATTCCTGTAAATCCACAAACTCCTTCTCCCTACCTTGCAGGACCTGCTTAGGTAAAATGTTTGCTCTCCTCTCTAAAGCTTTTTAAGTATGGGCTAGATTTTCACATCTGTGCTTTTGCCCAGCAACAGGGGACTAGATCAAATGACCTCCTGAGAGCTGTCTGGCCCTTGACATTCTAATTCAATTCCACTTAAATGTCCTAAAAGTAATTTGTAGAGAAATTCTTTTCCTCCTCCTCTCCCCAATTGTCGTGCACATTTATCTAATTATTTCCTTGGTAGATTGACCTAGCTTTGAAGGAGCACCATGTCAGCTCTCATGCAGTTTCTCTAAGCACTCACTTTATAAAACTAAGAGACTAAAGACTCAGCTCTCTAGGGAATTAAATTGCATTCAAATAAGATTAAGGATTTTTGAGTCACAAAAGCAAGGACAATCAGAGGCTAACTAAGAAGAGGCAATTGTTCAGCAAACTAATCCAGACATGTAATTCACAAAGGACTCTCACAATTGGTGGAGAAAAAAAAAATTGCCTGTGAAGGAATGGGCGGGCTGGACCGAGTGAGAGGAGCCTTTTTCCTTCCAGGATTTAAAACTCCGTCCCTCACTGCCTAGACGATGAATATGTTTATTTTCTAAATTTAGTCGATTGTGGCCCAATATCCTTCCATGAACCCGGATTAATTTAGAGCCTTAGAGAGAACCTTGGATTAGATCTTGAGAGCCAAGCGCTCCAGGTAGTTTCTCTAAAGAAGCAATGGATTGATGAAGTGGTGGTGGGGAAGGTGAAATCTATTGATGTTGATCTAAGGAGGTTCGTTTGTCACCCCTCTTAACCTCTTGTAGGCTATGGACTTCCTCTCAGAATAATGTTTTAAAATGTATAAAATAAAGAGCATAAGATTACAAAACAAAGTAATTATATTGAATTCCATTTATCCATTTTTTCCCAAAACACGTTTTCTGCACGTTTATTAATTGTATTATCAACATTGTAGTACGCATGTTTATTAATACATTAAATATCGGGGCATCTGGGTGGCTTAGTCAGTTAAGCATCTGACTTCAGCTCAGATCATGATCTCACGGTCTGTGGGTTCGAGCCCCGCAACAGGCTCTGCGCTGAGAGCTCAGAGCCTGGAACCTGCTTCAGATTCTGTGTCTCCATTGCTCTCTGCCCCTCCCACACTCACACTCTGTCTGTCTGTCTGTCTGTCTCTCTCTCTCTCAAAAAAATAAAAATAAACATTAAAAAAAGATTAATACATTAAATATCAAGGGCTAGCAGTAGGTCTGAAAATTTATGTCATTTTAAAGTGGTGATAAGGTTTTTGTTTTTGTTTTTTTAAGGTTTATTTTTGAGAGAAGGCGTACAAGCAGAGGAGGGGCAGAGAGAGAAGGGGACAGAGGACCCAAAGCAGTTCAAAGTTTGAACTTGGGGCTCAAACTCATGAACCGTGAGATCATGACCTGGGCCGAAGTCGGATATTTAACTGACTGAGGCCCCCAGGCGGCCCTAAAGTGGTGATAAGTTTAAATGATAGTTTGAAGTATTGCAACATCTCTACGGTGATGTGAAAACATCTACAATTTATGTAATTGATAAAGTCACAGGTACAGCTAATAATGCTGTGGTGTGTTGCCTATATTTGTAATAAAAAAATGTTGAATTTCAGTTAGATGTTAATAAAAACAATGGTATCATTTTTTGCATGCTGCAGCTTCTAGCCCAGCATGCGAACTCTGGGCATGGAGACTGGTGGGTCCATGTAGCCTCCCCACTAAACACTACACCCGACTTCACCATGAGATGCCTGTGGTTGCTGACATTTAAGAAAACTATTGCTCCACTAAGAAAATGTTCCCATTGACTAGGGTCCACAATGAGAAAGCTTGAAAAATTGGAAAAAGTATATCAGTACCTGCCATGTGTGTCTTATGCTTAATGAAATGGCCTTTCTTGGCCGGTGAGCCAAGTCCCAAGTTGCCATCATAGAGTAATAAGATCTGTGACAGGAAGGCCACCAGCTGGTCCTGATTTGCCCAGGACCAGCCCTGTTTTTAAATGAAGAACTCCACATTTGTGGAACCCATTGGTCCCCAATCAACCTGGATGGTGGGTGGGTGCTCTGGAGTTGGGAACAACAGAGTGATCTGGGTCAGGTCTGTCTCCCTGAGATAGCATCTGAGTCTCCAAATGGGAATAAAAGTGCCCTTCTCACAAGTCTGTCCTAAGGGTTAAATGTGCTTATGTATATAAAAGGCCTAGGACAGTGTCTCATTGTAAGCATTCAAGACCCAGTGACTGTCGTCTTCATTGCTGCTGTTATGACAACATTAACTCCCCTTCCCTCTACCTTATGCCATCCTCCAGAAAGAGCCATACCTTCTTCTCTGCCTTTCTAAGTTGTCCACAGTCTTCTAGGCTCCTCTTGAAGTTTTCATGAAGAATTTGCTAACATCACATGCATGATGAAATAATGTATTCGGTTGAACACTATGAAACTGACAGTTTCGTAGATCAGAAAGAGCTGAATGCTTGGTAACGTCGTATAATTCAACGTGAATGTATACTGAGTCCAGGGCATGGCATGTGAGAGGCTGCCATTTTATAAATAAATGTCATCCTTTCTTCCTTAATGATGCTGATATTAAAAGGCCTCTCCTTGGGGCACCTGGGTGGCTCAGTCGGTTAAGCATCCAACTCCTGATTTGGGCTCAGGTCATGATCTCAGGGTTCATGAGTTTCAGCCCTGCGTCGGGGTCTGCACTGACAGCTCACAGCCTGCTTGGGATTCTCTCTCTCTCTCTCTCTCTCTCTGCCCACCCCCCCCAACCCACTTGTGCTCTCTTTCTCTCTCTCTCTCTCAGAACAAATATGTAAACATTTAAAAATGTTTTTTAAATTAAAGGCCTCTCTTTAATTCATTCTTCTGTTATCATCCCAGGTTTCCGATGAGATTTCAGACTTCATGCCTTTATATTCTTTACAATCAAGATCATGTATTAAACACTCAAGGAAAATGATTTTTTAACTTTTCATAAACTGCATGTAAAAAATTCACAAATCAGAAGAAAAATCCTTTAGTTTTGGAACCATATGTTTGCTCCAGATACACTTGCCATTATGTATCCCCCTCTTTTTGGCAAAGACTAATATATTACCTTGTATATTCTTTACCTTACAACTTGGGCTTAATCTTGACCATGTGATATTCCCCCATATCTTTCACAATACTCAGTGTTACAAAGAAACACGTTAATTGTGGACAGTTGAAAAGGGAAGTTTAAATGTCATAGAAACTAACTAAGAAATTTACATCACTAAGGTTTAGGGCTTAACAGAATATCATTAAAGAGAAATCCCCCAACTAAATCTCTGGGGTAGCTCTGTCCAGTGTGGTAACTATAGCCTCATGTGTTCACTGAGCACTTGAAATGTGGTTAGGCCAGATTTAGATGTGTTGCCAATATAAAGTACACACTGGATTTCAAAGACATAGTAATAAATAAAGGATGTAAAATATTAATAAGTTCACAGTGTTTATATGTTGAAAAGATAATTTGGATATATTGAGTTAAGTCAAAATGATAAGATTAATCTCACCTGCTCTTTGTGATTTCTTTAAAAAAATTTTTAATGCTTATTTGTTTTTGAGAGAGAAAGAGAGAGGCAGAGCATGAATGGGGGAGGGGGCAGAGAGAGAGGGAGACACAGAATCTGAAGGAGGCTCCAGGCTCCAAGCTGTCAGCACAGAGCCTGACATGGGACTTGAACTCACAACCCATGAGATCGTGACCTGGGCTGGAGTCAGAAGCTTAACTGACTGAGCCACCCAGGTGTCCCTCTTTTGATTTCTTTTAATGTGGGTACTAAAACATTTAAAAATTCATATGTGAGACAACCCAGATGTCCATCAATAGCTGAATGGATAAACAAAAATGTGATAAATATGCAAAACGGAATACTTTTCAGTCTTAAAAAGGAATGAAATTCTGACACATGCTACATGGATGAGCCTCGAAAACATTATACTAAGTAAAATAAGTCAGACACAAATAGGCAAATATTATAGACTCTACTTATATGAGGTACTTAGAATAGGTAAACTTATAGGGAGAGAAAATAGAATATAGGCAGCCAGGGGCTGGGAGGAAGGAAGGATGGAGAGTTAGAGGTTAATGAATACAGAGTTTTGGTTTGGGATGATGAGAAATTTCTGGAAGTGGTTAGGAATGATGGTAGCACAACACTCTAAATGCCACTGAATTACACACTTAAAAATAGTTACAATGGTATATTTTATGGCATATGTATTTTACCACCATTAAAAAAAAATCAGCTGTGGCTCTCATCTGTGGCTCACATTATATTTCTTTTGGACAGAGCTTCTCTTGAGAAGTTTAATAAAGGGCTGGGCAAAAATGCCCTTCTATCTATATCTTACTGATGGTATTTCAGAATTCAGCTTTTGGAGTCAGAAGAAGCTAGGATTCACCTTCTGGGTCTGCCTCTGACTGGTTAAGGAATAATCGTAGAAGCTCTTACACCTCAGTTTCCTCATCTACAAAATGGGGATTATAAAATGCACCACCTAGGAATGTTCTAACAGAGAACATATATACAGTGAATAGTATAAGCACAGAGGTGATACTGAATAAATGGTACTCATTGCCGCTATAGATGGAGGCCGAGTCTTGCATTTGTAACAGTCCCTAACTATTTTGCTAATGCCTGAGGAATAACCTGAAGGGTTCAACACCATTCCACTTACCTGGGTGAAAGCCTGGCCAGTAAACTTTATCCCCATTCTGGAGACCCTGAGAAAAGAGCTTAGTCCTACTAAGCCCATTCATTTAAAATGTTTTTAAATTTTTTTTTGAGAGAGAGAGACAGGGCATGAGTGGGGGAGAGGCAGAGAGAAAGGGAGACACAGAATCTGAAGCAGGCTCCAGGCTCCCAGCTGTCAGCACTGAGCCTAGTGTGGGGCTAGAACTCACAAACTGTGAGATCATGACCTGAGCCCAAGTCCAACGTTTAACCAACTGAGCCACCGACACGCCCCAGAAATAGGATTCATTTTAGAACCTCCCCTCCCCATTGTCCCCAGGTATGTCACCCCATCATGTGATATATGCATTCCTAAAAAAGTCTGTTGAGCAAAAGTGTACGCTGAAAGTAACCAAGATTATAGAGCACATAAAATTAGAGGCAAACCACTCAAAACCTGCACACCTTTGCAACTAGAGGACTAACAAAAACCAGCAGGTCCGTGGGGAAAGAAGTGGGCCAGCTGAAGTGGGCAAGTCAGCATGGCTAGAGGTTACTCCAGTGGATCTTAAAAATACACAGCCACACACCCACAAATCAAGTGTAAATGATGGCAGTGCCTTAGCTGGAGCAGGGCTGGCAGGGACTGGGACAGTGTGGGTGCAAGTGGGGGTCTGCATTGTGGGAAGCCATTAAAGTGGGTGTGGGAGGAAATGCCACCATTAGCAGAGAGAGCCCAGCCAGGCTGAGAAGGAGCCATAGGGGTGGGGCCTTAGGCTGACATATTCTTTACAACTCCCTGAAAGGTCTGCTGCCAGTGTAGCAGGTCAGGTTGAAGACCTCTCCCTTTCTTGCTGAAGCTTTTAACTGGACTCCTGCTAATCCAGTCCCCCTTGCCTACGGAAAAAGAAAATCACATATGAGCCAATATGTCTTCTGCAGTCCCCTCTTTAATAACAAGTGACCTAATTCACACTACAGAGCCATACACGTTTGCATTTTCTTTGTGCCAGGGGCAGGACTACATGCATTATCCTAGTTAATATTCACACTGTCTCTACACATCTGGTGTTATTATGCCAATTTTAAAGTTATTAGCTTGCTGAAAGGTCCCACAGCAAGTAAGTAGCATTAGCATTCACATTAAGTCTGCTTAGCTCACATCATACACTCTTAACCACTGTACTGTACCGCCCTGTCATTTGAGCCTGCCTGTCATTTAGTTTATTACAAATGTGACCAAATCCTTGAGCAGAATTTAGGTTCCGCTTTGCCTAAGCTCACCCCCTCAACAAACTTCACACTGCCCTTTCTGAATCCACTCCATATAACATTAGCGAAGATGGATGAAATGGTCCAGGCATCTTTCTTCTCTAAAGTACTTGGGAGAAGTGGAAGGTGTAATTTCATGAGCTAAGATCTCTAGCTCTGAGACTATTATCGTGAACTTCTCTCCTGTCAGGGATGAAAATGAAAATAATTAGGCTGTGGGTTTTCTGTCTTCTCCTGAGGATTCTGATCGTGACCTTAATGGAAGAGTGTCAAAGCCGAACTGGGTGTGCCCCAACTATCAGATCAGTTACTGTTAGGATTGATAGGATGCAAACAGGTCTCAAAGGCTCACAAAAAAGTCTGATGGGAGAGATTCTTGAATGAAATTCTGAACTGGCTTCCCATCCTGGGATAGTCAGTTAATATGTACTGGAACAGCTAAACTGGCCATTAAGATATTAAATATCTCTTTAGTGGTAGGTAGGCAGTCATGGCCTGAGCCTTCCACATGTCCACCCCCACCACCGTAGTCTCCACGGCCCTTCCCTTGAGTTCCTCCAAACCTCACATTTCAGGAACTAAATGCCTAGCTTCCTAAGGCACCTTTTGTTTTTCAGCTACCATCCATTCTCACTGACCTACACATCTACCGTACTATTTGTTAAATATTTCCAGTATCACCCCTGCCTGCCTCTCAATGTATAGCTAAAGAATTAGCTTAATTCCTGAGATCTCAGTTGCCCATGTTTATGTTGGTGGGCTAGGGACTACAGGTGGAAGTGAAGAATTGGAGATTAACCAGACCTTGCTGGATAATTCATTTATTGTTTGAGTGTAGGAATTTTTTTTAAAGTTTATTTATTTTGAGAGAGAGTACATGCACACACATGGGAGCAGGGGAGGTGCAGAGAGAGAGAGAGGAAGAGAGAGAATCCCAAGTAGGCTCCATGCTACCAGCACAGAGCCTGATGCAGGACTCCATCCCATGAAGTGGGAGATCATGACCTGAGCCAAAATCAAGAGTCAGATACTTCACTGACTGAGCCATCCAGGCGCCCTAGTACAGGAATTTTCTTAAAGAGTTTAAATTCACTTATAGAGAGTATCCAGATCAAGGATTGCAAACTCCTGTGGATTGGCCCAATTTGGCTTGCAGGTGGATTTTCCGAATGGCCGGGAGCATATAAAATTACTGAATTCAAAAGTTAAGCCAAAAAAAAAAAAAAAACACCTCATTATAGCTACCCTCCCCTCTTTATCTTGTCCTACTGCTCAGTTACACATTTGAAAACCCAGCCTGTTCCCCGAAGGCCTTCAAATTTGAAACCCCTATCTTAAATGCTTATGACACCATATCAGTTCTATTAGCATTTACTCACCAGCACAGGCCAACACCCATCATAGGGCCTCTGACTTGAGCTTTGCCATTTCTAATTTTGGGGGGAAATGAATGCAAAGCTACGTTCAGAGGTAGCCGATTAGGAATAATGAAACATTTCATGGGCCTTACTAGGTCTAATTAGATTTAAGTCATCTCTAATTTTATTACCAATGAGCATATTTTGATGATTATTTTATATCAACTTCGGAGGAGACAAATGCTAATCTCCTCCCCATGGGCTTTTCTCCTCCCCTTGAGGATTGTGATGGTGCGTCATCATCCATGTTCTTCCTGACTCTTGGTGCCACTAAGTAAAGCCCATTACAGAGCTGAGAATGGAATTGGGGCGCTGGGGCAGCTTTTGGCGTTGGACCACCTCCCTGAATTATTCATGTGGAGCCAGGGTGAGCGAGTGTCCAGCCACAAAGATCCAGAACCAAGGCCAAGGAGGGATACTGGTCTGGAGTAACTGAGGAAACCACCACTGGCGCCACTGACTTGGAATCTCTGAGTAGAACCACATGACTCCAGCTCAGGTCCAGGTGCCCCTTGACCCACACTGCTTAGTGCTCTTGTGTTAACTACAAAGGGAACTCTGATGGGCCAAGATGTCTCTCTGACCTAGTATAAACCTGGTCCTTTGAGCTGTTTCTTTCAGCAACCCCGCACGACGTTTCAGAGAGCTCGGGGACTTTCAGAATAAACAGCAATCCCCAACCTCTAATTTTCCCCTTGTTGTACTCTTGTAATTATCCCATTGGTGTTGAGTTGATTGCATGTTTTTAGTATATTTACTGAGTACCTCTGAGGCACAAAGCACTACTAGAGTCTTGGTGGGGGGGTACAGAGGTGAACAGGACACAGATCCTGATCTTCAAGCATAATAACTAAGTATCATTTGGAGTCTACTAGATAGTGGCACAAGTGGATGTGATATCTTCAGAAGAACTCTAAGGCTCCAATGAGAATCAGGGGGGATGGGGGCTCCGATCAAGTCATGGCATCTACTCTGGGACAGGGCAGAAGGGTGGCAGAGTTTCCTTCCTGACCAGCAGCCTAACAAGGGAGATAACACTCTTGGCTATTACCCATTCATCTATAATGTGATACAGAACAGAGAAAAAAAATCACTAAAATTTGATCCATATGGAATACACGTAAGACGTTAGGTAGGTGCCTAATACACATTTACTCTTATCTTTTAAGAATACTTGGCATTGTTTCATCTTGATCACTAATGACTATGTTTAGAACTGGGATTTGACTTACGAGGTTGGCATGGTTACTTCAGCTCTAGATGCAAGGATACAGAATCTTACATTTCTATATGATGATATAGGAAGAGTGCCTTGGCAGTTAGATGATGCAGATACTCGTAACTCATTTCACATTTACAGCCTTCAGTTTCCAAAACATAAAATGCTAGGACAACTTGATTTTTCAAGTTCCTTCTAGACCTACCCATTCCATCAGGAAGCCTAGCTCACTTCACTCTTGTTTGGAGGGACTTAACAAAAGTAACTTGACAGAAAATCACCAAAATGCACGCATTTTCCTCCTCCATGAACATCCAAAAGCCTTGCTTGTTTGCTGTCGTCCCAAGAAAGGAAAAGGATGTTGCTGGAGGAACTCTGTGCAATCCATCTGTGCAGGTTTTGGAGTGTTCGAGGTTTGGAGGCGATGTAGTTGAGGAAGTAGCAGAGGGTACAATGACTTTAGTACGGAAAACAAAGGAAGAGGTTTATTGGTCTCTAACAGTTGTGACCAGGTTACTGAAGGTATGTGGGGAGAATATGTTCTAATAACGACTACTAAATTGTTAACACTTTTAATTAAGTTTAGGGCCCACGGCATTTTAGAACCAGCTGAGTTGAAAACTTTGTCAGCTGCCATTCTAAGTAATACCACCAGCCCAGGAAGCTCTTGGGAAAGTTTGCTCATTTCTTTATTTGGGTTGTTTGTCCATCCATGTAATTTTAGGAGTCTTCTTTTGAAGAATCTACCAGCTGTTAACACTAACAAAACAATAGTTTTTAAATTCCAGACTCTCCTTCGTTACGTAATAGTTGAGGTAGAGGATAGTGGGGCATTTCTACCTATATTTTTTAATCCTTTCCAGATTATAGTTTTGAGGAAAAACGGGGACATTTGACATATGAAAGCAGGAAGATATATTCAGTTTTCAGATGAATATCCTAAATATGATACATTAGTTAAACTTAAATTCAATGTGTTGGGAAACACCTTAAAACTTAAAGACCTAGGGGATGTTATCTATTTTATTTTATTTTATTATTTTATTTTATTTTATTTTACTGCATATTTACATTTGCGCTTAAAGGGTAATTCCTTATGTTAACTTAAACATAAGGATTAAGGCTTTCAAACATTCTAAGCTTACTATTAAATTTGCTAAAGGAAAGGAATTTGCATCACTTTGTGGGTAACTACTTATATTCTAGTTGAAGAGAGAGAGAAAAACCCCAAAACTTACTTTGGAAAAGCCGCACATTGATTTGTGCCAGGGATGGATAGTAGTTCATGTTTTAGAACATCAAACATAAGTAGAGACTGGGCTATGATGAAATGTTTAATCTCATACCGCAGAACCCAGTGGCATTCCATTAAAAGACAACCCCTTGGTGTTCCAATGTGTGAATCAAACAGAAGGTTTGGCTCCTTCAAACAACCTTCGAGAGAAACAGTGCCTGCGGTGGGGAAGCAGGTTTTATTTACCTACTATTAGCATTCTGCTCAGCAACCCAGCCAAACAGCATCTAGCATAACCATCCAAAGAAGAGCTAAATGGGGAAGAGAAAGACCTGAGAAAAGAAAAGCCATCTCTTTTATTCATGCTTATCCTATCTCTTTCTGCCTTCCTCTGTTTGCCCCACTGTCTCATCACTCAGCCCCTCGTGAACTCTACAGAGAAGTCAACTGCATGAATATGAGGTAAACAGCTAGCAGTGCCTGGATCAGCCAACCCCTCTACCTAGTCAAAAATAGATGTCTCAGTTGCCTACTGCTGCATCCAAAGCTTAAAACAGCTATTCACTTTGCTCATGATTTGGGGTCAGCACTGTGCTCTGGGGTCAGCCCTCTGGGCTGGGGTTAGCTGGGTAGTTTCTCTGCAGGTCTCAGCTGGCATCATGTGTGAAACTGCAGTGATTTAGTGACCCACCTGGGGTTGGATGGCCTCATTGTCATTGGTGGCACTTAGTGCTGGCTGTAGCTCATAACTCCTATGTCTCCAGAAAGATAGCCTGAGCTTCTTCATATGGTATTAGCAGGCGGAGAGCCACACCCCAGTGACACAGACCTCCACTTGTACTGCATGTTGTGATGTCCCTTTGGCCAAAGTCAGTCAAGCAGCCAAGCCCTGTCAGTATGGGAGGCAACTGCACAAGAGCATGGATGCAGAAAGGCATGACTCACTTGGGGCTGAACTGTAATAATGTACTCCAGTAGATATGGGTAAATGACAGAAAAAAAAAGGAAAAAAGAAAAAAGCTTATTTTAGCTGACTTAGGTAGCATGGATAAAGGAACAAAAGAAACAGGCTCTAAGACTTGGAATACGACCTCTGCTTTGGATTCAGAAAATACAAGGCAGAACGATGCAGATAATTTTTCTACACACAGTGAGTTCCTTAGCCTGCTGCTGAAAACTGGCTTGCTTCCAACACGTTGGGTCCTGGGGTGTCTGGGTGGCTCAGTCCGTCGAGCATCCCACTCTTGATTTTGGCCCAGGTCATGATTGTGCAGTTTTTGAGTTTGAGCCCCATGTCGGCCTACATGCTGACAGTGCGGAGCCTGCTTGGGGTTCTCTCCCTCTCTCTCTCTGTCCCTCCCCTGCTCATGCTCTCTCTCTCTCTCTCAAAATAAATAAATAAACTTAAAAACAAACAAAACAGAAAAAACTCAAATTGTGTCTTGTCAAAGCATTCACTTCCTTTAGCCAATCTAAGGATAAAGTGAGTCCAGGCTCTGTTTTCCTTGATTATTCTTTTCTGATTATCTGAATTAACTACCACATATTTCTAGAAGTACCAGCAACACCCCTCCAACCCCCATGCATAGACAAAGCCATTTTTTCCCCCTTTGAATGAAGTCATGGAGTGCTCCTACTGTGAACAGAAAGACATAAATCAAATGTTTTAGGAGTCAGTGATTTAAAAAACAGACAGTGGCATCAGTGACCTGCTCTTGGAACTTCATTTACCTTGTTTTACCCACTGGCCTGAACAGTGCTATTATGTAAGGGACATTCAGAAAGATACTTACTTACTTTTGAGAGATCTGTCAAATGGACCATCTGTAAGATCAGAGAATCACAAAGTTGGAAAGAATCTCAACAGTTTCCCCTTTGCTAGTCAACTTGTGGTCTATATGTTATTCAAGACAGATGGGCCATCATCCTATTTTATACTGATGTTTGCTTTGTGCCAAATTCCTCTTTCCTGCACACATCCCTCTTTTTTTATTATATAAAATAAATTGTAATCTCTGGCTCACTTAATTCCTTTATAAACCTACATAATATAAATGGAATCTGGAAATGTTTCAGGATTTGACCAAATCCATACAGGTCTCAGTTTTGAGAGAAAGCAAGAGAGCTAAAGCGAGAGACTGAGAGAGAGAGAGAGAGAGCGAGAGAGAGAGCACTATCCATTCATGTACAATATTCCTTCCATGATCAAGTTAGTCATTTAAGATGCATGCACCTCTCCTAAAATTTTTCTCATGAATACAATAATATCAGCAGCAAGTAACATTGATTGAGTATTTCTTCTGTCAGGCAATAGGCTGCATGCTTTGGAATGTCAGCATAGAGACTGTGTGTCAGGTTGGGTTTATGTTGAACAGTCAGCTCACCCACAGATGAGAGAGATACTCAAAGAGAAATCAGAGCCAATTTGGCAGTCCTTAGGGACCAGGGAAATACCAGTCCTATGATTTCATGGCAAAATGGAAAGTCATGGAGCAGGAAGGAGATTTGCAATCCTGCTTATACTTATGGAGATGTTTCCTTGAAAAAAAATATCTGGACATACAGAATTTTGCACACAATTTCAGGAGTTTTCAAAGACACCCTGACACCTAATAATGGGGACCTTGGACTCCTGTATTAAGAAATAAGAGAGAGAGAGAGAGACGCCTGGGTGGCTCAGTTCATTAAGCATCCAACTCTTGGTTGCTGCTCGGGTAACGATCTCACGGTTTGTGGGTTCGGGCCAAGTCAGGCTCTGTGCTGACAGTGCGGAACCTAGTTGGGCTTCTCTCTCTCCCTCTCTTGCCCCTCTCTGCCTGCTTGCACATGCGTGCTAGCGCTCTCTCTCTCTCGCTCTCTCTCTCTCTCTCTCTCTCTCTCCTCTCTCTCTCAAAATAAATAAATAGGATGGAACTAGAGTGTTTTATGCTAAGCAAAATAAGTCAGGCAGAAAAAGACAAGTATCATAAGATTTCATTCATATGTGGAATTTAAGAAACACAACAGATGAAAATAGGGGAAGGAAAGGAAAAATAAGATAAAAATGGAGAGGGAGGCAAACCATAAGGGATTCTTAAATACAGAGAACAAACGGAGGGTTGTTGGAGGGGAGGCGGGAGGGATGGGCTAAATGGGTGATGGGCATTAAGGAAGGTATTTGGGATGAGCACTGGATGTTCTATGTAAGTGATGTATCGCTGGGTTCTGCTCCTGAAACTAATACTACACTGTTTGGTAACTAACATGAATTTAAATAAATAAGTTTTTTAAAAAAGTAAAATCAACTTAAAATAAGAAAAATTTTAAAAAAAGGAAGAGCCTAATTCTTATGAGGAGACTTCTGTGTGGCTGACACTTGACAGACATCTTAACCCATCTTTACAATGGCCTTGAAAGACAGGGCTAGTGGTCCCCATTTGGCAAATTGGGAAGCTAAGATCCCCAAGAATTTAAACTTCTCCAGAGATCACCTTGTTAGCAAGTACCAAGGGAGGGTTTCAAAACTGCATCTTCCTGTCTTCCCAGGCTTAGCATTTGAGTAAACCACAAGAGATAAAATAGAGTGTGAGAGACTAAAACACAACAGGGACAAGCATTTGATAAGAGACCATTTATATTAGAAGCTACCTAAATGTCTCACAATAATTACCCTTAAAGATAGTATGATTCATCCATACAATGGAATATTGTGCAGCATTAAAAATCACACTTTCCTGCAGTACTTAATGGCATGAGGAAATGTTCACAATAGCAAGACCACAGAAGCAGGATTTAAATGTATATATTCTGGCGGCACCTGGGTGGCTCAGTCAGTTAAGCATCTGAGTCTTGTTTTCGGCTCAGATCTCGATGTCAGTTGTGAGATCAAGCCCCATGTTGGGCTCTATGCCAAGCATGGAGCCTGCTTGAGATTCTTTCTTTCTCTCTCCCTCTCTCTGCCCTTCCCCTCTGCTTGCTCACATTCTCTCTCTCTCTCTCTCTCTCTCTCAAAATAAATCAATAAACATTAAAGAAACTAAATGTATATATTCCATAGAATCTCTATATATGTAAATGTCTGTGTGTCTAAACACATATATACACACAGCATATATGTATACTGTATAATGAATACAGTATGGATGTCTATGAATATACATTATACACTGTATTCCATGGATAATGGAAAAAGAGGTGATTTTTGTCTTTTGAATCATTCACCTTTGACCTATAATGATTACTGATTATTTTTATACTCCAAAATTATCAATCTTTTTTAAAGTGGAAGTATGTATAGCACTTGGATGTCCAAACTGTCTTCTAAAGCACAGAATGAGAGAGCCAGAAGGGACAATCCCTTTTTAACGATGAAACAACAAAGGCCCAGACAATTATTGCCTAAATTCAGACAAAGGTTTACATAAAATTAGTGGCAATATTGCATAGCATAGCCTTTTTTTTTTTTTTTTGCATAGGATAGTCTTTTATTTTCTTTTTTATGTGCTTTATGAAGTAAAACCTTATCTGAAAAAAAATGTCCTCACACTGAAGCAATGTTTTGAATCTCTGTTGTTGCCATGTTTACATGAAAACCAAAAGAGGGCTCTCATTAGAAAGACAGATTGCCCAGGCTCCCGCAAGCTCTGTCTTCTGTCCCTTAGCGCCAAGGGGACATCTAGTCTCACCCTACCTAGGATTTGAAACCAAGAGGACAGGGAGTCCAGTATCTATTGGAAGGCAGTTTGCTGAAAGCTTTCCTTTCCTTGGACTCTCCCTCCTATATGTATCTTCTAGAGGCTGAGCCAGATTAAAGCAAAACACCCTGCTTCCTCAGCAGAATCCACCAAAGAGACTTTTTCTGGCAAAGGTTTACAATGGAAGGATGTCAGCCCCTGGGGAATATTCAAATATGTGTACATTTGTTTCCCTAATCACCATAAATATTTACATTGTGCTTATCAGTAGATTACATTATATATTTATTTAGAACTATCATTTACAGTGCTCTCCCTTAATTGGGAAACAAAACAGCTGTTTGGCACTTAAAAGAACATGTCATGTCCCCTTTGACTGATCACTTAAAGAGGACAGGGATTAGAAGTATTTACTTTAGGATTTCTAAAATAGGCCTGACCGGTTCTATGCAGAATGAAAATGATTTCAAAACCAGATTATAGAGATATACAGAAAGAAACGATGAGTAGAAGAGCAAATTCCTCAGAATTAAGGGGCATATGTCACCAATTTAGATGTGACTGGGCAATTGCATAGTTGGTGTCTCAATTCGAATTGTGTTATTTACACCATCAACCCCTTTGCTGTTGAGTGTGTGATGGCATGCAAGTCCATGGAGTCCCTCCTTGATTTGCTAACTGATTTGCCAGTGAGCAGCTCAGAGAAAAGCTCTTCAAAATGGATTGTGTATCCGAAAGGAAAAAAAAATACGTTACCTCTTTAAGTTATATTCACAATTTTTTCAAATATAAAAACATAAAAAATAAAATGGCAAGTTTTTTAAATAACTAATTTGTATTATATTATGATCCTGCTTCTAATGGAAAAGAAAGACTTAAAACCAGATCTGTTTTCTTTTATAATTAAAGTGGATGTAAAGCCAACATTTCTGTTTGCATTTATTTACAGGAAATATAAAATCCATGGTGAATATTGGCTTTTTCTGGCTTTGCCCACATAAAAATGTATTGGTTATATATGAAAAGGTGACTATACTTTAGGGAAACAAACTTACAGTGAATTCACCCTTAGTGTAGCTATGTTAATATAAAGGAAATGGTTGTGTTTACTAATGCCGAATCTAGTTAACGGTGTGTGAAGTTTAATTTAAAAATCCTATACAAATAGCTTATAGCGTACAAATGTGGTCAGTTAGAACAAATTTCTTAAAGCATAGCAGATTTAAATAGATTTGTATCAACATAGCTTTCCAATCCACCATCATTATCAAATTATTTCACATTATCTTCAAGGGGAAATGGTTTTGTACCCAGTGGTAAACACAGTTTAGCACTCTACTTTGAAGGGTAGGGGGGTTGTGTGTGGAGTGCGGAAATAACTCACCACTTTAGTTCATGGTATTAGACATTTTTGAATAATAGCCAAAGGGTTCTTGTCAGTTTCAGGAATTTACCAAGTACACAATTACACTTTTCAGAAGTGGGCCTGGAATCAAACTCTTAATAGAACGCGATAGCAAGTCTGTGTCATAGACTTCAGGAATGGCTTGAGGGTTCTTTTTAGAATTTCCACATACTAGGAATGTTCCGTCAAGTCAATAAAAGTAAACTCTGGAGCCAAGCAGTCACGGTGGGAAAATGACTACTTACAGATTGCCAACAAAAAAGGCAAGCATGTTACGTCAAATAGTGATCGAGAAATCAGGCATGGGGCAAGGCATAGCAGAATGGTTACCGATGAGAATTCCAAGTCAGGCTCTTTTTCTTACTTATGTTGTGACCTGGGGCAAATCATGCAATTTTCTCTCAAAGTGATTTATTTCTGCAATGAGTATGAGGGCAACCATGTACCTCCACTAATAGCATTTAATGCAGCTGTAAATGTTACGCATATTCTGTAATACTTTGCTTAATATTTGTCTCTTCTTTTTAGACATTAAGTAACTTTTAAACTCTTTTTTTAATGTTTATCTTTTGTGAGAGAGAGAGAGAGAGAGAGAGAGAGAGAGAGGCAGGGAGAGAGGGAGACATAGAATCTGAAGCAGGTTCCAGACACTGAGGTGTCGGCACAGAGCCTGACATGGGGTTTTGAACTCACGGACCACAAAATCATGACCTGAGCTGAAACTGGATGCTTAACCAAGTGAGCCACCCGGGCACCCCTAGGCATTAAGTTACTTTAAATCAAGGTTCTCCTCATCCTTATATCCCCAACATCAATCACATGCCTGGCACATAGCAGATATCCAATGATGATTTGTTGAATAAGATCTTAGTACACTGGAAAATTAGAGAGAGCAAATGACACAATTCAAGTTGTGTGTTTAGCCCTATGCCTGCATAGAGTGAGTCTCAATGCATGTGAGATACCATTTTTATTGTTATTTGTACCTGATCAGTGAATGTTAGTAGAATAATAAATGCCAGGCTCTTTCAGGATAGAGCTCACTAGGGTAACTCAAATTGGAGGCCACTAGGGAACTACATTTTATTAGTTCAATTTGTAGTGGTCAAGCCTAAGGAAATCACTGAAGTTTGGCTCCTTAGCCAGAATGCAATTCATCAATTTACAATAGAAGATATATTTTTTCCAGGGGTCAGGACTTTCTGAAATCAAGGTAGTCGGAACATAGAATTAATAGTCAGAAAGATGCTTGTGAGTTCTGAATCTGAACACAAGGCACTGTCTCTGATTGTGCGGGATGTGTGATACCAACCCGAGACCTACCCTGATTCCACTATTCTGGTGCCTTTCTGGTGGTTGGACAGGTTGTATCCTGCAAATACCCCAAATATAAGGTCCGTCTCTCACTCTCTCCCTCTTTTTCCCTCTCTTCCTCTCCCTCTCTGTTTTTCTGTCTCTGCCTCTCTACCTACCCTTAGAGAATGATCCATGCAGACAGATGTGTCCTGTCTATGCCTAATATAATTCTGCAGCTGAAAGGAACCTTAGAGAACATCTCTTTCCCTAAACTGTTACCAATATCGTAGATGACAAAAATGATTCTCAAAGAAGTGGCTTGCCCAAAGAAACATGTATTGACTGTGACAAACCATGGGCCTGACCCCAGTTGTCTAACTTGTAGTTTTTCCTGTTCACTAGTCAGCTTTATCTACAATTCCTTATTATGATAGTCTGAAAAATGCCCCCCCAAATGTTATTCATGTCCTAATCCCTGGTGTCTGGACATGTTACCTCGTATGGAAAAAAATGTCTTTTCAGGTATTTGATTAAGTTCAGGATCTTCAGATAGGAGAATTATTCCGGATTATCTGGGTGATTCTCAATGCAATTACACATATCCTTGTAAGAACCAGGCAAAGGGGAATCAGAAATACACAGGGGAAAAGGTGATATGAAAATACAGCAGAGAGAGATTTGAAGATGCTGGCCTTGGAGCTTGGAGTGATGCCACTATAAATCAGGGAACTCTGGAAGCCAGCAGGTGCTAGAAGAGGGAAGGAATAGGTTTTTCCCTAGATGCTCTGGAGGGAGCATGGACCTACTGACACCTTGATTTCAGCCCAGTGATTTTGATTTCAGATTTTCAGCCTGCAGATCTGTAAGAGAATAAATTTCTGCTGTTGTAAGCTAAGAAGTTTGAAGCAATTTGTTACAGCACCTATGGGAAACTCATACCTACGAAACCAGAAATCATATTTTCCTATTTAAAAATGTTGTAGCAATATGGAATGACAATAGGGCAAAATATTTTATACACAGACTGTTGTGGAACTTACACAGCTTTTGGTCTCAAATCACCTTCTATAACATAACAGAACTACAGTTATATTTTACATATATTTAGAAGAGATTTTGCTAACTTTTTGGATGCCTTTAAAGACACGATGACTTGTCTTGTAAATAATACACCATAGATTATCAACTGGTATGAATTAATTTCATGATATTTTGTTAATTTTGTTAGCTTTGGTTTCAGAAGATGCCTTTATTTTTAACTTTCTCCAAAAGCTAGACATACTCCATTAGAGGGAACTATAAACCCCGTAACAATAAAGCCTCATCACTCTTCCCAGGAGTGGATTTATTCATTTCATAATCTTGGCTTGTGTGTAATTGGTTGGTCCCTTTTGACCTTAAATAAAACACCTCTTTTGAAGCTTAAATCTTGACAGTGTACAAGCCAGCATTGGAAAGGATGCATTACTACTGGTTGAAGATTAGTAAGCTATCCCCTAGTTTAATGAGGAAGTACAGTTATTTAAAGTAGATGGCAGAATAAAAGGGTGTTAATTGGTAAGAGTAAGTGTTTTTCTAAATAAATTTTAACTAAGCGTGGAAGTTTTTTTAAAATTTTTTATATCTTTATTTTATTTTTGAGAGAGAGAGACAGAGTGTGAGTGGGGGAGGGACAGAGAGAGAGGGAGACACAGAATCTGAAGCAGGCTCCAGGCCCTAAGCTGTCAGCACAGAGCCCGATGCGGGGCTTGAACCCACGGACTGCAAGATCATGACCTGAGCCAAAGTCAGATGTTAACCAACTGAGCCACCCAGGTGCCCCTGAGTGTAGAATTTTTAATAGCCAACAGATATTGGTCCAAAGACTTCTGTGATCAATAATAAGTTATATATTTCCAGGCATTAGTTTCTAGTGACAATGGGGTCTTTACTTTCTGGAATTGTGTTGATTTGTGTGAATGTATTTATCAGAAGTCCTCATATAGTAAAAATAGTGAACAAAGTCACTGCAATTTATCTAAGCAATTCCCTAAGAAAAAATTAAATATTATATGGGGCGTCTTGGTGGCTTAGTTGGTTAAGAGCCCGACTTCAGCTCAGGTCATGATCTCATGATTTGTAGGTTTGAGTCCTGAGTCAGGCTCTGTGCTGATAGCTCAGAGCCTGGAGCCTGGTTCAGATTCTGTGTCTTCCTCTCTTTCTGTCCCTCCCCTACTCACACTTTGTCTCTCTCTCTTTCTCTCAAAAATAAACATTAAAAAATTTTTTAATAAAAAAATTAAATATTATAGCAACGTTTATATCCTCATCTATCAGATATTTTATCAACAAAATCAATGGAGAAAAATCTGGAATTCACCACCAAAGTGAGGAGAAAATTCTCTCAAGAAACAAGGATGTAAATGAAGGTCAGGTTCTTTTAAAGAACAGCAAGAATCATCTGTTAGTTGAGCCAAAGGAGATTGCCATTTTGTAGGTCAGAATACAGTAGGATGATAGCAATCCTTATGATTCACCTTAGTAGTTTGCTTAGAATTGATGGCCTTGGATGGTGTAAAAGTGGTCTGATTCAAAGGTATGCCAGGGACACTTGACTCCTTATGATCTACTTCCCTACTTTGTTCCTTTGACACAATTTGCCTTTCAGGCAAGAACAGAGTTGTTCTTATAGGATTTGGTGTCAATATCTAAAGAGAAGAGGGGAGTTTTTCAGCCTTCGGAATGGCTGACATTCTACATGGAATAACTTGAGACCCAAAAATGCTCCAAAACTCATTACAACAGGAAATGAATAGGACTTAAGTATTACATCTCTCATCCTCCCATTCAACCCTGAGGGTAATGAATCTTATGCTGTTTCTTATATCAAGTTCATTACCAAACCTTGTATAATCTATGGAATCCAAATGCAGGAAGCACGACCATGCTTCATACAAGAGTGCAAGTCTTCCTAAGAAGGGGAATTATTTTAAACATTAGCTACATTTAACCAAAATGCCTCCATTCAGCCTGGAGAGTTTTTCCCCTACCTACACGGGTAAGAATTTATAACATTTTGTTTTAGAAGGGTTCTTATCAAATTAGAGCAGTGATGGCATCAAGTTTTTCCTTGATATCAGGACAAATCAGGGTCCCTATAGGGAAACAATAATAGAGTCACTTTGGGTAACTTGAGGAGGTGTTAATAAAAGAGTAATTAACAAAGGCATGGGCAGGGCATAAAGATACTACAAGGGATCATGCCATACCTTGGGGCTTGTGCTATAAATTGAACGTTTGTGTTATCCCCCAAATTCATATGTTGAAAACCTAATGCCTAATGTGACAATACTCTGAGGTAGAGCTTTTGGGAAGTGAGTAAGTCATGAGAGGGAAGCCTTCATGAATGGTACTAGTGCACATCTCATATGACACTTGAGAGAGATTTCTTGCCCCTTCCACCATGTAAGAACCCAGCAAAAAGAGGACCATCTATGAACCAGGAAGCCCTCACCAAACACCAGATCTGATGGTACCTTGATCTCAGACTTCCCAGTGTGCAGAATTGTGAGAAATAAATTTCTGTTGTTTAGAAGTCACCCAGTCGATAGTATTTAGTTTATACCAGCCCTAATAGACAAAAACAACTAGTATATGTTGCCATACTGTGTATACTTCTAGGCCTGATGTAAAAGAGTGAAAAAGAGGGAGGAAGGGAGAGAGAGAGAGGAGAGAGAGAGAGAGAGAGAAAGGGAGAGAGAGAGATAAAGGATAGTAGGTGGGTGGGGAAGCCTGTCTGAAAAGAACCATGACCACTCTACAGGAAGGGAATCTGGAAAATAAAGCTCCAATTGATTCTTTCCTCCTCCATCTCTTGTGATCTATTTTGCTGAGCCCACCGTTAGCCAGAGGACATGAGAATTTGTTAATACAATCCTTGAAGGCCAGCCTCCTGAGACACCAGTCAGACTGGAGAAAGGTAGAGTGTGGATTTGTGGGAGCAAAAGGCATTTTTCAGCTCCCAGTATTTATGCACAGCCCAGTCAGAGCATTGTTTTGAAAACTGTGGGTAACAAGGAAGTGGGTGCGACATCCGCACTGAAGCAAATCAATTTCATATCCTTATGAGAAACAGTGTAAATGTCTACATGGCGAATGGGAAGAGAGAGTAACTAGTACTTATTGAGTGTCTATTACCTCCCAGATGACATTTTGAGTGACTTGTATATGTCATCTCAGTTTTTTCCAGAAGCACAATACACCATAGACATATCACCATCCTACAGATAAAAATGCAAGGGCTAAACAACCTAAGTGACTTCTCTAGAATCATATAGCTAGTAGGTGGCTATGGCAAGAGTCAGACCACATCTGACTGAATTCTAAGTCCTTGCTGATTTCACCCTTGCATGTAACATGTCCATGCTTATCTATAGAGACCTAAAGCTTATATATGTGACTCTTCAATGAATATACATATACATTGATACCAGTCCTCAAAGGTCAGAAATGTTATATTTTTATTAATCTACATGTTCTCAGTACACACTGGTACTATCTTCTAAAATACACTACCCCTTAGACATCTCACCATGTTTTTTCATATTGCTCTCTCTGCCTAGAAAGTCCTCTCCCAAACTCCCTGTCACCTACCGTTTATACCAGTCAAAATCCTCATATTGTGCCAGGCATACCACAGATGTTATCTTTTCTGAAAAACTCCATTCCTGAATTTCTCAGGAATTAATGGTTTCTCACCTTTGTTCTCCAAATACGTCATTTAGAACACCTATTACCATTAGGTGTCTGTGATGATAACCTGTGTGTGTTTCTCTGTCTTCCTTAGCCTATGTAGGCGACATTATGGGGTTTGCCTTCACAGCATCTACTCCTCTTCTGAGTGTCAGTGTCCTAAGTTTCCTTTGGGGAAAACCCTTCCCCCACTCTCAATACCTTGTAGTTAGGTCAGAGCCATCTCTATTCCCACTTCAGGATTACTCTTGTGACCCAGCTTGGCCAATCAAAGTACCACCTCCTCTGGACCCAGTGGTTGGCTTGGGAACAGGTCCATGACTAACCACAGTCAAATGAGGCTAATCCTTGGGCTTTTACTGGAATGAACTAGAGAAAGGAGCTGGAGACAGAGCAGGTGTCTCTGGCATGGAGGAAAAGGGAGGCTTTGTCTTTTCTTTTTTTTTTTAAATTTATATCAGACAGGATAAAATCTGGAGTCATCATGTAGAGAGATCCTGTGTAATAGTGATATAGACATAGAAGAAATTGGAGTAAAAATATTCAAAGAAGACAAATCCTAATGACATTTTTGCTTCAACTGTTTGGTTTAGCCATTGCTACTCCAAGTTTTTCAAGTATATGATCTGACACACTTAAGTTTTCAGGCATTTTCAACCAAAAAGTCCTAACTATAACTACCTAACAGCTCATCTGGCATGCGGGAAAAATTGCTTGGAAAATATTCATCAAATGAATTAAATGGAATCCTTGCAAACCGATATCCGTCCATGTGTCAAAGTCCTGAACCAAAAGGACCATCAGGTTTCACACTCCTCTCTTTGGTTCTCAGACTTAACAAGTGCTTGAAATGTGTTTGCTAAAGACGTTATGTTCTCCTCCAGCACATGACATAATCAGAGGGAAGATGCATAGTGGTTGAAATTAGGTAGCAAAGGCCACGCCTGATGTTTTCAAGGTGTTGAAAACTTAGGACGAGCCTGATCATTTTTCAACCCATCTGCTTAGCTGCTCCTGAAGATTGTTTGACAGTTTCTGGGGAGTGATATGTTTGGAATATTGTTTCCTACTCTGTAGGAAAAATAAGATTAAGATGTACCTTTCTAGCATCCTGTTATTTTTCTTTATCCAAATCCATTTGTCCCTGGGCATTTTCCTACAATAATAGTACACATTTTTTAGAGTCTCCGAACTGCTCACAGTCATTCCCTTAGTTTTTACCTAACCCAAAGCAATGGACTGACAGAAGCCATGCTTGGGGACTTCATAGTAAACTGAACCGGGGGTGGAAGCCTGAAGTGAAGTGGCCCAGTTTTTCCCAGGAACCTGGAGTTAGAGCCAAGAGATAGAGAATGGAATTGATTCGGTCATTTTATGTGTCTGGAGCTGTAACATGTGGCCTTGGGAGCTGTGGGTGGGCATCTCTCCTTCACCACATGGAATAAGGAGCAGAGAAGATGACTCTCCTGGGACAAAAAAATAAATAAATAAAAATGAAGCAATTGTGCAGATACAAGCAGAGATGGAAGGGAGTGTGTACTCCTTGGTTCCTGCCCTCCCTACAGTTCACTATTCTAGACTTTTCTGAGCCCTCACTATATTCCTGCTCACAATTCCATGGCAACACCTCTGCACCCTAATACTAAATCTTCACTTTTTGATGATGCTTACCCAAATTAATGTATGTTCCAAGCAACCATAGAAAGAAAAAGAAAAAAAACCTCATACATTAGCCAAAAAAAAATCTTAAAGTGAGGAATTACCTATATAAGAAGAAATATCCCAGTTGTGAGAAAAAAATCATCAAGAGAGTTGGCAGTTGTCATTCCAAGATCATTAAAGACATGTCTCTCAGCTCTGAGAAGAGAAGGAGAAAGCTTCTCAGTCAGCCAGCTGTGCAGAACGGAAATAGAATGGATGTACTCCATGGATTCACATAGCTGCTGAAAGTGAAATCCTTCCTGCAGTCTTCAGCCAGCAGCTGAGCCATAAAATGTATTCCCAGTTAAAAGTTCCTTTCCAAGCCCTATCCTATGACTCTGTAAATTTGTCTGCACACAAGAGCTAGAGCAACTCTCAAGCCGAGAGATGTCATGTTTGCATCGCTGTTGACATGCAGACAAGTATTCACATGATCCATTACGTATATTCTCCTTACGAGAATGGGACACATCTGGCTGTTTGACAGTCCTGCCCTGGCTCTGTATGGCTGGAAACCCCCAGTTTGACTCATTAAGGAGAAACAGACATGATAATTGTGTCAAAACACTTTAGTGTATTTTATTCTGCCATTGCATTCACTTATTGGCATCTGATGAAGCTAAAGAGATTTTAGGTTATGAAATCTGCATTTCTTGCTTATGTTTGTTTTGAAAATACATGTGGCATAATATGGATGAGGGATATCCCACTTAAGCTTCTGGCTAGTTTTCCCCAATCCACAAATGGATTGGCATCGTCCTAAAAAAAAAAAATCTATTCCTGCTCTTTTTTTCTTATCTGTTTCCAAAGCACACGAGCTATTAAAAACAACAACAGAAAGCATGTCCCTTTTTATCCTCAAAAAAAAAAGTTAACCTTTCCCTTACTATAATTGTGAGAGGATTATCCACATTATTGGACATCCTTTGGAAATATCTGGACAAAAATACAAACAGCACATTAATGCAATCTGCAGATGATACTAAATTGGGAGATGCTGTTTTCATTATTAATGACAGTGGACCAGGCAGCCAGACTCAACAACAGCCTTGGTGAGAAGGGAAGGGTGCAGTAGAGAAAGTTACATTTGTGAGAAAGGCAAAAGGAGCTATGAAAAATTAAAATGAATCTAAAACCCAGATGCTGTGGGAGCAGTGAGCAGGTGAGCCTTGGAAATTCACTTGCCAAGCCAATGAGGACATGCATGGATGGCCAATTAGAGACCCCTGTACACAGGGGAGTGAGAGCTGAGTTAGTTCTGGTTCCATAAGTAGAGGCATTGTGTCTCAAAACAGATCATCTTTTCTTCCAAAACTTTAATAAGACCGCACCTGGCATAGAGCATAAAGTTCTGGAACTGCACTAGAATGACATTAAAGAAAAAAAACTTACATTTAAGTTTTCCAGGATTTTCTGTTTTTCTCCCAAAAAAAGAAATTCAGCCACCTTCCTTTTCTTTTTTTTAAGTAATTCCTAACGATCTATCAGCCACGTTTACTGACTGGGATCATTCTTGAGTGTATCCTAAAGATGCCTAGTAGGCATCCCAAAATTCATGGACTCGAGCCCAAGCTCTGTTCTCCCCACTGCTCCCCCCAAAACTGCCCCTTTCTCCAGTCTTCCTTGTCTCTGTTCTTGGCATTCCACCTTTCCAGTCTGTTGGGCTTTAGAGCAATCCTGGGCTCCATTCTTTCTCTCAAAACACAACTCCCATCTGTTAGCAAATCCTGTTGGCTCAAACTTCAAAATAGATCTGGAATCTGCCCGTGTGTCACCACCTCCATTGCTGTCACGGGGACTCACACCGCCAGGATCTCTTGCCACTTTAATTGCAATAAATATCCTCATCGGACTCTCTGCTTCTGTTAACATGAAGGTCAGATCATGTCACTTCCCTGCACGGAAGTCTCCAGCGGTTTCACAAATCAGTGTGCAAAAGTCGACAAGGCCCTCTGTGATCTGCCACCCCTTACCACGCTGACCACATCTTCTCCTCCTGCCTCACCCACTCAACTCCAGGCACAAGGGCCTCCTCGCCATCCCTGTAACATGCCAGGTAGATTCCTGTCTTTTCTTTGCCCTTGAATTTCCTGTGCCAGGAATTCTTTTGCCCGGACACCCACATGCTTTACTCCCTCAGGTCTTTATTCCAGAATCACTTCTGCCTGAGGCCTTTCCCAACCACCCTGATGAAAATTGCAACCCAAGCTCACATCACATGTCCTTTCCCCTCAACCTGCTTTATCTTTCTTCCCATACCTATTATCTGTGACCATACTTCATATTTTTATTTATTATTTGTCTCTCCCCGATGGACACACCCAGAATATACATTCCTGCCATTGTTCGCTTTCTGTGTTATTCCTACATGCAGAACAGTGCCTATCACACATTAGGAGCTCCATAAATATTTTCTGGAAAACAGAATGCAACTTGATGCCTGTTAGCATGTTCATGGCGCTAACGTTCATAATCAAACTACTTGATCAGAGTCAGTAAATTCTAAAAGAAAATATCTAAGTTCACATCCAAAGAGCACTTCTAAATCTATAGCAGAGCTGGGTGAGGTTTTCAAGTAGCTTTATTTGTCTACACAGTGCTAGTATCCTCTGCTCAGAGGCTAAATGGCACTGTTTTCTAAGCCGGCACCATTTCTGGCTAGAATGCTGTAGTGTATTTTTAATCAGTAGAGAATATATTATCAGAAGCATGCAATAGCTAAGCTAGAGAGACTTTTATAAAAAATCTCATAAATAAGGAAAGTGATGCTCAGAAAATGGAATCTAGTGGAAAGAACACGGACTCCAAAATGAGACAAGAGTTAACACTGTCAGGCAGTGTTCTCGGAACTTACCTCTATTAACCTTCTTAGCATTCACTACAACCCCAGGAGGGAGGAATCATTGTTTTTATTCTTATTATATGATGGGAAACAGAAGGCAGAGAAATAATTTGCCCAAGCCTAGACATCTCTTGGGTGATGGTGTTTAGAATTTGAACCCAGGCTCCAGAGCCCATGTTCTTATGTGGATATGCCCAAAGTCCTCAAACTATTTTTTATCTCAGGATGCCCTAACATGCCTAAAAAGTACTGAGGACCCCAAAGAGCTTTGTTTAGATGCATTACACCCATCAATAGTTATTGTATTCAAAATGAAAACTAAGACATTTAAAAAATATTTCCTCAGGGGCGACTGGGTGGCTCTAAGCTTCTGACTTTGGCTCAGGTCATGATCTCGCCATTCCTGAGTTCGAGCCCCGCATGGGCTCTGTGCTGACAGCTCAGAGCCTGGAGCCTGTTTGGTATTCTGTCTTCCTTTCTCTCTCTGCCCTTCCCCCACTTACACTCTGTCTTCCACTCTCAAAAATAAATAAACATTAAAAATTTTTTTTAATAAAAAATATTTCCTCATTAACACAGTTAAAAATAACAGTACTACACTCATTATATGTTACAATAAATAACATAAGATAAATATATTTCCCCAAAGAAAAAACATTTGGTGAAAAGACTAGCATTATTTTACATTTAACGTCTGTCCTAATAGAAGACAGTATGATGATCACATCTGCTTCTGCCTTCAATCTGCTATTACATGTTGTTTTGATTGCAATATATGAAGAAAATCCAACTTCACACAGAAACCCAATTGGAGAAGAATAGTTTAACAGCTTTTTCAGATAATTATACATGTTCTTTCTACGCAAAAGTACTATTCTTGATAGCATGGTAAGTGCTATTTTCATGAAGGTTAGTTGTGGTGTGGAATCCAATATCATATCAAGAAATTTTTCCTACCTTGTTACAGTAGGATCCATGATCATTTTGTATTTCTGATGGCTCCTTTGCCCATGTGTGATTTTTTTTAACACTATGCACTAGACATTTGGAAGATGCCAGTACAGTGAGTTTTGCAGATCTTTCAGAAAAAAAGAATTGCTAACAGGTTCATTAATGTCACCCGTTCTCATTTTAAAAAGGCTTTATGAAGTAGAAACCTGACAAGCTAATGGTGGCAGAACCATGTTTTCCACAACTCTTATTTTTGCTTGAACGTCCAAACTGTATTGTTGGCAACAAGTTAATATCTGGCTATTGTCCCAGTTGCCCTTCTGGTCATTGCTTTAGCATATATTTCTAGACATTAGCGTCTAGTTACGTTTGTATCTTCTGAAACTTTATTGATTTATGTGAGTGTGCTTATCAGAAGTCCTCACGTAATATCTCTAGGAGAAAAGTTACTTCAAGTTATATAATTAACACCATTATTTTAAAAATTAACTATTTTGCTAAGGCACCAACAGCTTTACTCAGCAGTGGCTTTGGGGCATCAGTGCAAATGTTAACACAATAAAAAAAAGCTAAACAATGTCCTGGTGTTATTATGCTAATAGTTTTGACCGCACAGCACTCTTAAAAGACCTTTGGCAGGGGCACCTGGGTGGCTCAGTGGGTTAAGTGTGTGGCTCTTGATTTCGGCTCAGGTCATGATCTCCTGGTTCGTGAGTTTGAGCCTAGTGTCAGGCTCTGTGCTGACAGCATGGAGCCTGCTTGGGATTCCCTCTTTTGCTCTCTCTCTCTGTCCCTCCGCCCTCTTGCCCTCTCAAAAATAAATAAACATTAAAAAAAAAAGACCGTTGGCAAGTTGAGGGGCACAATGTGAGAGCACAGTGTGAGAATGGTTGCACTGTGCTGACCGACCTCTCACATCCAGACCATCCCTCTTACAAACTGAACCACTCTAGCCTCTCCGAGTTTCTTCAGTGTCCGCACCTGTAAGATGCAGATATTAATATGTAACTCTGGTCTTAGAAAATTGTCTTGAAAATTTGACATGATCACATGTAAAGCTCTTGGAGAAGTATCTGGCACACAGTAGGTGCTTGAAAAGTGGTAGACGTCATGACCTTTGCCCAAACCCACAGCCAAGTTATTGGCAAAGCTAGAACCCAAACTCCTACTTCTGATTCCTGCCTGAAGTTTTCCTTGCTCCCCTCTGATCAGCACAAGCAGGATTTTTCTATGGTTATTGTTACAACAAGGAGTGAAGAGGCCAGTTCAGTTGATTCCACTGATTTGATGGTCTTCCTAGTTAAGGTCCTAGCTCGTACGTGGGAGCAGTCAGGTGGAGTCATTAAGGATATGTATGGCCCACATTTGGGTCATGAATTGGCTGTGTACTAACTGTGTGACCTTGTGCAAGTTTTCTAAGCCTCGGGTCTCTCTTCTGTAAAACTGGGTAATAGCATCTACCTTCCACAAAGCTAATGCACAGAAATAGCAGGGTACCTGTCCAATGTAAATGGTCAGTAATGGTTAGATGCTTCCTGTTATAACAATAACAGCTATTGTTGTTATCTTCCTAGCTCTGCTCATTATCACATCCTCAGGGAGAGCTTTTCTGACCCTCTCATGAAAGCCCCCTATTTTATAATCACATTGCTCCTATACCTCTCCTTCATTGTATTTAATATAGTTGCAGTGTTAGATTTCCAGGTGTGATTATTTGATTGCCATTTATCATGCACACCAGGCTCTGAGCTCAATGAAGACAGGGACAGGGTCTGTTATACTCATCGCTTTATCCCAGCACCTGGCTCAGCGCCCAGTCCTAAGCAGCCTTCAGTAAATACTTAGTGAAGGAATGAATGAATAATTAATTTAGTAGCTTGGCAAAGTGGACCTTTACCCCATTATAGAATTCATCTGAACTTCCTTTTCGAAGAATGATCTAAAGACCAGGAACAGCAGCCTAACCTGGGAAGTGTGTGGGAAATCTCAGGGCTCACTCCAGACCTACAGAACCTAAATGTGCACTTTAACAGAATCCCCAGGTAATTCACATTTTTATCAAAGTTTTACAAGTATGGACCCTTGCCTACCCTTCACCAATCCCAAAGCGGGGGAAGAGAGAGGAGAGGGAAGGAAAAGAGAAGCGGAAGAAAGGAGAGGGGAGGGAAGGGGAAGGAGGGGAGGGGAGGAAAGACAAGACAATCACTAAATTTCCTGAGCAAAACAGCACTCCCTTCCACAATCCCAGGTCTCATTACATTCCCAATACAAACATTATTACAAATATTACCATTTCTAAAAACCAGCTGCATTTAAATTTTTTTCAGCCTCAGCCCGGCCGCTCTTATTTCCTATTCACATATGATTTTTTCCAGAAGACTCTTTTGGCCTCTGCCGAATAATTTATTTCAGAGACTTTATATCCTAAAATATTCTCTGGAGGAGACAGCAACACCATCTGTGCCCACTTCTGGAAAAACAGCCCCAAACCATGAAGTAGGGGTGTCATTTTCATGACAGAGTTGCAAAATGTGAATGCCTGCTTGTCTACCACAACCCCAGAGAGGAGGGGAAAACACACGTCAGAATCTCTTCTACTGAAATAGCACCACCACTCCAACAGCCCAAAGAGATTATAAAAATATGCATGGTACCCAGTTGACCTCTGGAAAAATTATAGCCTAGCTTTTTAATGAAGAGGTTATTATTCTTAGAATGTATTCCCATTTTTTGAATGGGGAAGCACATTCATCATTGGATAGTGATATGCAAGAATTCCAAGAGATTCCATGAATGATCCATTTATTTGCCTGTGTTCAGTCTTCCACATTTTGTGGGATAGGATCTCAAAATTCCCTTTGTTGCAGTGCTCTCTGCTCCCAAGAGAAGACATGTGCCTGGCCAGAAACAATGCACATCTTACTCAGTTGAGTCCCACCTCCACCCGTGCCCTGGCCTGGCAAGACCTGAATCTGTGAGCTGATAGTTACCAGAGGGTATTTGAATTTGATGTTGCATGTTCTCCTGGAGTTTCTTCCTTGCCTGGGACTCTCCTCTCTCTGACTCTCTCCCTTCCATCTCCTACGCACCTAAGGAATGCTGCCTTGGGAAATAAAGAAGCTGCCGAATGTGTAGAATTAATGACTAGAGTGGGTCTGTCCCTGTGGTCATGGAGTCCCCTCCCCTAACTTTTCATGTGGCTTCTGCCAGGGCCACAGGCATGGACATGTGTTGAGAAGGGGATATTAGGACAACTGGAGTGAGAACACAGAGATCCAGACAGAAATGATAGCTGTGAGCCAAGGGCCCCAAAAGGGACCTTTTACCCCATCTGTAGGCACAGCAAACATAGCATCATTGATGACCTGGAGGAGGACAGTAGCCAGCTGAGCCCAGCCCAGAAGAACATAAAGAAATGGCATTTGTGGGGTACCTGGGTGGATCAGTCGGTTAAGCATCCAACTTTGACTCAGATCATGATCTCATGGTTCGTGGGCTTGAGCCCCATGTCAGGCTAATGGTATGGAGCCTGCTTCAGATTCTCTCTCTCTCTCTGCCCCTCCTCCATTTGTGCTTTCTCTCTCTCTCAAAGATAAATAAGCTTAAAAAAGAGAGAGAAAAGAGAACACTTCCCAACTCATTAAAAAAAAAATGGGCTTCAAGGTCACAGAGATGAGAACTTGAATCCTACCTCTCATACTTGCTAGCTATGCCTCCTTGGGAAAATTACATTTTACTATCTGAGCCTCACTGTCTTCCTCTTTTAAAATATAGGTATATAATACCCCTTTTTGGGCTTTTGTAGGGACTAAAGAAGGTATTGTTCCCTAATGCCCTGGCATGTGGGCGATTCTCAAGCAATGTTAGTGGCCTTCTCTCAGTTCTAGTGCCATGCTGAATGTACCACGATGTGTATCCTTGACCCTCACAATGCTGGTGGGAAAAGAAAAAAAAAGAAACGGGATATGGGGGGTGGGTGAGAGCAAGGGAGAAGAAGACACCGTGAGCTAGTATTTATCTACAAGTGTGACTTAAAGAACACTTGGCTCCAAACAGCCCTAAGGTGTTGAAGGCATGGTTAAAAGGAATTCTCTTTTGAATATAAAGTATGTGGTGAGCTTGTTTATTTTTTCATTTTTTCCCATTAGCTATTTTAACATCATTTGCCTTTTACTTATTTTTTTTAAGTTTATTTATTTATTTTAAGAGTGTATGCGTGCGTGCATGTGCTCATGGGCATGAATGGGGGAGAGGCAGAGAGAGAGAGAGAGAGAGAGAGAGAGAGAGGGAATCCCAAGCAGGCTCTGCACTGTCAGTGTAGAGCCCAATGTGGTGCCTGAACCCATGAGCTGTGAGATCATGACCTGAGCCAACATCAAGAGTTGGACGCTTGGGGTGCCTGGGCAGCTCAGTCGTTAAGTGTCTGACTCTTGGTTTCTGCTCAGGCCATGATCTCACAGTTTCATGGGTTCGAGCCCCGCATGGGGCTCCACACGGATAGTGCAGAGCCCACTTGGGATCCTCTGTCTCCCTCTTTCTCTCTGCCCACCCCCCCCACTCGTGCTGTGTCTGTCTTTCAAAATAAATGCATAAACTTAAAAAATGATATAAAAATAAAGAGTCAGATCCTTAACCGACTGAGCCACCCAGGCAACCCCTTATTCACCTTTTGAAAGCCATTGGTGCCTCTCCACAATTACTACTGAAATGAATTCTTTCTGCCATCTAGAGCCTTCCTTATTGGTCCTAACCAAAGTTTGAGAAGAGGATTAACATGGCTTTCAGTCAGAGCTTTGAGCCTGGCTCTGGTGGCACTGGGACCCTGTTCCAGGAAGCCCCCTCCTTGCCATCATACTTGGGCTGCTTTATCAAGGAAGCAATGTTGAGGAGAGGGAAACACTTGGATATTGATGGAGTGTCAGGATCTTAATCCACAGAACTCTTGGCGCATAAGACAATCTCTAAGTTGTAGGAGAGAGAAAGCAGTCTCAAGGTGTCTGTCGGGGATTTCAGTAGCTGAAAGTCTAGGCTGATGTGACGAGTATCCTGCTACAGTCTGGTGGGACTCTGTTGATCAATGAAGTTGGTTTACCCAGGGTGAAGGCATGAGGCGTGAGCTGCTGAGGCCGAGAGGCTGAACTGAAAGCTAAGGGCAGTTCTGCTATTCCTGATGCTCACTGACTTAGCACCACTTTGAATGGTAACTCACTCAAAGCATTTCTATAGATGTCTCTGTTGTGTTACTGTCCTCAACCTCCCCCCACCAGCAGTATTGTCATCACACTTGCATTTGATGAAAAATGGTAAGACCTTTATAGTTACTTAATCATTCATCATGAGCCACCATCTACCTTCCTTGGAAGTTTTGGGACACAACAGAGAGAAACTAGGGCTGCCCACGGGAATCACCTGGGAGTGTCAATGCCAGGCCATATCTCATATCAGTTCAATCTGAGTCTTTGGGAGCTAGACACAGGCACCAGGATTTTGTTTTGGAAGCTTCCCTAGTGATTCTCATGTGAAATCAAGTTTGAGAACCAATCAATGGTGTGAGTGGAGGGAGGCATTGTGTGCATTAAAACATCCGGGGATCTACAGAAATGCTTTGAGTGAGGTACCATTCCAAGTGATGGTAAGTCAGTGAGCATCAGGAATAGCATACGGATGATGCACGTGGCTGACCAACTGCCCTTGGCTTTCAGTTCAGCCTCTTAGCCTCCACACAACCTCAGAGTAACACCCACAGGATTCTTCGTATTCATCAGTCCTCACACTGGACAACTTAGGGAGGCAGCAGAAATGTTCTCTGCACCTTTTTGCATATCTTAGGAAATATTTTTTAAGTTTATTTATTTTTGGAGAGAGAGCAGAAGAAAGAGAGGAGAAGGAGAATCCCAAACAGGCTCCGTGCTGTCAGCACAGAGGCCTGCTCGGGGCTCGATCTCATGAACCGTGAGATCATGACCTGAGCCTAAATCTAGAGTCAGACGCTCAACTGACTGAGCCACCCAGGCACTGCTTAGGAAAAATTTTATGTAAAGTCACATTTTCTTATGTTGAATGTCAAGCACCCCATCAAGCAAAGTAGATAAGCCTAGAACCCTGATCTTTTAAAGATCTTCACATGCATGCCCACATCCTCTGTACCAGGCACAATGCAAGTTGCTAGTGATTTGATGTTGAGGAGGACAATGATATTAATATTACTATAATTAGCAATAACAACTAATATACACTCAGTGCTTACCCTGGCCGGGTACTCTACTAAGCCCTGTCCACATATTGCTAATTTATTAATCCCGTAAACAGTAAGGTATATACTCTTAGCATTTTTCTTACCTATGAAAGAGATTTAAAGAGGGTAAGTAATTTGCCCAAGGTTACACAGCTAGCATATGCCAGGGATTTGAAATCTTATTTGGCATGCAATAATGAATTAGGCAAACGAGGCAGTGACCCACTTTTTAATTAATATTTTTATTATTTTATTTTGGCATCACCAGAGCTAACATAATAATAGGCCCTTGATATCTTGTATAAGGCATTTGCTGAACTAGATATTTTCCTGCCCTCTCAGCTTGGTATGGAAAACAGATACATGATGATTCGTAATATAATAACATAATATAATATAATATAATATGTCAGAAAACAAATCAGGGACAATTAATTCTGCTTAGGTAGACAGAATGGTGGGGGAAGATTTATAAATAGAAGAGGGTATTTTTTAAAGGGCTTTAAAGACTGAATAGGAGCCTGCCACACAGAAGAAAAAGAAGCATCCCAACTGGGGCAGACAGAAGGAGCAAACACACTGGCATAAAACTGTAAGGGATTCTGGAGAAATGATCAACCTATAGCAGGAGTTCTCAAAATTAAGGGTGCATTGGAATCACTTAAAGGCTTGTTAAAAAACACAGAATGCTGGGCCCAATACCCTGATCTTTCAATTCAGTAGGGCTGTGTGAGACCATGACTTTGCATTTCTAATAAGTTCTCATGTCATTCTTATCCTTCTTTTCCAGGGACAACACGTTGTTGAGAGCCCCAGTCTACTTAGAAGGATCATCTGCAAACCACCAGAGCTCCGTGTGTGTGTGTGTGTGTGTGTGTGTGTGTGACACAAGCCAAAGTCAGCAAGACTTGCACCGAAAGTAAATTCTCTGAAGAGATGTGGATTTCTTCTTTTCCTGCAAGGAGTGGTGGTTAAATTTTACTGTTGGTTTTGGGAGCAATTCATACTGAAGCCGTCCAGTGGGAGGAAGCAGAGAAACCACAACTCAGGGCTGAAACGAGGAAACCTGGAATTTTATTGCATCTGTGCCCCATCAGTGCCCTTATTCACGTGTTATTGAAGGCCTGAAGCTAGAGGAGACCAAGCACACTAGATCTTTTGTTGTGCGAGCAAGCATTTGTGTCCAGGTCACAGCGAAGATGGCATTTTTTACATCTCTTCTGGCAGTTTTGGTGCACTGTCTGCTGACCACAGGTGAGTTCCTATGTTTATCACCAACCCGATCTGTTGACCGCCGATGGCCATGAGCAGGGACGGGGGACAAGTCGGGAATGGTCTCCCACACAAAGAATGGAGAGGGAGCTGGAATGCCGAGCTCATTGGGAAGGCCGCGACAGATGACATCCTTGTGAAATTATTCCTTTTCCTCCGTTTCTAATTCAATTACCGCACTTTGCTTCTCTCATTCTCCAGGATGGAAAAACCTAGGTTGTGTCTGCCATTTTTTCTTAACTCCTTCCCCGGGGGGTGAGCAACCCTTCCAGGCCTGCCTCCAATATTAGGGTCTTCCTCTTTCAGTTCCTACCTGTGTAGGACAGATCCCAGCTAGATCTGGAGACCCTGTCTGTGCAGTCATTGGAAAACATGCGGCATCTAGCTCCAATGCCCGATTTTGTCACTAGGTTGGTTTGCCAGCTGACGGCCAACAGCTGTGTGTGTTACATTCCTGGCAGGGGCCCTTCCATACCCCACCATTACTCCCAGGATGGAGAGAGAGAAGTAGGAACTGCCTCCCAGAGGAAGAAAACAAAATCGTATTGTTTGGATTCTGTGTTCCACCTTTGTTTTCATTTCAAATGCAATTCCCCACTTCTCTGTTGTAATTTTCTAGAAAATTTCCAGAAGCCTGCTTAGTAGTTGACCTAGTGACTGGCCAAAGCCCATGGCAACAGTCATTTCTCATTCTGGGATTTTTACTTTCTTGCTGTTGGCCACGTAGGAGGAGAAAGAGAATGATGGTCTAAAAAGCAAACCGTACCCGTGACAGGTGAGCCCTGGGCTCCATTTTGTTAGGGGAATGGGAGCTTTATTATCAGTATTACGGATGAGACTCTGGCTTCCCTTCCAGAGATGAAGTATTTTTGTTATCATTCTATTAGTCTTCACAAGAACCCAATTAGGCAAGATTGCCTCAGTGAAGGGGGCTGATTAAATTCATGGATTTATTGCAAAACCACTTTGGGAGTTATGGAAAATGAGTTTAACTGCTGAGCTGCCTTGTTTTACAGGGAAAAAAAAAGTCAAGCTACAACCCTGCCTTGGATTATCCACCTATAACAGATCATAAAATACCCATAACCTTGCACGCAGTTTCTTTCTCCATAGAGGCTCAAGATGCTTCTTCCAGGCTCCTAGTATCTCTCCCAGGGGTAGGGTTTGACTTCTGTGCTCTTGGAGCACAGGGGGGAATTCTGCCCCTTGGCAGGATGGGGTAGGCTGAGATCTGCCTCCAAGATATAGGTCAAAAGGCAGTTTTTGCTTTGCAAAGCTCGTAGCCAATGTGTGCAGGCATTACTTCTTTGCCTTTGAGTCCCAGAAAAGTTGCTGTAAGTAGGAATGATGTAAATGAAATCTGATTTTCCAAAGAAATGAGGACAGCATTGAGAATCCCTCACCCAAAACCTGATGCCCAAAGTGTTATAGAAACAACCACTAACTTTATTTTGAAACTTTTAACTTGCTAGTGAGGGTATCCCAAACAGCCATTCTCCCCACCCCCCAAAAGTCTCAGGTTTTATTTATTTAAGGCAGCATTTCCCAAAGTGTTTTCTGTAGAACATTAACCTCAAAGGATGCCCTAGAATAAAAGGCTTATGGTGGTAAAATTGGGGCACTGCTGCATGCTATGTGTCCCTTGACTTGCAATCCTCATTAACATAATAAAAATACGAGCTAAGTCTCATTGAAAGTCTACCTGAGCTAAGCACCTTATATATTTTATCTCATTAGTTCTTCAAATAGTAATCCCCTGATTGATCCCATTTCACACATGAGGAAATTGAGGCGTGGAGCAGTTAAATGGGTTGCCTGGTTAAAAGGGAAAAGGTCAAGCCAGGTTTCAAATCTGTTCTCATTCCCAGATGCATGCTCTTAACCACTAAGCTTTCTCACTTTCTCACTGACTGCATCGATATTTTGACACTTTGCGGTTAGTGTTTTCATTTTCATACTGTTTTTTTATACAGTTGAGGCCATTCTTAACTGTAGCAATTGGTCATCATTTATTGGCATCTTTAATGTTCATTCACGTCTTCACATAGAGTCAAGTTGATATCATTTTAGGTGATAGCCTCCCCTAACATCAAGCTTTTATACTCTGATCTCACATGGCATTTGTATAACTGCTCTGAGCATGCTTTAGTGGATTTTTATCTGTATCTCTGACAATTTATAGATACACAAAGATGTAAGGGAGGCAGGATGTGTCTGAGTTTATTTACCCTGTCTTTGGCAAGAGAGTCTTCATCCACAAAATGAAAGTGAGTAAAAAGCAAGCGTAGGATAAAAAAGGACACCCAGGGTATGTTGTTAACCCCTCTGTTGGTGGGTTGGGATTTCTTGCACCAATGACATCTTAGTAACTATTAGCTGGCCAATCATTTTATCTGAGAGATGTCAGGGGAAGGTGAGAAGGGAAGACAGTGGTTCTGTATTCTCAGTTTTACCCTAAAGAAAATGTTCATTAAATTTAGGAACGAGGTTGTCTGCTAATCACTTTACCAAAGCACGCACTTGCTCAGGAAATGGGCTTTGCAAGACTGGTGAAGAGAAGAATGTGCGGTAGTAGTAGGGACCCTGTCTCAGCAGGAGCAGGGTCAAAAGGTACTAGAAGTGGTGTCCTTGGTCATGTAAGATTGCACAGGGTGCCTAATCTCCTCCATCATGCTTGACCCTGATTAAATCAGCTTCCTTCCATATATGTCTGTGTTCTCTGAGAGTCCGCCCACACGTGAAAGGACTTGCCCTCCCTTTGCCCCCTTGATCAGTCAGGAAAAACTTTAATGAGCACCTACACTACAGTTAGTGTTTCCTTTACACACAGGCCCGTGGCCTGATGTGGACTGGATGATGTTCGAGGACATTTATTCGTGGTTGAAACTGTGTTCCATGCTCCCCATGGATTATCTCCTCCATATCCATAACAGTCATAAAAGAGAGAGCCTATTATTAGTTGTAGTTTACAAAAGGGAAAAATGGGGCTAGGAGAGTAGGGACGGCTTGTTGAAAGACACACAGCTATGGGGGACAGAGCCAGGAAACTACCTTTACATCCTCAAATTTGAAAGCCTGTACCTTTTACGACTCTTACATGCAATAAGTGAATGGGAGCTCCTCCACCACTGTTCTTTGCAAGGACTAGATGGATGCTCCTTAGGAAGTATAAGGCCAAAAAAAAAAAAAAAGCTTGATTCATGTTTTAAAAATGAATGTTATTACTAATTGGGTTAAGTGGTCCTCTGATGTTGCTGGAACTAAAAGAAAAAAAAAATCAGGAGATCATTTACTTTAGGGAAAACACTAATTATATGGATATAAATTCTTCTGGGTAAAAATGCCAAGAACTCCAGTGTTGTCTGCAGCCTAAACAGCCCACCTCTCATATGGCTGTCACTGAGATATTAGAAATTGCTCTTTCTGTCTTCAGCTGTACAAAAGGTACTTGAAGCTGTTCTGAAACAGGATTTAATTCCCGCAGATCACACTTTTAAAACTTAGGTGATGACTAGTAATCTTGTGAATGTGAAAATACCAGTTGCGGGAATGGGGAGGGTGGGCAGGCAGCTGACCATTCTGCTCTCGAACACTAGAAGCTTTAAATATTAAGGAGAGGTTATTCACCAATGAAAAGAAAGGAGCTATCCAGTCACAAAAAGACATGCGGGAGCCTTAAATGCATATTACTAGGTGAAAGACACCCATCTGAAAGGTTGCATCCTATAGGATTCCCACTGTATGGCTTTCTAGAGAAGGCAAAACTCTGGAGACCGTGAAAAGATCAGTGGTTGCCTGGGTTGGGGGGAGGGAGGGATAAATAGGCCGAGCACAGAGGAATTTTAGGGCAGGGAAGCTATTGTAGGTGATACTATAATGTGATACATGTCATGACACATTTGTGAAAACCCATCGATTGTAAGATACAGAGAGTAATGTAATAGAAACTATGGATTTTAGTTAATAACAATGTATTATTATAGGCTCATCGATCACACGTGTACCCCAGTAATGCAAGATGTCAATAATGTGGGAAACTGAGGAAGGAAGCAATGAGAGGGAATCACTGAGAACTCGGTACTGCCTGTTCAGTTTTTCTGTAAACCTAAAACTGCTCTCCAAAAAAGATCTATGAAGTTTTTTTTTTTTTGCCTTAAGCAGAAGAGAGTCACACTGTTTTGCAGCATCATAGCATCTCTGGAGATAACAGTGCCCTTGTAGAAAAAAGAAATTGATAATCCTCTCCGTGCATGATACCAGCTCTGTGCTCAGGCTGTGACAACCAAGGAATATACGAAAGGTCAATCTAAACGTCTCAGTGGGTTGGAAAGACAAAGCGGACTTTGTGCCACAATAGAACTCATCCCGTGGAACCATGGAGATGGCAGGAGATAAAACAATACTCTTTATCGCCAGAGGACTAACCAGCAAGGACATGTTCTTTCTATTTATCCTATAGGCTCCTAAGGACAATGGGCCTTTTGTCCTTACACCTGTTGAAAGGGGAAGGAGCCCCTAACAGAGACCCTGTGGGTTTATGTGAGGCCATGCAGTTCAGATTTCTTACCTCTGTCTCTGATGGTACATCCCATTTCATAATATGCCTTCCAGCGACGGAACTTGGGAGACAGAGCCCTCAGCCTTCGAAGGGAAAGAAGCAGGTCCAAGCTTTATTGGAGAAGAATGATGGCGTATAGAAATCTGTGTAGGAGAGCAGTATGACAAAGTGGTGGCATGTTCTGGCTCTCCCCAGACATGAGGTCTCAGGGGAGGTGGGGAGCTCTCTTTCCCTGTCCGCAGCTTCTAGCACTAGGCACAGGGTCAGGGCTCAACAGAGGTGAGGACTGCTGCACAAAATGAACCTTCAGGACTTTGCTAAAGAAAAGGGAACAGCTAAATAATTGGTCAAGAATAACAGCTGATTTTTCCAGCTGTTTCACAAAAGTTTCCAGATAAACATGTCTATGGGCACATGTGCATTGATGACTTTTTTCATTCTAAATTCTTGCTTGTAATGGGATCTGTTGGTTTTACTGCCTTCTTTGGGGGGAAAAACAGTCTAATTTTCTTTGGGGCAACCAACCCTCCCCTTATTTGTAGTGTGTGAAGTTTGATTTTAATACTTCCTTTTGGCTCAAAGGGATGGTCTGTGGCCTGGGCCCAGCCAGTTAGTGTTGTTTCCCCTTGGCTTCAGAGGAATTCAATGAAAGATGTATAACTCCAGCTGGGCCCATGAGAATCGCACCTGAGATTTGCTGCTTGATTTGGAAAGAAGGGTTCTTTTTTTGCTAAGGTTGAGAAATGGGTAGAATGCAAGCTTTATGGTTACTAGTAGACTTCTTGGCCACCACTTGGGAAAAATATTCTTGAAAATAAAGCCAAAATAGGGGTGCCTGGGTGGCTCAGTTTGTTAAGCATCTGACTCTTGGTTTCAGCTCAGGTCATGATCTCACAGTTTCGTGAGTTCAAGCCCCAAGTCAAGCTCTGCACTGGCAGCACAGAGCCCAATTGGGATTCTCTCTCTCCCTCTCTCTCTGCCCCTCTCCTACTCATGCTCTGTCTCTCTCAAAATAAATAAACTAAAAGAAAAGAAAGTCAAAATAGAAGAAAACTAAGCTGAGAGATGGAGAAACAACAAGTCCTAGAAAACGCATTTGAGCAACTTGAACCACCCACACCCAAAGTCAACCCATTTCCTGGACCCTTCAATGAAATGGACCCCTAAATTCTCAGGATTTCAACCACCTTATAACCAATTGTACACACACACACACACACATTTATATATATGGAGGTATATATGTATATATATATAGAGAGAGATATAGATATCTTTCCAAATATATGTGAGCAGGGGAGGGGCAGAGAGAGAGGGAGACACAGAATCTGAAGCAGGCTCCAGACTCTGAGCTGTCAGCACAGAGTCTGACGTGGGGCTTGAACTCAGAACTGCGAGATCATGACCTGAGCTGAGTCAGATGCTTAACTGACTAAGCCACCTGGGTGCCTCCACTATATTCATTTTCTCACTTATATGAGAAAATCTGAGGCACTCCTGTTCTCCCATATGTCCACATCATTCATATTAAAATTTAATAGGAAAATTCGAACTGGGAGGTGTTCTGTCCAGAGCCTCCCCAACATCTTGCAACCTCTTCACCCCTCCCGATGTACAAAGATAACATCTGAAATGAAGAGACCTTGAATCGCCATTTCCAAATTTCAACAAAAGAAAGAATTCTCCTTTGTTGAACATCTCACTTCACCGTGGACTCTAAATCTTTTCGTGGCTTAGAAAAAGTTGGCACGTGGCAGAGTCCTGCTGAACAGATTGAGACATCAGAGAATGGGCCGTTGGCCATGCCTGGCACGCGTTCTGAAGACATGGCCCCATGCCACCTCCCCCCTCACATTCAGTGTGCCATTAACACTAGGAGTGGGCTCAAGAGCTAGGGCAACTTGGACTTGAAATATAACCTTGAAATTCATGGATGGGTTTGAATAATGAAAAAGAATGAATGCACTGAAGCTCTTCAGCCATCGCTAGCCATTAAACAGAGTAAGAAGTAACATTAATTGGATGTAGCTGTACCACACACGGTGCTAACTACTCTTCTTGCATCATCCCTCTGAACCCTTCTTACAACCTTGTGTGGTACGTCCCATTGTAATCCTCATTTTATAGTTCAAGAAATGTGACCTAGAAAACTTGGTGAACCTGCCCAGGATCACTGAGCAGGATTCAGACCCAAGTAACAGGAAGGCTCTCCATCATTGCACAGTGTTGCGTGTTAGAAATAAACACAGTGCCTGGATCACAGCGACAGAACTGTGGAAATGGATGTTAGGGCTGGAAGGAGGCTTCAACATAATTTAGCCTGGTGGGAATCCTGAGCTTGAGGGAGAGAAGTGACTTCCCCAAATCCACGTAGCAAGATAAAGAACCAGACAGTGAAATCTAGCCTTGATGCCCCAGTTCTTTTGCAGTGCACCCCTTGTTATTTTAGGGTATGTATACACTTCAGTGCATATCAAGTTATTCAACATGTACCACCAGTACAGATGCACCAGTTATTAAAATTCTGAAATATATGCACACCGGTTAGCAAATGACAATCATCCTGAAACTCTCCCTCTCTTTCCTCAGGACTCCTAGACCTTCCCACAACTAAAAATTTAAAGGGCCAATATCTGTCCCTTTGGCCAGTTTCCATTCTGATTAGTAAAGCCCCTCCCTCAGTTAAATATTTGTAATATGAACTCTTCCTTAACACATAAGCCAGCACACATGCTCTTTTCCCTCCAGATAATGGGAAGTTCATGGTGGATTGCCAGCCAGAGAGGTCAGTCATTTGGGATCACAATATTATCTCATATGTAAGAGATAGATGAAAGCTAATCAAGTCAGCTGTGCATAGTACATGGTGGGGCGGGGGGCACCAGAGAAGAAAGTCCTTTCCCAGTATTGAGGACTCTGAGGGGGTCTTGTTATCCCCTTCCAGGTGTGGGTTCAACTGTTCTCCCCCACAGAGAGGAAGTTCAGAGCATCTGAATTGTCAGAGGCAAGAAAGGTCCTGCCTCCATATGTCTCACCTTTCTTATTTCTTTTTAAAATTTCAGAACCATCCCTCAAGTCCTGAGAGCCCTACTGATGACAAATGGAAATGCATGGAAAACAAAGCTCGCCAGCTGCAGAGACAGCAGCCTCAGCTCCTTTTGAAGTCAGGGGGAGGTAAGCCATTCTTTCTGACTCTTCTCAGCTGCAGAGACGGAGAAGCCCGTTGCAAGTGGAAGGGAAGCCTTGATGCATAGCATGTCCAGTGTGAGTCACCCAACCATGTTCTACTAGCCAGTTTGAAAACTGTCTAGATAGTGGCTGGTCTTAATTGGGATGATGGCTTGCAGAGGACTAGCTCCAGCTGTTTGAACATCTATTCTCCTGTTATGCCTTCCTGGGGTTTACAGATCACCAAATAATCTTTAAATATGAGTTGATATGTGTATTCATCAAGACCATTATTTTATAGACCAGAAATCTATTTCAGTGGTAGAAGGAGATGCACCCTGGTTGAAAGCAAATAATGGGAAATCCTGAAAATTCCTCAGCCACCTCCCATTCACCTGGCAGTCTCATTCCCTGGATGTTGGCTTACTTGTTATTCCCTGTTCCAGCTCTCTCCCCCAGACTAAGTTAGCCTTCCCACAGCACCTTATGATTTCCCTTCTGTAGCATTTATTGCACTTATAATTATCTTCTTAATCCTTGTCTTCCCCTATTAGGCCCTAATACTCATGAGGAATGAGTATGCATTGCTCTTACTAACATTTCCCCAATACCTAAAAGAGTGTGTTATCATATTCACTGAATAATGGAAGAACACTGCACAATCTTGACATGAAGCCCTAACTATGAAGGGCGCCTCTTAACCATCATTAGATTAGGTGGGAAAGGCACTTAAAAAGACATAAAGTCATCCATGAATACATCAAGTTCTTTAGCTCCACCAGCTCGCGAAACACTTTCCAGTTTGTCTTCTCTTCCTGTTTATTTAAGTGTATTCTCTACTACACTGTAATTTAAGGAAACTTTCATTCCATATTATTGTAACTGATGGATAACTGAATTTTTCTCAGATTGAGGTTCACAGACCAATGAGGGCTGGCTTACCTTTTCTTGGGGTTCTGTGAACTCCCTCTGAGATTGCTAAAGAGATGTAGGTATATGGTGAGTCATGCAGATAAACATAGAAACACTGAATGTGGCTGGGGTGCCCGGGTGTTGAATGTCCGACTCTTGATTTCAGCTCAGGTCATGATCTCACAGTTCATGAGTTTGAGCCCCACGTCAGGCTCTGCACTGACAGTGAGGAGCCTGCTTGGGACTCTCTCTTCCTCTCACTCTCTCTCTCTTTCTCAAAATAAATAAACAAAAAAATTGTTTTAAAAAAATTGAATGTCATCATATCATTTCAATATCTGGAGGTTTTAAAATATATTTCAAATCCTATAACACCCTTCCCTTTAGTAGGTGGTGTCTAATTTTCCTTCCTTTTAATGCAGGCAGGCTTTAGTTTTGCTTCTAATGAATGATGTGAGGCAAGATGACCTTGCATGACTTCCAAGGTGAGGTTAGAAAAGGTGATATGGCCTCTGTCTGGCTCTCTGTCTCAGGGCATTCACATAGGAAGCTCTGAGTCATCATATACAAAATCTGGCTTTCGTGACCCTGCCACGCTCTGGCAATCAAATGGAGGGACTTTAAAGAGACTGCTGTTAGAATCCCACCCATTCAAGTCTTCCTTGCCCAGCTAGCAGGCAAGTGAGTAATAAGGACTTGGAGAGGGTCCCACCATCAGCCACCATCTGCCTATGACCTCCAGAAAGTCCCCAAGCCAGAACTACCCAGCTGAGCCATCCCTGGGTTTCTGGCCCAAAGAAACCAGTAGATGGAGGTAATTGTTGCTGTTTTAAGTCACTGAGTTTTGTGGTGTATGTTACAAAGCAATAGATTACTACTATGCTGTTCTTATTTGCAGCTGAGTTTCTGATTGCCATTGCAACCATGTATTTATTAGAGGCGAATGAAAAGAGAATATAGACAGACTTAATAAATGCATGTCAAGTGAGGGATAAAGTCTTGCAGTGGTTCACATAGAGAATGGTGACAAGAAAATGGCTCGTCACACTCCGCTCGGTGTTTCTGGCAGGCTGAACTCAAAGGAATCTTTGTTCCATCAATACCCTACTCAAATTGCAAGCAGTTAGTGGGTTTCAGCAAAACAACTTCAATTGCATTTAACAAATGCAGTCAATTTTAATTCTTACTGGTTTTGTTTTCCTTTTCATTTTTTTCCTTGATTCTACTGGACATTATAACTCCTTGTATCTAGTTTTATACGCAGACATTTAAGTAACATTTTAATAAAATACTTAAGCCAGCACCAGAGAACAGCAATTATTTTTTTCTTTTAAAGGCATCTTAAGTTTGAGAATCCATGAGGGAGGATCTTCAGAAAGGCATCTGCATCTTATAACACACTATCATCTCTTTAACTGTTAAATGAAGGAATACCGACTACCCTTCACCCTAGAGCATTTTTCTTAATTGTCCATATATGCCACAGTTTGATTGCAAGTCTCAGGGTATCTGTCTTTAAGTCTCCAGTTGTCCCCGCCTTGCATTTGAAACCCCTGTTGATGATAATGATGTTTTCAGTCTATGTGTTCTTAGTATATGTGGCCTGACTTTTTGCTTAGCAATCACGTATTCCTCTTCTTCATCAGTTTCAGCTACAAGATGGCCGCCTGTCTTTTCACTGCTCTTGACCACCCCAACTTAAACTTCTGAGTAGAGCACTTACATTATCTTTCAAATTAGACCATTATAAATGTAACTTTCAAATCTGGTGAACATTCATTCATTTGTTTTTATATCATGCTTAAACTAAAATACAAGAGCTTAATTTACAGTTTAGGTTAATATATTTCAGTGTATATCTATTTTTTTAATGTGAGTGATTGGTATCCATAACACATGGCTCTCTCTTACATGCTGTGAAAAATATCCAGAAGCAATTTGACTTCTTAAATCAAATAAGAAGATATTGCATCAATCATTTATTGCAGTCTTGAAGTTACTTACACAGTATAGTGTTAAACACTTCATATATATATTATTTTGTTTAATCCATAGATTTTACTTAATGGGTTAAATAAAACTGTCATTTTACAGGAGCTTGGAGGGATGGTCATTTGTCCAAAGATAACATAACTAGAAATAGAGGAGCTAAGATTCGAATCCAGATAGGCTGCCCTTTATTAACTCAGAATGCACTTGAATTCTAAATTCTTTGGACTCATACTTTCTTGTTTACCATATTTCAGTAAAACTAAGTTGTCATCCGTTGTAAGGTGTTCCATTATTTGTGTGCCAGCATGAAAAAAACTGACAGTTAAACTATGACACAATGCTTTTAACATCAGATTTTTTACTTTATATTGAATTGGAAATGCCCTATGTAATAAAAAGACCCAGTTAGAGATACATTTTTATCTAACATTACTGTTGTACATGTATCAAACAGAAAGCCAAAACAAATTAATGGAAGATGGTGTTTGCTAGAATTTCCCATTTGGAGTCTGGCTCTTCTGAATTGTTTTGTAGATGAAGGTCATCACTATCTGTATTTCTCCACATTGTCATATTCCATGTAGTGAGACAATCAATGATGTAGCATTTCTTTTCTTTTCCTTTTTTTTTTTTTGAGAGAGAGAGAAGGTGGGAAGAATGTATGCACATATGTGCACAAGCAGGGGAAGTGCAGAGAGAGAGGGGGTGGGCCAGGGAGGGAGAATCTCAAGTAAGCTCCATGCCCAGCATGGAGCCCAATACAGAGCTCAATCCCACAGCCCTGAGATCATGACCTGAGCCGAAATCAAGAGTTAATCACTCAACTGACTGAGCCACCTAGGTGCTCTGATGATGTTGTTTTTATTAAAAGAATGCTCCATTATTGGGTCTGGATTTTTCTTCCAACTACTATCTTCTTTTTTCCAAACTTTAATATGTATGTGCAGGCAAAGCCAAGGCCCCTCATTTAAATATTTTTAAATGCACATCTTAGAGTCAATGAAATATGATATGTTTCCTGTAGACCATGTTAAAAACTCAGTCATCCATAAAGTTAAGTATTTTATAATATTTTAGTTATTCTAGGCATCCAGGTCTAATCTCTGATGCTAGTCAGCTCTGGATCATTAGTATACATTTATGTTGCTTTAGTTACATTATCTCCATTTGTCGAATGCTTATGATACATCAACTACTGATCTAGATTCTTTGCATGTGTTAATTCATCACAGCCAAGGAAGCTGCATATTGTCCCATCATATCAATGAAGAAACTGAGATTTAGAATTTAAATAATTTGTTCAGTCACATTGCTTCCTAATTGGCAATGCCAGGATTTGACTTCAATCTCTTGGACACCCACATCCTTTCTGCTAACTACTTTGCTATATTACTATCCACATAAACACACACACTGGCAGTGTTAGAATTGGTAACTAATATTAATGATCCCTGTTAAGTGTTATGTAAACTGTTTTTACTTCCCTTAGCCTTCACTCTGCCTCCACATGGGTATATAAAGTACCATGAACATGGATTTTTATTAACTCCTCTCCCCAAAGCCACATATTAACAGTAACCCTTGAGGAACTGATCTGGACGTAATGGGCCAATATTTCTTGTAGCCGGGCAATGCATCACTCCTATGGCTGTCTTGCTTTAAAGGTTTCTGGGGGTATTGCCTATAAAAATGACCACAGAAGTGGCCATATCACAGAACTGTAATAAGACATAGGTCCAAGCATGCCTATTTTACCACTGATCAGAACATTTCACCCTGGCAATCTTTCTATAGGAAATTAATGCCACTTCATATGTTTATGGCCTCACCATATGAAAGGAAAGAATATGTGCAATTGTTATATGTTCTGCCTGAAGCAAAAGATTTTATTATTTAGTTGCTGCCCAGTATAGCCATATTTAGGTAATTATGTTACTTTTAAATAGAAGGAAAATAATCTCAAAGGCACTCTGACCTCATTTTATAAACTGGAGGTCAACGGCACAAATATTTAGCAATACTCCTAAACCTTAGGCCGTGCAAGTAACTAATCCAAGAATCACTTACAAAATCACTTACAAAAAAGTGAAGCCGCTTTCATAAGGTCAGGTCATGGATTTGGGGAACCTTCATTTAAAGATTCTTCCCATGATACCTTGAGACAGCGCCCTTTAACAAATCACTCCAGGTGTTTGGGAACAAGAGGATCTCTGCAATTTCTAGAACTCAAGAGCCATATTTTGTTGGAGAAAAGTAAGTTTCATCTGAAAAGGCTTGCGAGACGCTGTGAACCAATGCATTGGGCAAGATGTCCACGTGCTTCCTCACCTTTTCTCAGGTCTCGGCATCTCGTGCCACCATCTCCCCAGCTACCCAAAATCGAAACGATTCTTGACTTGACCAAATGATGCTTATTTGGTCCCTATCTGCATGCCATCCTAGAGTCTTGTTCCTCCTCGATAACTCCCTAACAGGCCTACTTCTCCCTGTGTTTCTTCCAGTCACCACCATGCCCCATCTCATGCCTCTGCCTCTGTTTAATCGCACTGATCCTTTCTGCCTCCAGTCCTGCTGTTGATGAAGTACAAAGACTAATCTTTTCACTCCCTGGCTTAAACTCTTCGATGGCTTCCTGTAGCTCTTGAGATGAGGCCCCTAGTTTGCTGTATAGCTTACGAGGCCCCGTGCGATGAGGCCCCCTATCAACTTCTGCAGCCCCATCTCCCTTCTTCCCACCAGCCCTCCCCCATTTCTCTGCTTCAGTTAAATGGAACTTTCAACAACTCAGATATCCCACCTTGAGCCCCTCACACATGGGATTTCTCTAAAATATCCTGCGCTTTGAAGTCCAAAGTTAGATTCTACATCCTTTTAGGGTGACTTCTTCTGCACGCAGGCTAGTTTCCTGCCCCCTGCCCTGTGCTCTCTTACTCCATGATTATACTATCACTTAACTAATGCTATAATTACCCACTTACTTACCTTTTTCACCACCCATGAATTCCTCAAGAACAGAAACAGTTTCTTGTTCACTATTGTAGAACAAGGCAGTGGTTTCTATGCCGTGGATAGCCCTGGTGGTAAAAAGGGCAATGTGAAGGAGTATGCACATGCTCTCTCTAAAACTTAAAAATTGTATGTTTTTAATGTTCATTTTCTCTTTATAACAAATGGTGTTTGTTTTCTTTATTATGGATGTTGGACACATAGAAGTGCATTAACTGTGATCCCTGTTCCATGACACAGCCATCACCAGCCCTTACATGGACCCACTTATATTTGTTACTTTTATCATAATAAGCATCTGAAAATTCACTATGCAAAACAAAAGCTAAGATCTTCACAGTAGTTGACATTTACCCAAATGGTACACTTGGAAGGTTCTATCTACATCCTTCCATCTGACCCTGCGTCCTGTCATCACCATTCTCTTGCTTTCTGTTTGAATAGTTTAATTGCCTATTTCCAAACTTATATTTCTTATGTTGATTGTTCTAAACTTTATAGAAAGGATATCATGCGTACACAATATCTGGGGACGTTTTTCACTTAATACCACGTTGCTGAGAGTTATATTTATTGTTGTATTGTTGGATGTTGCTGCAGCTCATTTGGTTTGAGTGCTTTATTACATTCCTCTGATGAGTATACCACAGTTTGAGGATCCATTCGTGCACTAACACACATTTGGGTTGTTTCCCTGTTTTTGCCATTGTGTACAGCTGTGCTCTGAATCTTTGAGTACATGTCACCTATCAGACATTACAAACACCTCAATGGAGTAGACTTCTGGGCCATAGAGTATGTGAATCTTTTTTTTTTTAATCTTTATTTTTTGTGAGATTTACATCACTAAGGTTTAGGGCTTAACAGAATATCATTAAAGAGAAATCCCCCAACTAAATCTCTGGGGTAGCTCTGTCCAGTGTGGTAACTATAGCCTCATGTGTTCACTGAGCACTTGAAATGTGGTTAGGCCAGATTTAGATGTGTTGCCAATATAAAGTACACACTGGATTTCAAAGACATAGTAATAAATAAAGGATGTAAAATATTAATAAGTTCACAGTGTTTATATGTTGAAAAGATAATTTGGATATATTGAGTTGTCAAAATGATAAGATTAATCTCACCTGCTCTTTGTGATTTCTTTAAAAAATTTTTTAATGCTTATTTGTTTTTGAGAGAGAAAGAGAGAGACAGAGCATGAATGGGGGAGGGGGCAGAGAGAGAGGGAGACACAGAATCTGAAGCAGGGTCCAGACTCCGAGCTGTCAACACAGAGCCTGACACAGGGCTTGAGCTCATGAACTGTGAGATCATGACCTGAGCCGAAGTTGGATGCTCAACTGACTGAGCCACCCAGGAACCCCTAGAGTATGTGAATCTTTAGGAGATAATGCCAGAGTAGAATTCAATGAGATGACACCCATTCACACTCCTACCCTTGTGTACGAAGTGGACATGGATCCAAATCCTTCCCAGTAGTTGGTATCATCAAACTTTTTCATTTTGGTCACTCTGATGTCAGTAAAATGGCATGTCCTATAATTTAGATTTGCATTTACCTGATTATTAATAATATGGAACATTTCTCCATGCATCTATTGCACATGTGTATTTTCTCTGAAATGCTTGTTCTTGCTTTTTGTCCATTTTTCTTTTGGATTGTTTGTGTTATTCTTATTGATTTATAGACAGTTTAACATATTTTAATACCAAGTCTTTGTAGATTATGTGTACTTGTAGAATATCTTATTGAAGTTTTTTTCAAAAATTTTATATAAATTCTAGTTAGTTAACATATAGTGTAATAATGGTTTTAGTAGTAGAATTTAATGATTCATCACTCACCTATAACATCTAGTGCTCCTCCCAACACCTGCCCTCCTTAATCCTCCCCACTTCCCTCCATCAACCCTCAATTTGTTCTCTGTTGTCAAGAGTCTCTTATGATTTGTTTCCCTTTATTTTCCCTACATCTTCCCATCTGATCATCTGTTTTGTTCCTTAAATTAAAGTTGGTAACTTATTTTTATAATATCTTTAAGTTGTCCTAATGAATAAAGGTTGATAACATACCATACATGTGACATTCAACTATATCAAGGTAAATTTCTGGAAAAGATGACGGGGAATGAAATTACCCAGTTTCTTTCTGAAAAGTAGGTTGTGGTGGAGGTTTCGCTGTGTATCTGAGCTGTTTGGGAACTAGAACCTACTGCTATCCACATTTCCATAAGGGCCTAGGCACTTAGCCAACCCTTGCTGGAATGAACTGAAATACTTTGTGGCAACAGGCACATTAATAAGAACATACACCCTCTGAATTGTTTAAATAGATGGCTTGTTTTTGAAAAAAGAAAAAGAAGAAAAAACAAAGAAGGAAGGAAGGAGGGAAGGAAGGAAGGAAAAGAGAAAGAAAGAAAGAAAGAAAGAAAGAAAGAAAGAAAGAAAGAAAGAGAAAGAGAAAGAAAGAGAAAGAGAAAATGTAAAATAAACTAAAGAATGGGATTGATCTCCAGCTGGTCCTTATAGTTGTGGGGAAATGGTGTTTTTGGCAGACTATCTTACATGGACTATATCCTCCTTTTCCAAGATTATATTTTAGAGATGCCTTGGTAATTTTGGTATAGGTAATTTTTACTGACTCATCAGAGAGTTTTGCATATATTGTAAAAATTAGTTTGGAGCTAAAGAAAGGCAAGAAATAAGAATTAAGTACTACTTATTCTTTCTTAAAAGCCCTCTGTGACCTAAAATCTCCCCACCCCCACAAATAGATCTACCTATCTCTTTTTCTTTTTCACTCCTTAGCTCTTACACAGGCACAAAGCAGGACTTATCAACATGGCCACTTTAATATAAAGTCATAATGTCAAATGTTAATTTTTAACCTGCTAAAATATGGAATTAACCAACCCTCTCCAATTCTCTTCCTGTGACTCCTATCAATCCTATACCCAGCACCCCACCACCTCCCATGAGAGCCAAGGCAGTAGCAGGGATAATTTGCATCTGAGTGATGCAGTGAAGAGGTCTGTTTTATATCTTACTTGGCAATGTTTCTCAATATAAAAATTCAGTAGTGCATTTTAAAATTTTAAATATGTTATAATATATTTCATAATCCAGAAGACTACATATTCACACATATGTAGCATGAGGAGGATCTAGACACACACCCCTATGTACCCATCATCCAGCCAGGGGAACAGAACTCCATTAATCCTACTGTAGCTCCCTATATCATTCGCCTCTCTCCTCATTCATTTATTTATTGAAAAAAATATTTTATTTTTTCTTTCGTTTTTCCTTCTTTTTTAAATGTTTTATTTTTGAGAGAGAGAAAAAGAGAGGGAGAGAAGGAGCAGGGGAGGGGCAGAGAGAGAGGGAGACACAGAATCTGAAGCAGGCTCCAGGCTCTGAGCTGTCAGCACAGAGCCAGACACAGGGCTCAACCTGAGAATGGTGAGATCATGACCTGAGCCTAAGTCAGATGTTTAACCGACAGAGCACCCAGGCTCCCTGATAAATATTATTTTTGCATGATTATTATGTGTCAAGCACTGTTCTCGTCAGTGAAAGACATTAAAATTAAAAAAACAACAACGACGATGAAAAGCCCTGATTCACAGAGCTTACATTTTATTCTGAATTTTGGGTTCATTATCCCCTTTTCCTCCCTCATAGTTTTACTATGTATATGTGAATCTCTAAACAATATATTAGTTAGTTTACTCTCTTTTAAGCCTTGCTTTTTTTATTTAATATTTTTATGCATGAAATGCTAGTTTGTTCATTTTTACTATTTGTGGATTTTTATTATGTAAGTATTCTTCAGATATTCCTGTTTGTGAATATTTGGACTATCTTTAGATTTTTGCTATTGTAAACAAAGCTACTTAGAAATGGCATCATACAACACATGTTTCTGTGTCTGGATTCTTTTGCTTAATATTTTGTTTGTGAGATTCATTTCTCTTGTGTATAGCAATAATTCATTACTGTTCATCATTGTATAGTTTTCCACTGTGTGTACCTACCCTATTTATTTATAATTCTGTGTTGCTAGATTTGTTATTTTTAGTATTTGCTTAATGACATGTTTACATGCGTTTTGAAGCATGTATTTGTGTTAAGTATTGCTGTATAGTAAGATGTACATATGCCCAAGTCTAGTCCATCCTGCGAAATGATTATCCAAGGTTGTTCTACAATTTGCATTCCTGTAGCAGTGTATGAGAGTAACCATTTTGGTGGCGGTATATCGTACCGTACTTGTAATTTCCATTTACCTGTTGATGAGGGAAGATGAGCACTTGTACAAAAGTTTGTGGGTTGCTTAATATCATATTTTATCAAGTAGCTGTTTAACACTTCGGCCCACTTGTTCTGTTTCTCATTGATTTGAAAAACTATATACACAAATACTATCAAACATATAAAAGATAGGACCCCTGATATTAAATGGAAGTGGTAATAAAAGCCAAACCTGTTTCATTTGCAATCTCAGAGGTAAAAATTCAACATTTCATGGGGCACCTGGGTGGCTCAGTCGGTTGGGTGCCTGACTGGCTCAGGTCATGGACTCGCGGTCTCTGAGTTCGAGCCCCACATCGGGCTCTGGGCTGGCAGCTGGGAGCCTGGAGCCTGCTTCGGATTCTCTGTCTCCCTCTCTCTCTGCCCCTCCACCACTCGTATTTTATCTCTCTCTCAAAAATGAATAAATGTTAAAAATAATCTTTTTTAAATTCAACATTTCACTTCAATATGACATTATAGATTTTTAAAAATGATTCATGGTAATTTTAAAAATCTGGTTTCATGGAAAAGATTGACCTGTATTTGGTATTTAGATTATGCTGTCCTCAAAAATACCTAGGAAAATGATACCTCTCCACTCTGGATATTTTCTTCTGGCCCATCTTCCCCTTTACTAATTCTCTTTTCTAACCTTCTGTATCTAATCTTCTGTTAAGCCCAGTTGATTGGGTTCTTCAAATAAGTTATATTTTAAAATTCTCCAGATTTCAGTTGATCCCTTTGTATGAAATCCAGTTTTCCACCAAAATTCTCCACCTCATTATTTAATATTTTAACATATTAGTCTTGATTATTTTAAAATCCATGTCTGATAACAAAAATATCTGGATAACTTAGGAATCTGTTTCTACTATTTATTATTTTCTGTTAGTTATTGGTCAATTCTTGTCTTTTTGTGTGTCTCAATATTTTTGTTTCAGTGCTAAACATTGACTTTGAAAACTGGAAATAATTTGAAGCTCTTATCTGATCCTTTAATATTAGCAAATTTCTTAGGGAAACAAGCACTTCAAGTTACGGGCTCATCTCTCTGGGATTACACCCTCTCTCTAATCCTAGAATTACAATTTCTTACTGTATAGTATTGTCTTAATGCTTTCAAAGAAAATTTTTAAGACATTTCATCAAGCTTGTCTAGTTATTAACCAACGGAGAGACTATCTAAAATAAGCTAGGATGCTATTACCTAGAAGTAGCAGTGTCTCTTACTGGATTTTAATTTTAATTTTCCATATTTCAAATGAGTAAACATTTGTTTAAAAATTCTTTTAATGTTTATTTATTTTTGAGAGAGGGACAGAGCAGGGGTGGGGAAGGTGCAGAGACAGAAAGGGAGACACAGAATCTGAAATAGGCTCCAGATTCTGAGCTGTCGACACAGAGCCCGATGCGGGGCTTGGACCAGGCTCTGAGCTGTCAGCACAGAGCCTGATGGGGGGCTCGAACTTGGTAATGGTGAGATTATGACCTGAGCTGAATTTGGACACTTAACCAACTGAACCACCCAGATGCCCCAAATGAGTGAACATTTTTAGAAACTTAGTTACTAGTCTTTGCACTAGTCTTGCAAATTTTTCTATTTAATGATTAGTTTCTCTTTAGTGATGTATAGAGATTCTTTATGTCATCTAGATTTTTATTCTTATCCCATATGTTTAAAATTATTTCTAATTAATTTGTCTTTTTATCTGTTTTGATGAACTCATGTATTTTTTTAATGTGGTCATAGTCATCAATATTTTCCCTTTTGTTTAGTGCTTTTTATCTTATTTAGGAACTCCTTCCCCATCTGAATGTCATAAAAATATTCCCCTCTATTTTTTCCTAATCATATTAAAGCTTTTCTTTTTTTTCCTTTTTCTTTTTCATGTGTGTATGTGGAGTGAAGTAGGGATTCAATTTTACTTTTCTCATATGAATCTGAGTTCATCCCAGGACCATTTATTGAGATAAGAAACTGACCTATATAAAAAGCAGTTTAATTTCAGAACAACTTGTTTCAGGGAATTATGCTCCAAGTATGGGAGGTCCCCATTATCTTAGTATTAGTTATCTGTGTCTCTGAAAGAAATGATCTCTTTAAAATCTAGTGTCCCCTCGAACAACCTTTTGATTTAATTTTATCTTCTCTCTTCTTGTGTCAATAGTATTTGCTAGTCAGTATCCCAGAGATTGTTAGCTGTTTTTAAAATCCCCCAAACACAGTGCAAAACAATGAAAATGGATGGCAAGGTAAAATTACAAATCTTGCAGATGTGGGATCTTATAAAATGAGCATAATTGCTTCAATCATCCCCAAATATGATGATAGATAGAAATATGGCAGAACTAGCAATGAAAGAACAAAGCATAAGCAATTGAGGTAATACTATAGATGCCTTAAAATAAAATGACTTTAGCATCAAAACTTTGGGAGTGATCCTTGAGAAAAATGTATAAAGACCCTGTGCATTTTTACAAACTGATATTTTTAAGAGCAATGCAAAAGTAAAATTAACAACGTCTTATAAATCAATTTTTTGAAGTGTAACTGATAACAATATTAGTTTCAGGTATACAACATAGTTATTGGACATTTCTTTACTTTATGAAATGCTCACATCTATAGGTGTAGTTACCATCTGTCACCATACACAGCTATTACAATATTACTGACTATATTTCCTATGCTCAACTTTTCATCCCTGTGACTTATTTATTTTATAATTTTAAGTTTGAACCTCTTAATCTCCTTCACCTTTTTTGCCTATGCCCCGATCCTGTCTATCCCCTGGGAAACTCCAATTTTCCCTATATTTATGAGTCACTTATATGTTTGTTTAGACTACAAATCTAAATAAAATCATGGTATTTATAAATAAAATCATGGTATTTATCTTTCTCTGTCTGACGTATTTCACTTAGCATAATACCTTTTAGGTCCAAGTTGTTGTAAATGGCAAGATTTATTCTTTTTATGGATGAGTAATATTCCATTGTGTGTTTGTATATCTACATATCTATATCTATATCTATATCTATATCTATATCTACATCTATATCTGTATCTACCTACCTACCACTTCTTCTTTATCCATTCATTAGTTGAAGGAAATTTGGGCTCTTTCCATACAATGGCATATATACACACACACACACCACATCTTCTTTATATGCTAGGTTGCCTCCATTTTGTGGCTATTGTAAATAATGTTGTGATAAATATAAGGTTGCATATATCTTTTTGAATTGGTGTTTTTATTTTTGGGGGCGGGGATGGTTAATACCCAGGAGGAGAATTACTGGATCATATGGTATTTCTATTTTTAACTTTCTGAGGAACCTGCATACCATTTTCTCTAGTGGCTGCACCAGTTGACCTTCCAACCAACATGACACAAGCATTCCTTTTTCTCCACATCCTCATCAGTGCTGCCTATTTCTTTCCTTTTTGATACTGGCCATTCTGACTGCTGTGAGGTAATACCTCATTGTGGTTTTGATCTGCATTTCCCTGATGATCAGTGATGCTGAACATCTTTTCTGTATCTGCCATCTGTATGTCTTCTTTGGAAAAATGCCTATTTAGATCTTCTGCCCATTTTTAAATTAAATTACTACTATTATTATTGATGTTGCATTATATGAATTCTTGATATATCTTGGATATTTACCTCTTATCAAATATATCATTTACAAATACCTTCTTGGTAAGTTGCCGTTTTGTTGATGATTTCCTTTGCTCTGCAAAAGCTTTTTGGTTTGACATAGTTCCAATTATTTATTTTTGTTATTGTTTCTCTTGCCTGAGGAGACGGACCCAGAAAAATATTGCTAAGGCTGATGTCCAAGAGTTTACTGCCTAAGTTCTCCTTTATGAGTTTTATGGTTTCTGGTCTTACATTTAGGTCTTTGATCCACTTTGAGTTTATTTTTGTGTGTGGTATAAGAAAGGGGTATCGGTTCATTATTTTGCATGTAAATATAGCTCAATTTTTAAAGACTTACACACACACATGCACAAGTAACAGAGCTTGATTCTTGCTTTAATTGTTCTAAGATTGTCTCATACTTGGAGTTATGACCTAAAGTATCTTAAACATAGATTGCTTCATAAGTTATATTGTATTTTTGTTTGTTGAGAAGAGATACACCTCATCTTTTTTCAGCATACATTATGTTACTTTCAGGTGTATGACATAGTGATTTGACAGTTCTATACACTATGCCATGTTCACTACAATAAGTGTAGCTGCCACCTATTGCTATTTAACATTATTACAATATTATTGACTATATTCCCTATGGTATACTTTCCATCCCTGAGTTAGGTTGTATTTTTCAAGATAAAATCCCAACCCCAAATTTTTCATTGCTATATACTATAAAACCTTGATGACTCAAGATTATGAACACTAAACTAGATGGGAGAGTAGGAGGTCTTCAAACCACATGACTGACACAAACTGAATTCTCAATGAACTTATTTCATGGGTCAAATTTAAATGATTACCAGAGCCAGAAAATAAAGTAAGGTGATTGAGGTGCCTAGGGTAATGTATTTAAGAAGGCATTAACTCTCGGTTGAGATTATACCTCTGCAAACATTGATCTAAAACTTATTGCTATACTTTAGTTTTGCCTGTTCTAGGACTTGAAAAGAAAACCACACAGTACGCTCTCTTTTGTGTTCAGTTTCTTTCACTCACTTGCTTTTGAGATTAATCTATATTGTTGTGTGTATCAGTAGTTCGCTACCCTCAGTATTCTGTTTTATAAATTTTCATTTTATAAATATACCTTTTTGCATTTTATAATGAACTTTTTAATGTAACATTTTATAAATACACCACAGTGTGTTTATCCATTCATCTCTTGATGGGCATTTGACTTGTTTCCAGTCATTGCCGCTATGAATAAGGCTCTCGTGACGTTAGCGTCCACTTCTTTTCTGTGGGCATATATTCCCATTTCTCTTGGATAAATGCCTGAGAGTGAAACTACTGGGTAATACGGTGATTGCTTAACTTTACAAAAAATGGCCAAAATGTTTTCCCCAAAAAGTTAGACCATTTTATACAACTCTCTGCTACGTATGAGAGTTTCTGCAAACTCCATAATACTTGGTATTATTAGTCATTTTAATTTTAGCTATTCTATTGGTGTGAAATAGTATCTGGCTGTGTTTTAAAAGTTCAGTCCCCTGTCCCCTGAAGACCAATATGATATTGATATCTTTTCATGTGTGTGTTAGCTGTACACAGTAAAGCCTTGGTTTGTGAGTATAATTTGTTCCATAAACATGCTTGTAATCCAAAGCACTCATATATCAAAGCAAATTGGAAGAACCGTTGGCTCAGTTGTGATCTCATGACATTCAGTATCACGTACCACTCGTATCACAAGACATCATTCATTTCAAGTTAAAATTTATTAGAAATGTTTTCTCATCTTGTGAAACACTCACAGAACAAATTACCCTCAATCCAAGAATTTAACTGTATCTTTTTTTATAAAGCGTCTTTTTAAGTCTTCAGCCAATGTTCAGTTGAACTGTTTGTCATTGAATTGTTGAGTTTAAGATCACTCTATACATTCTGGATTATATATCAGAGTCAGGTATTGAAAATATTACCCCCCCCCATCTGTGGCTTGCCTTATGGTTTTCCAATTGGTGTCCTTTGAAGAGCAAAAAGTTTTAATTTTTATAAAGTCAAATTTATCTTTTTTTTAGTCTAAGAAATCTTTGCCCACCCCCAAGTTGCAAAATTTTTCTCCTGCATTTTATAAGTTTATTTATTTTGAGAGAGACAGAGAGAGTGTGAATGGCAGAGGGCAGAGAGTGAGGGAGAATCCTAAGCAGGCTCCATGCTGTCAGCCCAGAGCCCACGCAGAGCTCAAACTCACGGATCATGACCTGAGCCAAAACTAAGAGTCAGATGCTCAACCAACTGAGTCACTCAGGTGCCCTTCTCCTGCATTTTATTTTATAAACTTTATAGTTTGCCTTTTACACTTATATTTAAAGTCCATTTTGAATTAATTTTGGTTTATGGCATGAAGAGACATCAGAATTCATTTTTAATATGAATGTCCAGTTGTTCCCACATCATTTATGAAAAACACTTTTACTTTCCCATTACTTTGGATCCTTTCGAAAATTCAATTGACCATTAGTGTGTGTGTCTCAATTTCTAGACTCTTTTCTGTCCCACTGCTCTATATGTCCATACTTTTGTCAATACCACATTATTGTGATTACTGGAGCTTTATAATAAGCTTTGAAATCATATAGTGTAACTCTTCCAGCTTTGTTTCTTTTCAAAATTGTTTTGGCTAGTATAGATCATTTTTGTTTCCATACAACTTCTAAAATCATCTTGTCAATTTCAAGGAAGACATTTGCTGGGATTTTGACTAGGATGCCAATAAATCTATAAACAAATTTGATAGAACTGACATCTTACCAACACCAAGCCTACCAATCAATGAACATGATATCTCTCTCTCAGTAGTGTCTACTAGTTTTTGGTGTAGTTTTGTTGAACATCTTTGACTAGGATTATTTCTACATATTGAACTTGTTTTTGATGCTATCAATTTACTTTTTTAAAATAACTTTTTTTTTATTTTAGAAGAGTTTTAGATGCACAGAAAAAAAAATGCTGTGAAGCTAGAACAGAGTTACTATAAACCCCACACCCAGTTTCCCCTATTATTTGCATCTTAGTTTAGTAGAGTACTTTTGTCACAGTTAGTGAAGCAAGATTGATGTATTATTATTATTAACTAAAATGCATGCTTTATCAGATGTCCTGAGCTTTTATCTAGTATCCATTTTCTGTCCTAGGATCTCATCCCAAATACCATATTACATTTAGTTGTCTCCTTAGGCTCTCTTGGCTCTGATAATGTCAATTTACTTTTTACTATGTTTATGATATTATGTTTCCTTTCTCCAAAATGATAGGTGTATTGCAAATAAATGCAATATGCAAATGAGTGAGACTGGACCCCTACCTCACACTATGTACAAAATTTAACTGAAAACGCATCAGTGACCTGAATATACCAGCTAAAACCATAAAATTATTTTTTAGGTTTATTTATTTTTTGAGAAAGAGTAAGAGAGACAGTGCCAGCTGGGGAGGGTCAGAGAGAGAGGAAGAGAAACTCATGCAGGCCCCACACTGCCAGCACAGAGCCAAACATGGGGCTTGATCTCATGAACCATAAGATCTCCTGAGCCGAGAGCAAGAGCTGTATGCTTAACTGGCTGAACCACTGAGGCATCCCTAAAACCATAAAACTCTTAGAGGAAAACATTTGAGACAAATCTTCATGACCTTGGATTTGGATATGTATTCTTTGATATGACAAAAGAAAAAGTAGACAAACTGGACTTCCTTAAAATTAAAAACCTTTCTGTATCAGAGGGCATTACCAAGGGGGGAAAAAAAAAGACAAGTTAGAGAACAAGGTAAAATACTTGCAAATCACATATCTCATAAGGGTCTAGTATCCAGAATATATAAAAAGCTTTTACTATTTAACAACAAAAATATCAACAAACCAATTTAAAAAGACAAATTAGTTGAACAGACATTTTCTAAAGATATAACCAAAGAAGAAATGGCCAACAAATACGTAAAAAGATGTTCCACATTGGGGCACTTACTTGGGTAGCTCAGTTGGTTAAGTGTCCGACTTCCGCTCAGGTTATAATCTCTCACTTTGTGATTTCAAACCCTGCATTGAGCCCTGGGTGACAGCTCAAAGCCTGGAGCCTGCTTTGGATTCTGTGTCTCCCTCTCTCTCTGCCCCTCCCTCCCTTCTCTCTCTCTCTCTCTTTCAAAAATAAATAAACATTAGGAAAAGAAAGATGTTCCACATCATTAGTCCTGAGAAAAATGCGAACAGAATTCACAGTGAGGTACCACTTTGCACCCACTGTAATGGCCATAATGAAAACATGGAAAACTACAGTGTTGGCAAGGACGTGGAGAAATTGAAACCCTCATCTTTTATTGGTGGGAATTTAAAGTGGTTCAGCCACTTTAGAAAGCAGTCTGGCACTTCCTCAAGGAGTTAAACATAGAAGTATTATATGATTGAGCAATTCTCTTCCTAGATATATACCCCAAAGAACTAAAAACAAGTACTTACACAACTACCTGTATAGGCCTATCTGTAGCAGCACTAGCTGCAATAGAGAAAATGTGAAAATAGCCCAAATGTCAGTTACTGAGTGAATGTATAAACAAAATGTGGTCTGTACATACAATGGAATGTTATTAAACCTTAAGAACAAAAGGAAGTATCCCAGATGCTACAAGGTAGACAACCTTGAAAACTTCATGCTAAGTGAACAAAGGCCAGACACAAAAGGTAACGTGCTGTTTGATTCCATTTGTGTGAAAAATCCACAGAGACAGAACACAGATTGGTGGTTATCAGAGGGCAGAGTTCAGGAAGGTGGGAAGCAATTGCTTAATGGGTACATTTTCCTTTCAGGTGATAAAAATGTTTTAAAACGTGAGGTGATGGTTGCACAAGGTTGTAAATGTACTAATTGCCTATGAATTTTTCACTTTTAAGTGATTAATTTTATGTTATGTGATGTACACCTCAATAAAAAAGAGAAACTTTAAAAATGGTAGGGATAATTATCTGTTTTGTCACTGCTATGTCTCCAGCTACTTTTTATTTTTAATGTTTATTTATTTTAGAGAGAGAGAGAGAGAGACAGCGCTGGAGTGGGGGAGGGGCAGAGAGAGAGAGCGAGACACAGAATCCAAAGCAGGCTTCAGGCTCAGCTGTCAGCACAGAGCCTGATGCAGGGCTCAAACCCACGAACCATGAGATCATGACCTGAGCCAAAGTCAGACACTTAACCGACTGAGCCACCCAGGTGCCCCGGTCTCTAGCTACTTAAAGAGTATCTGGCATGCAGTGGGTGCTCAACAAAAATCACTGACTCAGTAAAAAACAGCACCTGTCTTTTCAGCCCAGAAATTGCCTTTTATAGCTGTAGCTGGAAAATGTATGTCTGGCTTTGCCACCAAAAGGAACTTCTGATCTCATATATAGCTATAGTAGAAATGCACCTGCCACAATTTCTTCAAACTATAGAAGATAGGCCCAGATCCCGGCAAATAGCATTCTCTGTCCTCTGTCCTTACTTTTTCTATAAAGTTCAAGTGGCTTGGCTGCCTATGGCTCACCATGACCCCTGACGTCCCCTGCCTCCCTATCCAGTGTACCCCAACAAAAGTAAACTTTATTCACTGTGTTTACCCAACTACATCCTATAAAAAACAGTATGTGCAGCAAGGCTGAGCTTTTATGTAAGCCACTACGAGTGGTGAGGATTAGCTCTGCCAAGAACTACATGAATAAAATAAGCCGGAAATCGGCAACATAGGTATTCCAAATATGTAAAGATAAATACAGCAGGAGTCTTAATTAGCCTCTATTGTTTTTGTTGCGGTTACTCAGTATTTATGATACATCAGGCACTCTAAATCGTCCTTTTAATATATTATACAACTGAATTTTCACCCTGGAATTACTTATAGATGAGGAAACTAAGGCCCTTAGAAGTGATGTAAGTGCCCTAGGGTCATGCAAAAGGGGCAGAGAAAGCATTTGAACTTAGACACTGGAGGCCTGAGGATTGGCTTCCTTCTGGGTTCTGCCAGCGTGCTTTTCCACTAGCAGCCCCAGTGCTCTGCTGCTCCACTGGTTGTTTGATCAGGGCGGGAAAAGACTTCAAGTTTAAACAAATCTCAGGGAAGGTCTCTGATTCCATCAGCATGGGTCACATGACAAGCCCCAGTGCAGGGGTAAGAGTACTATGACTGGATACTATCATTTCCCAAAAGAAAGTGGGGAATGTCCAGAGCATCTAAAACAAGCACAACATTCTACCATCTCATGTAAGTTTCAGGCCATAGTTTAAAAGGCATCTGCAAAATAACATCATCCATTAAAAACGCAATACCATCAGCATAAAAGTGAAATACTCAGTCTTTTGATCAGTACTAGTATAATGAAGGGGCTCTGGTCTGTTGGCCCGCAGAGTGGCTGAAAGTCAGGTTCTAAGTCCCATTTAGTCTCTCTCGCTCGCTCGCTCGCTCGCTCTCTCTGCATCCTCAGGTAAGCCCAATCTGAGCCTTGATTTTCTACCTATAAAAGCAGCAATTGTCACAAATAGTTCCCAAGGGGCCTACTCTAGGTTGTTATGATTTTCTTGGTCTAATCTTGAATTTTGGAAAAACATTCCCAGATAACCATGTACAGGACAAGAGAAGCATTTTATTGCTGTTTTCCATCCAAATACCTCCTTTCTAATCTTTGTTTGGCCTTGCAGTACTGGTTTTGCTTCTAGGACTATAAATCCTATAGTTTTAAGGTCTGATTTTCACAGTGATCACGGGGAATGTGTACATTCTGAGCAATGCCCAGCTTAACCCAGCCAGAACTTCAAATAGGGAAAATAAATGAGTGAGTCCTTGTTCAGAGAATTGAACCTGTAAAATGAAAACTGGAATAAAAATACAGCTTCTAGCTTTTTCTGGGTCAAGATAACTTTAAAATAGTAGAAATTTGGTGACTTTCAGTTTCACTTGTTTGGTATAGATGGGAATTTCGTAACCTTTTACAACGTATGCCCCATTTTGATAATCCTAGATATCCCCCACAAAACCCCAGAATTTCTGAAACACACCCTTGGCTGGGGGACAGGGCTTACCTCTCCCTTCCTCTCCCCATGAACAGGCACTGAAACCCAGAATACAGACTCTCTCTTCTGTATGTGACCATATGGCAACCTTTGCCAAGCTCTTTTTACCCTCAGTTGTTTTATAAAAATTGCAAGTTGTTTTTGTTAATTTCCAGCTATGAAGCTACCATATTAACTATCCTTTAATAACTTCCCCTTCCTCTTCATCATCCCGCCTTTGGAGAGGAAGTTCTGATATGCCCCACCCAGGAAGAAATGTCCTATAGTTGAGGACCACAGCTTGGGCATACTTACTAATAATTCTGTTACTGCAGACTCTCCTTGCTCCTTGATAGGTTATCTTTGTCTGACTTCAAGTTCATTTCTGAAACTCAGTTCGCATAGGTGTAAAAGACACACAGTGAAACTTGAAAAGGTTTTGGGGAAATCCCTGGGATCATTTGTGGAAAGTGCTTGGCACGGTGCCTAGAATATAGCAAGTGCCCAGTGAACATTAAATGATGCTAATCAGGCTGCTGGGTATAATCATATGGCATGTGAGCTACACAGTTCCACAGGCTACGAACCAAACTACATTGTGAAAGGTGGCCCCTGGATTTGTGATATGTAGGAAATGCTGGATGCATAAATAGATGCAGATATACATGTATATAGATCATAGAATATATAAAATATTATATGTCTATATCTCTTGCCAGTGAACCCTGTAAATTGCCCAAGCACAGGGTGTCTGATTTGCCAAGACTCTTTTGCTCCTGCTGTATAGTATCAGCAGCAGAGCCAAGAAGTCCTGGCTGGCCAAGTATGTAGTATCAGGCCAGCAGGATCAAATCCAAGTCATCTTCCAAGCCAGCTCTGAAAAAGGAACAGCATTTGTGACCCAAAACAGAGGGAAGTATAGAAATGAAACATTCGAGAAGGGCCATGAGAGGTCTTCTGCAAATTTCCCAGGCTCCCACGGAAAACATTTATGTCTTTTTAAATATTGGTTGTTTAGATGGAGATTACCCTGAGAGCAACATGCTGCTGCTATTGTAAAGACTAATGCCCAGGGAGAAGGTCTATCTCTGTTTGTTTGGACTTGAAGCAAATGCCTGCCCAGCAGCCCGTGGGCTGTAAGTGTTTCGTAACCGGGGGATGCTTCAGTTCATGCCAGAGATGTGTGACCGCGAAAACAGTATGAAAAGATGGAACAAATTGAAGAAGCAAAGCCTGGAGAACTTTCAATTCGTCACAGGCTCCCTAACCATGTGTTTTGTGGCATGAAACACTCAAAGCAGAATGTGACATTAAAGAAAATAAAGGGGGACTCTAACCAAATAATATTAGTGTGGAAGATTCTAACTAGGTTAGATTCTTGCTACCTAGCAAGAGAAAATCAAATACCTCCAAGTAGTGGGAAATGTATGTCCCAGATGCATTCCTCTATGCCCAAATTAACCCCATGTGAAATGATACCACTTACTACTCTTTCCCACCTTCTCAATTTATTGCTACCCCATAATTGGCAAGATCGGCCTTGAGAAGCTGGAAACACCTAAGCCATTCTATTCCATTTCAAAGGGGATTTTTTGCTTGCCTACTGTGTGCTAGGTAAAGGGGTGGAAATAGGACAAAAAAAAAAAAAAGAGAAATAGATCCCCTCAAGGAGCACACTGTCTGGGGGCGCCTGGGTGGCTCAGTCGGTTGAACGTCCGACTTCGGCTCAGGTCATGATCTCACAGTTCATGGGTTCGAGACCCGCGTCGGGCTTTATGCTGACAGCTCAGAGCCTGGAGCCTGCTTCTAATTCTGTGTGTCCCTCTCTCTCTCTGCCCCTCCCCTGCTCATGATCTGTCTCACTCTGTCTCTCAAAAATAAATAAATGTTAAAAAAAAATTAAAAAACGAGCACACTGGACAGAAACCTAGCAAAAAAGGAACGGATTGCAAAATGTGACTTAGGTGCTCTAATAATGATGCTGTTAACATAGTTCTGAAAGAGGGTTGGGCAATAAGAAAGAGAAAATAAAACACAAATGATCAGTTTACAAAGGTATATCAAATTTAGACCACAGAGTCAGATGACACCAAGAAGTTTTGGGTTAAAGGGGAATCCTTTGTTCAGAGAAAAATATTTGAGACATTTTCAAGGGAGATGTTAAATCAGTTGTTTTATAAGAAATTGTGTTTTTCACCTGCAAAATAGCAATTCACACCTGTGAAGGAAAATCATTTTGCCTCAGTCGTTGTATACATGACTAATTAGTTAATGAACTGCAAAATCGTGCTTTAGTGGGATTTAATTTATTTAGTGAGCTCAGTTTATTTGAGAGATGTATACAGACAACACCTTTTTCAAAATTTTTCTCTGAATCTTATTCTCTAACCACCCAATTCTTTCATCCTCCATAAGCAATCACCAGTTTCAAATGAGAACAGCAAAAATGGTTGAATTTGGACTTAAGTAAATGAAGTGTCTTCCTCTTACTTTAATATACCTACTGCATTTTAAATAATGATCTAGGGCAAGATTGGAAATTTTAAAATCTGCCAATTCCAGGTTTGCATAAAGGAACTAAAAACATAGTTATTTTGTGCTCCTAGGACATTCATTGATTTGGTCTGTTTTATAGACTGTAGTTCTCCACTGCATCCCCCAAATGGTTCTAAGAAGTCTCTGAACAGTTTATTCACATGTTCTTAGAATGCTTCCTTTTGTCTGAACAGAAGAGCAGAATCTAGTTCCTTCCCTGTGAACTAACTTTTGTACTTGGTGATCTGGAGATCAGAATGAACTTTAGGAAATCAAGCCATCACTGGCCACTTTAAATAAAAATGATTACCATTTATCAAGCACCTACTCCACGCCAGGTAGTTTTACTCAGTTAGCCCTCAAAGTAAAGCTGTGTTTGAGTAACCTTACACCCATTTTATTTATTTTTTTAATGTTTATTTATTTTTGAGACAGAGAGAGACAGAGCGTGAGCAGTGGAGGGGTGGAGAGAGAGGGAAACACAAAATCTGAAACAGGTTCCAGTCTCTGAGCGGTCAGCACAGAACCTGATGCAGGGCATGAACCCACAAACTGTGAGATCATGACCTGAGCCGAAGTAGGATGCTTAACCAACTGAGCCACCCAGGCACCCCCTTTACACCCATTTTAGAGATAAAAAGACACTAACTTGTGTAAAGGCAGATCGTCAGTAAATGCCATGAGAGAAGGATTGAAAACCACCTTTGCTAACTTCATGTGAAAATAATTGACTAGGTAAAAGCAGCAGGATTTAGATGCAGGTCTTTTTCATCCCAAAGCCTGTCCCTTTGGGAAACAGGAAATTAACACCCCAACTGCATTGAGTCCCTTCAAAATGCCACTTAATATATTTGCTTAGAACAACACTCTCCTATCATAGGATATTGAAGACTCTCCACTAACACCAATAGGGCATCCATTATGTACAAGGTCTTATGCTTCTAATATGGGATACGGAGATGGGGGCTCCATGGCTTGTAATCTAGTCAAAAAATGAAATAAATATCGGTCAATGCCTGGCTATCCACATACACATACATCAGGGATGGGGTATATCCATTCATTTAACAAATATTCATTGAGTGATACAACTTACGCATCTGAGATTGGGTTTACTCATCTGAAAAATAAGGACGATCATTTCCTTGCCTATTACTCCATGCTGTTGCAAAGATTCAGTTAAGGAATGTGTGAAGTCATTTGAATGAAGGCAAACTGCCCCACTTCTATATACTTATTACTGGTAAGCAATTCCACATAGGGGTTGAGTACTTCCAAAGTTTGAATTCCACTGCTAGGTGACCTTGGGCAAAGTGTGCCCTTGCTGTAAACACGTATCTCAGGTTAACCTGAATGAATACTTGTTCCTTAACCACAAAACTACTTGATGAACACTGTCATCATGGGGTGTATGGGCTCGACACCAATATAGTACCTAAAATTTCATTCCTAAGATAAAAGCTTCCCAGCATACAATGAAAACATGCATTGGGGCACCCAATAGACTAAATCCTGGCTCTGCCTCTCACTGGCATGGGACCTTAGGTATAACATATAAATTCTCTGAACTTTGGTTTCCTCTCCTATAAAATGGGTGTATTAATATTAATCTCAGAGATTTGTTACAGTAATTAGCTGAGCATATGGATACAGAGGTCTCTTTTCTTGGCACTGCTCAATAAATAGTAGTATGTTAGAAAAGCATAGCTCCTGCATTAATGAAACACAACTCTTATTTCTTTTTTTCACCTTCTCTTTAAACTTTAATCAGTGAGGGTGATCTTGAAAAAGCTAGAGAGAATGGATAGGGCATGCATTGCTTTCATCACCTCTCACCTTCCCTATCACCTTCTTTTTTTTTTTAATTTTTAATGTTTATTTATTTATTTATTTATTTATTTATTTATTTTGAGAGAGAGAGAGACAGAGTGTGAGTGGGGGAGGGGCAGAGAGAGACACACACACAGAATCCAAAGCAGGTTCCCAGCTCTGCGCTGTCAACACAGAGCCCTCAAACTCCTGGACTGTGCCGGACTGTGAGATTATGACTGAGCCGAAATTGGATGCTTAATCGACTGAGCCACCTAGGTGCCCCTCATCTTCTCTTTGTTGACTGTATGCTTATACTAGGCTAGAAAGGCTTATACTTGGCTGGTCAACTTCTGGCCTGTCAAAAACACAAAGTATTGGCTATTACAGATTGTGACCTTATGATTCCTTCCTCAAGCCCTAGACCTCGAGAGGGCTACTTCCTGCTAAGATCCCTTCCAGGCAGCCAAGAGCCTACACCAGCCCTCTTTCATACATCCTGTATCTGATCCTTAAGAAATGTTCATACATCTGTTCTCTAATATGTGGAAATCGAGGCCTATGCCCCCATAGCAAAACTCTGCCAAAACTAGTATCAGAGCAGTTGGTCAACCCTTCTCTAGACATTGGCCTCCTTGAAAGAGATCTCTAGGCAATAGTTCTCCTAATCAGGATTTTTCAGACTGAAATTAGTAGTCATTAAATGTTCCAAACACAAGGGATACATTTCAAAGTTTTCCAAGTACTTCTCAAAACTTTTTTTACTAGGCTTGTAGTTAAATCAGGAGTTAGAAAACTTCTCTTGTAAAGACTAAAATGATAAATATTCCAGGCTTTGCAGGCCAGTTTCTGTCACAACTAGTCACCTCTCCTTTTCAGTCCCAAAGCAGCCATACATGATGTAGAAAGGGGTGTGGTTCATATGCCAACACACTGGACAACCTAGAAAAACTATTCAATTCCTAGAGACAGTACAATCTTCTGAGACTGAATCATGAAGAAATAGAAAATCTGAATAGACCAGTTACCAGTATGGAAATCGAAGCAGTAATCAAAAACATCCCAGTAAACAAAGTCCCAGATCAGCTGGATTCACTGGTGAATTCTTTCAAATATTCAAACAAGATTTAATACCTATCCTTTTCAAACTCTTAAAAAAAAGAAGAAAATGAGGGAACACTTTCAAAATCATTTTACAGGGCCAGCATTACCCTGATACCAAAACCAGACAAAGACACCGCAAAGAAAGAAAATTAAAGACCAATATCCCTGATAACCATAGATGCAAAAATCACCAACAAATATTAGCAAATCAAATTCAATAATATATCAAGAGGTTTATTCACCATTACCAAGTGGATTTATTCCAGGGATGCAAGGATTGGTCGATACCCACAAATCTATCAATATGATATACCACATTAACACAATAAATGACAAAAATCATATGACCAACTCAATAGATACAGAAAAAGCATTTGACAAAATTCAACATCCATTTATGATAATAATTCACAATAAAGTGCATATAGAGGAAGCATATGTCAACATAATAAAAGCCACATATGACAAACTCACAGAAAATATCACAAAGGTGAAAAGCTAAACGTTTTTCCCCTAAAATCAGGAACAAGACAAAAATGCCCACTCTTGCCACTTATTCAATGTAGTATTAGAAGATTTAGCCATGGCAATAAGACAAGAAAAAGAAATAAAAGCATCCAAATTGAAAAGAAAAAAGTAAAACTTACTATTTGCAGATGATAGGATACTATACAGAGAAAACTTTAAATACTCCACAGAAAAACTGTTAGAACTAACAAAAATGAATTCAGTAAAGTTTCAGGATATTAAATCAATATGCAGAAATGTCTTGCATATCTATACATTAATAACAAAATATCTGAAAGAGAAATTATGAAAATCCCATCTACAATTGCATCAAAAAGACTAAAATACCTAGGAATAAATAACAAACGAGGTGAAAGCCTTGTACACTGAAAACTATAAGATATTGATGAAAGAATTTAAACAAGACACAAATAAATAGATATTTCATGTCAAGGACTAGAAGAATTAACATTATTAATACACATTCTACCCAAAATAATCCAGATTCTTTGCAATCTCTACCAAAATTCCAATGGCATTTTTCACCTAACTAGAAGAAATCATTCTAAAATTTGTATAGAACCACAAAAGACCCCAAAAAGCCAAAACAATCCTGAGAAAGAATAACAAAACTGGCAGTTTCATGCTCCCTAATTTCAAACTATACTATAAATCTATGGTAGTTAAAACATTATGGTATAGGCATAAAAACAGACTCACAGATTAATGGAACAGAATAAGAAAGCCCAGAAACAAACCCACTGATATATGGTCAGTTAATTGATGACAAAGGAACCAAGAATATACAATGAAGAAGGGACAGCCTCTTCAATAAATTGTGATGGGAAAAATGGGAGCCACATGCAAAAGAGCGAAACTTGACCATTGTAATATTCAGTATACAAAATTAATGCAAAATGGGTTAAAGTCTTGAATGTAATTGGTGAAACTATAAAACTCCTAATAATATAGGCATTAAGCTCCTTGACAAATGTCTTTGTGTTGAAATTTTTAATCTGACACCAAAGGCAGAGGCACGAAAAGTAAAATTAAAGTGAGACTACCTCAAACTGAAAAGCTTCTGCACAGCAGAAGAAACCATCAACAGAATGAAAAGGCAGCCTATTGGATGGAAGAAGATATTTACAAATAGTATACACAATAAGTATACCAATACCCAATATACACTTTAATATCTAAAGTAAATAAAAGAACTCAAACAACTCAATGGTAAAATCACACACCCCCAAAATCCAAAGCTGTGGTAATCTCCAAATAACAAATTATTATATTGTACACTTGAAATGAATATAATGTTATACACCAGTTTTACCTCAATTTTTTAAAAAGGCACAAGAGTGCTAAATGAATTTATTGGACATTTTCTTTAAAAAATCTGTGTATGCAGATTTGTCTTGTATGCTTTGTTATTTTGAATCTGTCATATTGATAACTCACCTGAAACTGAGACAGAAAGATTTGTTTTAAAATCTTGTTGTAATAGTCATTACTGTTATTGTCATCACTGCTGCCTAGAGTCTCTGATGGAGAGGTGAAGAAAGAAATATAGTTGAATGGAGTAAATGGTGGCAAATTCTGTTTTCTTCTATTTCCATGCTAAAGTTGTTAATTCAAGTGATCAGGAAGAAGCAAATTTATTCTATTTACCTATTTTAGCTTATCTTCTCTGTCATACAAGTGTGTCCAAGGTAAGAGTTGGGGCACTTTTTTCACATTGTTGATTCAGTCATTTTTCGGCGCGTTGGCTTTGGGGAAAAATGTAACATCTTTCAGGCTCTAACTTTGGGGGAACAGAATTTAGCACTAGGATCCTTTGTCATAACTGTTTATGGGGCCAACATATTTCAACTTCACGTAGACTCATTTTTGCATATGTCCAACAGCAAGTAGGTTTTAAGGATGTTTTAAGTAGCCAGTGTACATATACTCCTATGAAAGCCATTTTTGCCAAATGAACTTCTGCAACACCAAGCATTTTCAGCTTTGATCATGTTTTTAACCTTGGAGACTCTAAGACTTACACCAAGGAAAAGGAAGGTTCAACTTAAAAGGAAAATGATAATGTCTGGGGTTTTTTTTTTAACCAATCTCTTTTTCCTTCTGGAAGCATTACTCTGCTGTAATAAAGCTGTAGTACATCAAATGGATATTAATGTGCATCATATCAAGGGGCAATTTCTAGGCCACATTTTTATATGAATCCTCTTACTTTAGAGTCACATAAGATCTGCCATCTGACAAGTTCAAAGCACTGAGGAAATGTGACCTCATTAATTTGCTCCACATCTCAGGGTCAGAAGAGACAGACATAATTTTTCTCCCATTCTGCAGGTGATGAACCTGAGGCCCAGGGACGATCTGACTGAAACAGGAGCACACACTGCTACAAGGAGACCTTCGACATTGCTTCACTTACTGACCTCCATACCCTTTCACTTAGATGATGGAAGATATTCTTCAGAACAAGACCATAGAACATTTTCTCATATATAAGTGCACTGAGTGCAAATATTTTTTAAGAACTGTCAACATTCCAATCCTGTGAAATCAGTGACAATATTTTCCATATTAGGAGTAGAGTTTTCATACTCAAACCTTAGCATAACATTCATTCATTTTATATTGGGGGGAAATGAGGCCCAGGGGGTACAAAAGACAGTCCCAAGTCACGCAGCTCATTGGAGACAGAAAGGCCAGATCTTCTGACGTTGTGTGACCTTTTTGCCAGATATGTACACTCCTGCATTTGGTGCCGGTAGCAGACATCAATAATCAATCACCCTGCTCTTGTGTGCCATGTTTAGCCACAGTCTTTCATTCCTTCTAAGCACAGCACTCCAGGCAGTCATAACTCATTACCTAGACTTGACACCAGAAATTAAACCTACTTGCCATCCAATATATCAAACTGCCACATACAATTTTTAAAGCTACTTATTGACAGGCCCGTGGTATATACCAGGCAGAGTTGCACACAGTATATAATTGTGATCTCAGCACCCTGTGAGCTTGGCACTAGTAGAGATATAGAAACTGAAGTCCGGAGAGGCCAAATAACCTACTCTACATCACACAGTGAGCAGGTGGCAGATCAAAGATTGGCCTCTAGGCCATTAATCAAACTCCTGTGTGTATGCAGACAGATACATACATACACATGAATTTCACTTAAACGTTCTTTATATCCCATATCACTCCCTTTTAATTAATTATTTATTTATTTTGAGAAGGAGAGAGAGAGAGAGGGGGAGAGAGATAGAATGAATGGGGGGGGGGCAGAGAGCGGGAAAGAGAGAATCCCCAGCAGGCTCCATCCTGTCAGTGCAGAGCCTGACGTGGGTCTTGAGCTCACCAACTGTGAGATCATGACCTGAGCCAAAACCAACAGTTGGATGCTCAACTGACTGAGCTACCCAGGAACCCCTCCCATTTTTATTTTTTAAATAAAAATTGTATATATTTAAGGTATGTAACATGAAGATTTAATATACTTATCATAGTGAAATTATTACTAGTGTCAAGATACTATATACAATTTTTTGTGTTATGAATGCACTTGAATGTACTCTCTCAGCATCCCTCCATGGTTCAATACAGTATTAAGTGTAGTCATCATGCCTATACGTTAGGTCTCTACATGTACTCATCCTACATAACTGCAAATCTCTACCCTTTGGCCAGTATCTTTCCATTTCCTCTGCACCTTCCAGCCTCTAATAACCACTCTTCTACTCTCTGCTTCTGTGTTTTACCTTATTTTTTTAAAGATTCTACATATAAGAGAGATCATACAATATTTGTCTTTGTCTTGCTTATTTTAGTTAGCATAGTGCTCTCAACGTCCATCATATTGTTAGAAATGGCAGGATATCATTCTCTCTCGTGGTTGAATAATATTCCATTGTATATACATATACCACATCTTCTTCAACCACTCATTCATCAGTAGACACCTGGGTTCTTTCCAGCTCCTGGCTATTTTGATTTATGCTGTAGTGCACATGGGAGTGCAGATAGGTCTTTGAGATACTGATTTCATTTCCTTTTTATATATACCAAGAAGTGAGATTGCTGGACAATGTGGTAGTCCTATTTTTAATTTTTGAGGTATTTCCATAGTTTTCTACAGCAGCCACACCAATTTACATTCTCACCTTATCTTTACATTCTCTTATTTTGTAAGATTTTTTTAAAGATTCACCAACAGTGCACAAGGGTTACCTTTTCACCACATCCTCACCAATGTGTGTCATTTTAATCTTTTTGATGATAGCCATTGTAACAGGTGTGTGGTGGTATCTCATTGTGGTTTTGATTTGCATTTCCCTGATGGTTAGGGATGTTGAGCACCTTCTCATATATCTGTTGACCATTTATTTGTGTGCCTTCTTTTGAGAGATGTCTATTAGGCCCTCTGCCCATTTTTTCAATCAAGTGATTTCTTATTGTTGAATTCTTTGAGTTCCTTATATGTTTTGGATATCTACCCCTTATCCTACGTACATTTTGCAGCTATGTTCTCCATTCCATAGGCTGTCTCCTCACTCTGTTGCTTGGATCCTTCTCTGTGCAGAAGGTTTTTAGTTTGATGAAGTCCATTTGTCTGTTACTTCTTTTGTTGCCTCTGCTTTGGTGGGGGGGTGGGGAGACATATCCAAAAAGCCATTGCCCAGAGCATTGTCAAGGAGCTAACTGCCTATATTTTCTTCCAATAGTGTTATGGTTTCAGGCCTTACATTAAAGTTTCTAAACCATTTTGAATGGATTTTTGTATACAGAGTGAGGTAAGGATCCATATTTTTTGCATCATGTCACTCTCTTTTGAATAGTTTTTATATCACATTCATCCTCTTTTCTCTCCTTCAATAATCTTTACGTTGGATGGGTAGGTTTCTTTGCCCTTGCTGAATTGAACAGTAAGATCAGATGCTCCAAATTCAGTGAATTAGAAATGCAAAGCAATTTCCTATCTACAATTTCCTCTCAGTTATTACTTGCTGCAAGTTAGAAATGGCCTTTCCCTGAAAGGCATATTTGGTAGAACAAATAAATTCCCTTTTATTAGAGATTTGTTGTGTCCCTCTCTCATGTCCCACATGCTTACCACATCCATTTCCAAATCCCTTTCACAACTTCCTCTGCTTCCCTGTCCTCAAATGAACATGAACAAATTCAGCCCTGCTGTGTCTGGCATTTTAAATGGAGCTGGGGCCAGGCCAAAATAAAGTATTCCAGCATTTTCTAGCAATTCACTAGCAAGAAGATTAAGAAGGATTTATAGCAATTTTCAGTTATATCTAAATGCCACCAGGGTAGCTTAAGAGTCCAGGCATAAATTCTAGAACCTTTGCCTTTATCTTTCTAAATCCAAAGGAAAAGCAAAAACAAAAGCAAAATAAAGACCCAGGAGAAGTGAAAGTTATGCTGGCTATGTGGTTTTGTAGGTGTCTCTAAATTAGTTAATGGTCCACCCAAGTCTACGAGGGTAAAGTTCAAGGAAGATCACAACAAAGTGCCCTTTTCTGGACACAGAAGTCAATCTGTTGAGGTGATCTTTCCTCATCAAACATGATGTGGCTAGCCTCTGGTGACCCAGCTTGGCTCGTAGATTAGAACCAGAGAATTCCCATGAAGGCCTCACAACCTGAGCACATGGGCTTGAGCCTGCTAACTCACAAAAGGGATCCAGTTTTTAAACACCTTTGGTCCCTCTCTATAGCTTCTATTTGAAGTCATAGGAGATAAATGGCCTCAAATGATCCTCTTGAAAAAGTAAAATACATTTATCTTCCTGATAAAGAAGATGAAAACAAACAACCTTAGTGTTTGCATATTGAGAGCTGAGATTCTAGTCCCTCTGGCGGAAGCCAAACACTTGACCTGTTTCTGGACTGTATTTGAACAGTTTCAGACGCTTGGTTGTACCTAGAAAATAAACGGACTCCAGGCCCCCAAGGGTGTTGGCTGTGACTGCTTGCTTTGCCAAAGGAAAATGTAAGCTACCGAGAAGAGTGCATCCTATTTGAAGGCGTACGCTTCATCAGTAAACAGTTTATTCTGCACCTTGTTAATACTGAGAGTTATTTAATGTAAACTGAATTGTTCAAACCCTGTGCAGCCTTCAGAAACACAGCTGCACCTCCTGGTGTCATATTGAAGTTCCCTTGTTTGGTTTCCATCAAAACCCTGTAGCTGCAATGTGTTGGGAAGGAAAGGTAAATAGTTCTTGATTTCATCATTTATATACAGCTGTGTTTGTAAGCACACGGTTGCTTGGGTAAGCGAATGCCATTTGAGATTCTTTGGTTCAATTGTGCGGCGGCCATCACTCAAGAAGCACTGAGTCCACACAGACAAACTGCGAGTGAAATTTGATCAGCCTGGACAGCTGACCTACATAATCAAAGCAGTTGATAGCACGTGCCACAGGAATCCTATACAGATATGGTATTAACAGTAAGGAGAGAGAGAGATCCCTTCCATCCCTCTTCCATGATGCCAAAGATTTGTCGGAGGATATGGCGTTGGAGGTGATATTGGGTGGTATTCCACCAGGCAAAGATGACAGAACATACCAGACAGGACACTTTAAAGGCAAGGTGTGATGTCTAACTATATGTAATTTATATGCTTGCATCTCCACTTCCTCTTTCTTACCTTTTTCTGGCTTTTTTTTCATACCTGAATGTCCCTCCTACATGCTCATATCTGTTCTTCTGCTTGTGTCCTCCATGACTTTTTACACGCTACCCTTGTGCCTCAAATATGATATGAGTTTCATAAATACTTACTGAATTACAATTTGGTTCATAGTCTACTTTTCTCCCCTTCCTTTCCTTTCCATTCTCACCCTACGACCTATCCATGTTTGCCTTCGGGTCTGCTGCCGCTCACCATGGCTTATACATGAGAAGTGGTCCACAAACATTTGATGGAGGGATGGACGGAGCAACTTGGTGACTCTGGAAACATGCCCACCTTGTTATATCAAGTAATACTGTATGCAAATATTTGACTTTCAGAATAGAATTATAACACAGGCCCAGGGTTGAACCCCACCCACATGTTATCTGATTGAATCTTCTCAACAACACGAGGAAGTCAAGACCTTTGCATGCCACAGGTGATGAAAACAAGGCTCAGAGAGGGAAATCACCTGTCCTACGTGCACCGAGATCGTGCACAAGGGGATCGGGAGTTTGCACTTGTGCGCATCCCACTTCCGACCCTGGGCTCTTAATTCTGTTCTACAAGGAAACCACTATTTCATCCCATAGCAGACAACAAAGAACTGGCTGGACCTGTCCTTAGAGATACACCCAATTCTCATGTCGCGCAGAGAACAGAGGAGCAGAAGAAAGAAGGTAGAGGGAAAGGGGAACAGAGAGCGAGTCTCAGTTAAAGGCTGAAATTGGCTCACGTGGACATAAATTTTCTCTGGACCATTTCATTCCTGCTTCAGTTGCTTCCCCACACTTCCAGCTGCTTAGTGGATAAAACAGCACAGGAAATGCAAGTTTATTAAGTGAAGCCTCAATGGGGGAGGCCAAAGCTGCTTGAGGAGGCATGATAGAGTCATCTCCAAAGGGCTTGTGCTCATCTGCTGTGTGTGGTCATTTCTGCCACTGCTTGCCAACTTGTGAGCATATGAGAACTACCTCCCCTGTCTCTGCTTCTGAGAGGTCACTCATTCTCCCCACAGTGATGTGAAAACAGGCTTCGTAACAAGTGTTGGCCTCCAGGGCCATCCAGGTATACAGCTGGCTAGGATTCCATCTCCTCTTAGTGCCCATTTCTTGGAACCTGGACCATTTTCTGTCTTCACGAGAGCATTCCAGTTCATATCGGCTAAGACCTAACTTATCAAGGAATGCTTGGCAGGGATTATATCAGAGCCAGACAGCTGGATGGAAGGTCCAGCTTGGAACTAAGAGGGAAAGGAGAGCCTGGAAGGTGCTACCTACCTGCCTGCACCAGGCTCTGAGGCACAGGCGTGCACGGAATGAGCAGCCCAGGTTTCTGAGGTCTCTGTCTGGGGGGGATGAGGATTCTAAACGTCTCAAAGAATACATTTTCGTGAACTTAAGTATGGAAGTCTTTTAGCAAAATTTAAATTTTATAACTTTATGAGTGAAGGGACTGAAAATATGCCTCTAGCAAGAATGTTTTCTTCTTTTGAATAAAGAAGAGAAAATAAAGCCCAAAACACATTAAAGAATTATTCCATTCTGACTTGAAAATAGGAGATAGCTATTAATAATTTTGTAAAGGTATATCTCACTTTCAGAAATAAACAGGAAAGACAACTTTTCCCCCCTTCTGCCTTCCTCTGATTGCTCCCACCTCACACTGATCTATATTGTTTTTCATGTACCTTTCATAACATGACTATTAAAATTGCTTCTTACAGTCTGACCCTATTGCCAGGTGAAGTCAATCCTTTATATTTCTCTGCATCCCCGATGACCTGGCTACATCATAGTGCTTAGAAAGGAAAGTCACTTTGAGGAAAGGACATTAAGATTCCTTGTGCTGGGCCTGGTTCTTCTCTTACTGTTAAATTAAACTGTTTATCCAATTACTGTCATTCAGATTTCTGCCGAGATGCTGAGGGGGCTGCAAATGCCAAGGGGAGAAATGGCCCCTTATGCGGCCCACTTACCCCACTCCTTCCTACAATATAGTGCAGAAGAAGGCAGCCCTGAGTGGAAAAGAAGCAGGTCATCACAGAGCAGAGGGGCCATGAGGTCACATGGGTATCCCAAGGACACAGATGATTTCAGACATTTATGCTGGTTTGTTGCCAAGAGTCTAAATATTTTAAGAGGAAGAGAGGATGGAAGGTAAAGGAACCAGTTCTATTTTGACCCATTCACTATATTACTGCAGAGTGAACTTCCCAAAAAACACATCTGATCAGCCCCTCCCTTGCTTAAAACTTACAAGGCTCCCTTGACTTCTGAATATTCATGATGTGGCCAGCATGTCTGGTCTGGCCATTCTTGCAGTTCTGCATACCCCCGTGGTGCCAGTACTAACTGTGCTCTCTCTTATCTCCCTTTCTTGGCAAAAGGAGTCCATTTACCTTGGCCTCCTCTGACTTCTCAGCCTCATTTGGTTAACTCCTATATAACCCTTGTGTCTGAGCTCTGGTACTGCTTCCACTGGGCTACCTCCCCAGATCCCATCACCACCCTTGTGTCTAGGGTCTACATCAGGGATTGGAAAACTTTCTCTAAAGATCCAGATAGAAAGTATTTTAGGCTACTCGTTTCTACCATTGGAACATGAAAGTGCACACAAATGAGTAAGGCTATGTTTCAGTAAAACTTGATTGGCCAAAACAGATGTTGAGCTAGATCTGGCCCGTGGGTTATAGGAGTTTGCCACTCCTGATTCATATTCCCATAGTTTCTTAAGCTTCAGTCTATCAAGACCCTAATCAGAGACTCTGAGCACCCTGGGAACAAGGACAGACTTTTTTGTCACTGCATTTCCAGTGCCTGACACAGAACCTGGGCATGCATACTGTACAGTGGCCGTAGAGGATATGTGTCTGTGGATAAAGGAGTGAAGAAGGTTCCATCAGTCAACGTTCTTGGCTACTTCACTCTTCTACCATCAGTCCTTTCTCTAAAATATTTTCCAAAACACTAAAGTTGTCTTTGGATCGTGTTGGGAGTGGGGCATGGGGAAACTAGCTTACTTAACATGAAGCTTGTCTTTTTGTGTCCTCTGAAGGGGAAACAAGGACACAGGAAATGTCTTCCTTTCAAATCTTTAGGGCCTGAATAACTGGCTCTTCTAAGGATTCCAGATTATAACTGGTAAGCCTTCCAACTCCCAGAATGCTGGCAGGATCTGCTGAGCATCATTCCCTGAGCCTGCACACCAGGGCCATCAGTGCCGTGACCCCTAGAATCTCTTGCCGAGACACATTTCTCTGTCCGACGCATCCTGCGACACTTGGAGCATGCTGGGGCAGCTCCTAGGCAAGAATTTCTGGCTGTGCCTCTAAAGCAGTGACAACTCACTCACTGGGGGGTTTGGACAGCTCAGGCCATCTCCAGGGCCCTTACAGGGAGAGAGGGAATTCCCTTCCCTCCCCCAGTAATTCACCACCAAGTGGATTTTTAAGTGTTCTAATTCTCCAACGACCACAACAATCACCACAAGAACAAAATCCATATCCTGCAGCTGTTTGGAGAGGGAGAGGGAAAGAGAAAAGGGGTTGGCAAAAAGACAGTGAACTTTTGTTCTTTCTTCCTGCCTGGTCCACGCTTTCTTCTAGGGTTAGTACCTTTGTTTTCATGCAGATAATCTCCGCCTTTAGCTCTCAGTCCATAAGGTCTGGATGAGATTAGACCATGCGCTATGTTCTAGGAATGGATGTATGATTCAGGTTTTACCAGTCTGTATGTCCCATCTCCCCGGCTGTAGAGATTCTCTCTGAGGGATGGGCCTGTGACTCAGGTCAGTCCAATCAGAACCACTTCTGATGGAAACCCTGGGAAGACTTTAGGTGATCTGAGAGGATGATGCATAAGTCAGGCATCCATTTTGTCAACAGAGAGGGGCACAGAGCTGAGAGACAGAGTTCTAATGACTTTACTTGAGCTTAACATCTGCCTTCTGCCTGAAGTTTTTAGGATTGTGAGCCAGTGAAGTCCCATTTTTATATAAATTAAAGTCAGCTTTCCAGCTCTCATGACTAAAAGAATCCTGACTAATGGAAGGAGTGTTTACACACTCCAACAAAGCCCCTAGGACAGAGTGTTATAACTTACAAAGGGTTGGGATTCCCCATTCCAGGAAAGGGATTTTCTGCTGTCAGTTTAGCCAGTACTTCCTCCTGACACCTCCTCTTAGGATAAGCACACATGTTGGTGATGATCCACTTTGTTGAACTGGGAGGGACATTTTTAGAGCCAGTTTTGGAGTTCATCTATTTAAAGGCAGGAGGGTTGGCCTCCCTGATGGACAGCCTCTGTGTATCAGTTCATTGGTGGATATTTCCATTTAGGATGAGTGAACAGTAGAGCTAGTGTAGACCTCAGACCATCTGATCTGGCTCCCTCACTGGATAAAGGAAGAATGTGAGAATGCTCACTGAAGCTGCATTAGAATCCAGGTCTCCTGACTCTCACCCCTTTAGTCCATGGGTTCCCTGGCCCAGCTGCTGTAACCTGGGCTGCTCCTCCCCTGATAAAAGAACAGGACGCTTTCCTTGAAGAAAGAGCCTGTAAGGACGTGTTTAGAGAAAAAGTGCTTTGTCTACTACAGAGTATGATTCATTCACTCAACAGATTATCAGAGAGACCTACCCTGTGCTCAGCACACGAGTAACAGTTGACACAATGTGAATCCATGCGAAGCGTATATGTTAGCAGAGGGAGACAAGAGACACAGAAAAATATTTGGTAAGTCAGAGGGAAGGAGCGTTCTAGAAAAAAATGAAGCCTGGAAGAAGTGCTAGGGGTACACATGTAACTTCCCGGGCGGGGGCACCTGACTGAGGAGGTGACAGCCGAGCACTAGCCACCTAAGGGAGAAGAAAGACCCAATCCTGCAAACGGGGGGAAGCAGACTCCAGGCAGAGGAAATCATTGTTTGAGCTGGAAGGTAGGAGCTGGGGAGGAAATCTTCCTTCTGTGAAGTCACAGTTGCATCAAATGCATACTGCCCTTCTCTATCTACTTGGTCAGCTAGTAAGCTGTGCTCAAGTATCTATCTGACTGCACTTAGCAAGGCTGTACAAACCAACAGGTAGAGGTGAATAAAAAGAGAGAGGTGAAGGATGAGGGAATATAAATCGTCATACTCTCCATAGAGAGAAATGTAGCAACATGTCGTTTATATCCTTCCACCCAGAATTTCTATGTCTAGGTCCTCACACGAAGAAAATAATCTAATTAAGGATGTGTGCAATGACTTGGCTACAAAAATGTTCATTTACCCCAGCATTATTTATAACAGTTCAAAATGTGAAACATCCTAAACATCCATTCTGTGTGGAATTGGCAATAAATTATGGTATTTCCACCAGAAATTCCAGGAATTGTTCAATTTGGGCTGACTTGGTTCATGGACCTATCCCTGAACTAGTCGCTATGACCAGTAAGACAGAAATTACTGTTTAGTAAGAAGACATTCTATGCAGACATTAAAAATGACACCATAGGGGCGCCTGGGTGGCTTAGTCGGTTGAGCCTCCGACTTCGGCTCAGGTCATGATCTCACGATCGTGGGTTCGAGCCCCGCGTCGGGCTCTGTGCTGACAGCTCAGAGCCTGGAGCCTGCTTTGGATTCTGTGTCTCCCCCTCTCCTGCCCCTCCCCCTCTCATGCTCTGTCTCTCTCTGTCTCAAAAATAAATAAAAAACATTTAAAAAAATGACACCGTACACACCTGTCTGTATTTGTAGAAAGAGTATGCACTTAAAAACAGGTGCATTTTATTGTCAATAGGGTTTATTAAAACAAAACAAAAAAGTATATTTATTAACATGAGAGATTTTTATTTGAGGAAGAAAATGAATCACAAAATGTGTGTACTACATTATCTAACATATGCCATATATGAGCAAAAGTAAAGTCTAACAGAATATACACAAAAATAGTAAAACATTTCGTGAGTAGTGGGCTTATAGATCAATCTTACTGTCTTTGTATTAAGTAATTCTTTTTACTAGAAAAATTAAAATACACACCTGATTCCAAAAAAAAAAATCACAATGCAAATGGAATACAAAATAAAACATGTCTGTCTATCTTTTTCAAATAACCACTTGTTTACCATGCTTTTGGGTATTCTTCCAAAACAACTTTTTTTGCATACACAAGCACATCTGTGGGTATGTGGGTTTTTCTTAGCATAAATAAGCCTTCTGAGAACACAAATAGAAGCAAACTAAATAACGCTGTCCTACACCTTGCATTTCCCTCCCTAATTTGTCTTAAATATCATTCGCTATCAGCACTTCTACATAAATCTGTGCATTTTCTCACATGACTGCAAATTATTCCATTATAGGGATGTCCCAAGGTTCATTTCATCAATCCCCCTACAAATGAACATTTAGATGGTTTTGACTCTTGCAAATCTCAAATTCTGGCATTATCGTTCTTTAATGTGCCTTGTTGGGCACATCTCTAAATATTTTTCTGATCCCAAAAACAGAATTGCTAGGTCAAAGAATATATACATTATTATCTTCATGGCACATTCCTCCATTTAATATTTTGTAAAATTGCATGTTACGTGCATATTTTTTTAAAGTAAGTTACTTTAAAATGGCATTGGAGAGTCAATAGCTCTTTCAAATATCTTCGTTAAGCTCCACTATTGTTCATTTGACCCTGGGAAAGAAGGGGCCACGTGCTGGACTTATTCTGGTACCGTGCCCACAGGACACGTTCTAAGTAGGTTGCCAAATCTGAGAAACTGAAGGCTGGAATCTGAAACAACAGCCTCAATGTATAGTCCATTTTATCATGCCAGAAAATCGCAGGGCTCCTTCCCAGCGTTGTACACCCATTTAATAAAGCAGCCGGCAAAGACAAGCCATTGGCTGAAGGAAATAGGAATATATCTCTGGTATCTTTGGCATCAGAATACCCTGAGAGAGGCAAAATGGTCAAAAACCCATAAAACTTTCATAGCCTATTAAGAGTAGCATGGCAGGCTTCGCGGAGTCTAAGAACAGAGGAGGTAAACTAGCCCTGAAAAGAAAATAATGGTTGGACTGAAATTCCATAGAGTTTATTGTTCGGACAGGGCCGCTTAAAGTTATTATAGAATCTCATTGCCAAGCAGTGTAAGTGAGCCAGGGCTGAGGCAACATACAAGTGACAGACAGACAAGTCTCACAGCAGCTGGTATCTAAGTAGAAACTGTTAATTTTGTGTTCGGGGATAACATCAGAAAAGGGCATTAACACAACTGTCTAAGCAGGAGGAAATGAAAGCATATATGGCATGTTTCCTCAAAGGACAGGAGGGCAAATGTTGGCAACTTTCTTTAAATAGCAGGAGATGAGTTTGCTTAGAACGCCCAGACACAGGATTAAAATAATGTGATCCAACTAATTGTTTTTCACTCCCCGGTATGCTTCTTAGGCTGATAACCTTTTCCAGCTTGTTCTGAATTATATCGTTTTGTCTTGTGATTCCACCTCTAAACATTGTTTGAGGGGCGGTATGTTTACATTAATATCAAAACTAATCTCTGAAGATTAATCTACATGGAAATAACTCAGCTATTGGCTAAACTACATTTAGAACTTAAGGAGTAGGAGAGCAGGAAAGGTTTGCAAACAACTGGTACAATGAAGAGCTTCAGATAAGTGTACGTCTTTCTGCCCTGTCTGATACAGGAGCCGCTGGCCACATGCGACTATGTGTAAAGTAATTAAAATTAAATGTAGTGAAAATTCAGTTCTTCAATCAGAGTAGTCATATTGTAAGTGTTCGATAGTCATAGGTGGCTCCTGGCTACCATATTGGGCAGTACGGGTCTAGAGCATTTCTTTCATCATAAAAAGTTCTGGATGGCAATGGATTCGATCTTGTAAATAATTCTCAGACCATGCTTCTGCCGGTCCATTTCCCACTGGTTCTAGCCATAGCTCTGAATGCCACCACTGGTCAACTCCATCTTATTTTCTTGTTTGCGTGTCACCTGGTAAGAGAATAGGAACAGCACAAAAGCAGAAATAATAGGAACACTGTCTGTGACATTTTTTAATGGCAGCCTAAGGAACCGAATACCAAAACCTGTTTTAGTTGGCTAGGGCTGAGTTATCAAAGCCACACAGACTTTGTGTGCCTTACACAACAGAAATGTACTATCTCACAGCCCTAAAGTCTACAAGTCTAAGATCAAGGTGTTGGTGGGCTTGGTCTCTTCTGAGGGCTGTGAAGGAAAAATTTGTTGCAGGTCTCTTTCCTTGGCTTGTGAATGGCCATCTTCTTCCTATGTCTATTCACATCGTTTTGCCTCTTTGCATGTCTCTATGTCCAAATCCCCGCCCCCACCGTTTTAAGGATAAAATCGTATGGATTAGGCCCCCCTCCCCCGCAATCATCTCATTTTAACTTGGATACCTCTGTAAAGTCCCTATTTCCAAATACGGTCATATTCTAAGGTACTGGGGTTAGAATTTCAACATATGAATTTTGGGTAATATGACTTCTAAGGGTAATATGTTATCCTTAAAAATATTTGTAGGTATAAATGAGGATTGCGGTAGATAGAGTCTCATTGGGATGGTGTGCCCTGAAGCCAGTCCCCGTAGTTCTGGCTCTGTGACCTTGAACAAGTCACATCACCTCTCCATGCCTGTTTCCTCATCTTTAACATGATGTCCCTTCTATCATTTTTTATTATATTTTATCTTATTCTATCATCCTACATTTACTAAGGTACTTAGACCTATGCAGAAATAAAACAACTTAATTCGAGGGGTCACCTGGGTGGCTCAGGCAGTTGTGTGTCTGACTTAAGCTCAGGTCATGATCTCACAGTTCGTGAGTTTAAGCCCCATATTGGGCTCTCTGCTGTCAGTGCAGAGCCCACTTCAGAGGGAGCCTCTGTCCCTCTCTCTCTGCCCCTCTCCCACTTGTGCTCTCTCAAACATAAATAAACATTTTAAAAAACCAACTTAATTCGACAATCATTTAATGCACACCCAGGACCTAAACACTCTGCTAGGTGATGAGAACATAGAAATGGGTTCAGAACAGCACTTTATTTCAAGGAAGCTCCCAGTCTCATGGACTCTAGGTGTCAGATTTCAAATATGGTAAATAAGAGAGGAAGTTAACTATTAATTGTGGGAACCGGATGTATATTACCTCTCCTTCATACTGTAAACTCAATTCATGAATTTGGAAAAATTCTAAGCCTTCTGGAATCAGAAGAATGAAAATATCACTAAACTGTACCAGTGAGAAGGGGACTGGTTATATATCACCTACTTGATCCATCCTTCTCTGATAGAAGTATTCCAGGCAGAATTTGGGAAAAACAAAATCCAAGAGCAAAAGACAAGAGAGAAAACAATCCAACTCCTCAGCGGTGGCGTTATGAGGAATTTCATTGAGTCTTACATCTCAGCATAGTGGGACAACCTATATCAAAATGACTCTGAAAATTATTTGTTTAAACCTCCATCCATGAACATGAAAGCTATAAGTACCCTGAATACCTAAGAACACCAACTGTGGCTTTACACTCTATGTATGAGTCAAAGTTTGAAGGCAAATCCTAAGTACACACAGAAATAATAGAAATAACAGAAATAAACAGAACAACCACTGGAGAAGATAATTATCAGAATTAGAGTTGGAAGGGCTGAAATGTGCCTGGGACATTTCTAATGACTGCTGAAGAGAAGATATAAGTGATCTGTGTCTTACTCACAGACTTGGAGGTACACTGGCCCCATTAAAGACTCATTTGGGAAATAATAGCAGTGATGATAATGCTAATGCCATAATGATAGCGCTCCACTTGGACATGGCTGGGGGGTTATGGTTCCAGCCAGTTTCCTCCAAGCCCAACCATTTAGGTTGGACTAGCTTTTAACCGTTGATCATCTTAGCATCTGCATTCCTTCCTGGAGTTGTCGGGCAAGCCTCCTACCTTTGAACTGAGTAAATAAATGTGACAGTGAGCCCTTCAACAAATGCCCACCCATGATTATTGTGAAGGCTTTGAATCAGTCTCCTCTAAAACTGAAGACAGATTTAAGGGGCCTTTGCCATTTACTGGAAACCCATGTTGAATGGGAAGACTTATTGGGGCCATTGATTCTAGAATAATAAATAAAAAAGACGTGAGAGTCAAGTCCAAACCCACACAAAACTGCCTGACAGGTTCCAGAGCAAATCTAAACACACAAGCTTCTATAATAGCAAACGTAGAGAAAAACCACCAAGCTCTTGCCATCCCAGCCCAACTATTTATAAACACTCTTCCAGCCAATGTTCAGTTTTAGCTCACTCTCATGCTGAGGTCTACAGTTTTCTGGAAATAAAAACAAAAAAGTTACCTCTTATCAATGCACAGACATTGATAGACATCAGTGCACAGACAAACTTAGGGTCATTTTTTCACTGCCTAGAAGTTTAGATAATTTGAGTGGGAGTCACTTAATGCATTAGAAATATGGTACAACATGGCTCTGAGTAGGAGAGGCATATAGCATTCATCCTTTCTTATCTTCTTTGTTTCTGATTGTCTTAATTTTTCCCTTTGTAAGACTTTTTATTTAGGGATGCATATTCAGACAGATAACTGCTTATGGTCATATGCTATTTATCCTCCATGAAAGGCTGAAAAACATACAAAGCACATCCTTTGCAGCTGTATTTGCCAATAATTTCTGGATCTGTTTGGGGCTGATCTCACCCTCAGCCTCCCTCCACTAACCATCAAAATAATGGATGGTGTAATTTCTCTCTAGTGACACTGATATAAGTAGTAACGTGCTGTGGTAGGGATTTTTGGTTTCTCTCTGATTAATAGGTATTCCGGACTCACAGCCCTTTCACTGTTTTCTTTAGATTAGGGGGGAAACTTGATACATGGGGTTGGAGTCTAAGAAGGAAGAAGAGGGTTCTTCAGATGATGGTGGAAAGAGTCAGCCCTGTTCACTTTCCTCTTGCATGTTCAGCCAGTAGTGCAACTGGGAAGTTGAGAGATTGGGCTTTGGGTCAGACTGAGCTGACCCCACTTCTTGCTTGGCAAAGAAGGAATACCATTTAACCTTTTCTCCATTCCCTCACCAAAGGATAGGAGAAATTTTGTACCTATCCATAGGGGTGGTGTGAGATTTGAAAGTGATAATGCTGGAAGAACATTAGCCAAGTGCCAGCCATCATAGACTGCTACCAGGATGCTTATCAGGATCCTTGGGGAGACTGGTCAGCTCCCACTGTCAGCTCCTCAATCCAGCAATCGTTGACTGGGTGTGAGGAGGAGGGCAGAGGAAAGTTTCCAACTGTTCCAGGAAGGAGATGGCATTTTTAGCTTCTAATACTGGCATGATTAAAAAAAAACTTTGGGTGCCAAACATAAACATAATCATGGAATTACTCTCCTCTATTGAACTGATAGTGTTGTTTACAAATTCGTGACCAGACTTTCGCTTTGGCGAAATCCTATTCTCCACCCCCAACTGGTCAAATAGGATCATGATAGTTAGATGGTTGTCAAAGCCTGGGACCTTAAGCAGCAGGAGCATTTAGGGTCATGCCAGAAATGCAAATGCCTAGGCCCTGTTCCTGACCTAATAAATCAGACATGATGGGGAATTTGTGTTTTAACAAGTCCAGGTGGATGGGATGCGTGGTAGAGTGCATTTACCTTCTCCTCTCCACATGTGGATCTTTTTCACTGACAGCCTTAACTTCACAAACAAAGCAAATACAAAACCACCTCACTTTTGTAATCCTATAGTTGGTGGGATGAGATTGAGCCATCCTTGGAAGGAAGCTTTAGCGGAGGTATAAGTAAGGAAGGTTTTATATGTCTGCATCCTAGAAGTGACTGGATCTTAAAACAAGCTAACAAAGCTAATTAATCTCTCATTGAGAAAGGGCTTCTAGATATGGGTGCTAAATGCAGTTCAACAAATTTAAGAGCATGTTTAGTCACCCTATGGTACCCCTACACTATCAGAGATTAGTGCTAGGAATTAGTAGTGTATAGGCGTTGAATCCCTGCCAACACTGTAGCCAAAAATACAAGATCCTGTAGCAAAAGCTGTGAATCTGCTTACTTTCAAAGTCTGAGATAAGCACCTGTGGAAGCTGCACAGTGTCATGAGCAAAGTGGCCCATAGGATTTGATTGACAGGATACCCGAGAAGAAGCAGAGCTGTGATGGACACGGTTCTCACGTCCTTAACCTCAAGCCCACCATTTCCCCCCGAGTAGCAGCCATAGAGTCAGATTTACACCACTCCTAGCTCCAGGGATGGTCCCCATTTGAACCAAATGCAGGGTAATCCTCCCCCTTATCATAGTGATTGACAAGGTATCCCAGCCTGGCCAGTTAGAATAGGCAATTGTCTGGCAACAAGGATGAGGAAAGTCTAAGCAAGGGGATTTTTGTTAGGCTACAGAAACTGCTTGTTAACAGCATGTGGAGTGGGGAGCCATTTGCCACCATGCCGGACAGTCACCTGCAGACAAGGCTGACCCATAGGGCCATAAATGTCAGTTGTCATTGTCATCAAAATCATCCTTCCTCTCCTCCCCTGCTCAATTCTTGAAAAGAATAAGGATTTCTGAACAGGGTGGCCTAGAAGGAAGAAATAACTTGCAGCAGAGACCAAAGACAGAGAAATACTCAAGAATTTTCAAGGAAAATAATCAAGAAGAAAAGTAGACAGGAAATGACTATCTATAGACCTTAGAGTGAAAAATATAAAAATAAAACACCTTGCTGTGTTAAGTGCAACGTAAGTTCCTCCATTCCCCCAAAAAAGAAGAATCAGGTAAGGCTTCAAGAGGATATGTAGCTCTTGAGAAGAGTTCCACCTAATCTAGACAAAGAGTAGAAGGATAGATCCTTCTAGATATGTGCAGAGATTGCATCACAAATGGAAACACTTTGAGTTAAGAATTGGAGAAAAAGCCAGAGTGACTGAAACAGATCAAAAAGAAATATGGTATAAGACACGTTCACAGACATTAAAATGATCATGGAATTGCTATCACGGATTGAAAGGAGGTAATTGAAGATAAGATACAGGACACAGGTCTTTCAGGCCATGTTAAAAGTTGCGGTCTGTATCTGAGGAGTACCGGGAAACGATAAGTGGAAGGGTGCGTGTGGTATCATGACACATTTTGCAGGGAGATGAGTCAACTCCCTACTTCTCAGTTACAGCCTATTAGAGAAAGTGTGAAGACTTTATTATATGCCATACTCTTAGCAGAGTCCAAGAGTTCCTGCCATGGTTATAATGAGTCTATAGGCCAGCTGAGGGAAGTAGGGGACAACTTAGCTTCCAGGTGCAGGAAGCCCCAAAACAGAACCGTGCAATCCAGAATATGATGGCCGTCCTCCTCCTTTGCTCCCAGACCTTGCCATGGGCATGAGTTGTTCCCTATGTGATGGAAAACACTCTTCCACCTGGAATTTCCTCTTGAGACTCTCGTCCACAGGCATGCGGCTAGCTTACCGACCCATTGGTGTGTCATCTAACAATGACTACTTCCCATGTAGCCAATTTACTACTTCTAATGACGACTTTCCTCATTTGTTAAATAAGCTTTCATTTTTCTTGACATATTCATGTTTCTGAAACTAAGGAAGATCTTAGCATCATTATGTACATTTCATCGGCTTTTTTTTCCCTCTGCCCCTGTAAAACAGCTGATGTTAAAGGATGCACTATGATGTCGTGATACGTTATGGAAATGTCACAGATTGGATGCTCTTGATTGTAATGGTCTCTTCTTAAGTTACTAATACCTTACTCTTTGTGTTTTTCTCATGGAACATAATTACTTCTTTAGTTGTTTTCTCTTACACTAAGCAATCAGCTCCATTAAGGATAGAACTATTTTATTTATCTTAGTATATTTCCTGCCCCGCCTAGCAAATAGTAGCTGCTAGGACCTGGCACACAGTAGGAGTCAATATTTGTTGTATTAATGAACAAACCAACCATTGAATAAATAAATAATATCATGTAAATCATGTAAATGATTCAGAGATATCCCTAAGTTTCCCTTGGGAGAAAAATCTTTTTAATTTGCAATCTGGGCTGAATTTGTAATACTTTAAGTATTTACAATGGACCAGGCCCTAGGCTAAGAGCTTTTACATGCAGTGTTTCACTTAATTTTCAAACGAACTCTCAGTGGATAGTATGGTTTCTCCACTTAACTAGCATATATAGAGAGATCAGCAATTATTTGCCTATAAGTAAACTGCTTCTAAAAAGAAACACCATTTCTTAGCTCTGGCCTACATGACTCCATAGCCCGTCCTTCTGGCCAGTACACTGAAACATTTTAAACATGACCTTTGCAGACCTGAATTTTGAAATTAAGGAATAGAGTCCTCTGAAATTCTAGTGCTTGCACCCTTTTCCAGTCCTTTGGTAGTAACGACGCCATCTGGAGTTGCTGGCTCAGGAATACTCTGGGGGTAAGGAGTGGATTACCTCCAATTCCTGTGTTGCATAAAGAGGTAGTTCAGGAAAAGATATACATGTTAATAGCACCGTTTGCATATTTTTTTTCTATCCAGGGGATTTTCTTTTATCTCATTTCAAGTGGTGAGGTTTATCTTCATAATTCAACTTTGAATGCAGAAATGCATTCTTGCTAAATCAGACACCTCCTTTTCTCTGGAAAAGAAAGTGGAAAGAATTACAAGACACCATAATGAGATGATAGTGCAAAATGTTCAGTCCAGATTAAATTTGGTGGGGAGGTACCATTGTGTACTTAGATATGTCAAATCACATTCCCTAAAACATGCTGTGTAAGGAACTGCTAGTTATTTCCCTAATACTCCCCCGCTTTCTCTGTAGAAAGAGACCTCTGATTTTTAGCTGTGTATCTGGCTGCCCAGTTTATCAGAGTTGGGGCCATGTGTCTAAATTCTGGCTAGTATTCTGTAAGTGGAAGTATCATGTGGCAGCTCTAAGAATCTTCCTGAAAAGTCTGCCCTTAGCTCCATCTTCTTTACTCCTTCTTTCCTGGTGGTTGGAATTTTAATGTGTTGGCAGTCACACTGGAGCATAAGGTGATCTTGAAAATAGAGGCCATACACAGTAGATCATTAAGACAGGACAAGCCTGGGTCCCTGTGATCTTCCTGGAACAGAACCTCATGATAACCCAACACTGCCTTCCTCCAGGTTTTGACATGAGAGAGAATAAACTTCTATTTATGCACCATTATAATTTTATTCGTTTATGGCAAACTGAATCCTACCTGATAGATGTGCCAATAAGCATTCAGTAAGACCCTGAGAATACTAAACTAATGATGGCTAGACAACAAATATACAAACCTTGTCACAGGATCCAGTTATCCTATTAAGAGATGGGTATTTTATGTAACTACAACTAGGAATCATAATGGAAATGATGGTCATTTCTTGGGGGCTAAGGAGTTAGAGGTTGAGTGAAACATCAAAAAAAAAAATAGTGCAGCTGCTGGGTAAAAGGCAAGACAGAGAGTTACATAAGACCTAGAGAAATCAGTGAACAAATAAAACTTTACGTTAAATGATTCAATCAGAAGTGGCATGTGGAAGCAAGCTTGAGCTGGCCCTTGGACATCTGTCTAGAACAACTCATCTCCTATACCTGAGAGGAGAGCGAGGTTGGAAGGCTTATAAGATGACTCTTCCTTGCCCTCCCCCATTCATTCTCTGCAAGACCACTTTTCAAACTGGGGATCTTATTAAAAGTGCATATGCTGCGGAGCGCCTGGGTGGCTCAGGTGGTTAAGCATCTGACTCTTTATGTTGGCTCAGGTCATGATCTTGTGGTTTGTGAGTTTGATTGAGCCCCATGTCAGGCTCTGCACTGACAGTGAGGAGCCTGCTTGGGATTCTTTCTCTCCCTCTCTCTTCCTCTCCCCTGCTTGTGCTCTCTCTCCCTCTCAAAATAAACAAATAAACTTAAAAAAAAAGTGCATATGGTAGGTATATCAGAAGACCTGAGCGAGGCCCACGGTTCTGCTTGGTAGCACGTTTCCAGGTGATGCTTATGCTACTGGTCTACCTACAGGCCATCCTTTAAGCAAAAAGACTCTATACAACTGCCAAAGAGATCTCTAAAACCTAAATCAGATCGTGTCAGTCTCCTACCTAAAACCTTCCAATAGCTTCTCACTGCAATTATAGTAAAATCCAAAGTACCTATGTGTCTTTGAGACCTACCATAATCTAGCCTCTTCCCACATTGCTGGCTAAGTTTCAACATTCTCCTTGCCTTGTCCACTCTCCATCAGCCACACTGGACTTACTTCTGCCTCTCCAATATGCCATTATTATCCAAGCACATTTTTTTCATTTTTTTAAATGACACTTATCAATAATTGGAATTCCATTTATTCCAAACCTTCAGAATATAAGCTGCCAGAACTTAGTCTATAGTTCGCACCACTGTATTCTCACAGTGAACACCAAAATAATATTCTCACCGCATTCAACACAAATGAACACCAAAAGCTAAAAGTTGGACCACAAAATTGGCAAAAATAATTGATCCTGGCGCACAAAATTCGGGTCGACAAGAGAAGCTGGGGGACTGAGTGATACCATTCATGGCAGCACACACACAGCCTAGTGTCCTAGAAGAACTGGTTCCAATTTAAGTCACACCCCTACAGCAAACAGCACCAGAACCACACTCCCAGTGTCCCAGCAGATGGCGGATCACAGTAGTGGCAGACAACAACAAAAGTCCATGACAATAAGTGCAGTTGGACCTTCCTCAGTGTTGGTTATAAGAGTCAGCATTTAGGGGCGCCTGGGTGGCTCAGTCTGTTGAGTGTCCGACTTCGGCTCAGGTCATGATCTCACAGTTCGTGGGTTCGAGCCCCGCGTCGGGCTCTGTGCTGGCAGCTCAGAGCCTGGAGCCTGCTTCCGATTCTGTGTGTCCCTCTCTCTCTGCCCCTCCTCTGCTCATGATCTGTCTCTCTCTGTCTCTCAAAAATTAATTTAAAAAATGTTAAAAAATTTAAAAAAAAAAGAGTCAGCCTTTAGGCTCCAGGGAAATGCTTTTATAATAGTGATGACTTGGGTGGCAGAGGAGACTAAGCCTAGGGTCACGCCAATAAAGACAAATCTCTGAAGGTGACACCATTCCTCAACAAAGTCCTCTAGAAGAATGAGTGCACCCATCTCTCTCATATCCTCTGCTTACAATGCTGGAAAATCCAAACAAACGTGTACGCTCCAGAAAGGTCAGGCAGCTCATGCCATGGAAAATGGCCATGATGTGTTTCCTTTCAACTCACCCCTGATTCCCTCCCCAAGGGTGGAAATAAAACATCTTGAAGGTCTGAGAACATTCAAAATAAGCCATCATTTAGAAGTAACGGCTGCTTGTGCTATGCACATAAATAAAACCCATACTAAACTTAAACACATTTATAAGGTCTTTGTAAAGATTGCCTTTTCTCTATAAATGTCCAAAAAGATTAATTAAGAACAGGATGACTCATCCATCTAGATTGATTAAACGTATATTTAAGGGTCAGCCTGGAAACAATGCCTAGATGTATTAACATACAATTTGCCCACAGTGATTAGTCTATTTATTTTACTTGCTGACAATATTTTTAGAATTAAGTCATTGTTAATCTATGACTGAAAGGAGGGACAGGACCGCTGTACTCCGCGTCCAAGAAGCCATCTTCTCTCACTTCCCAGTATTACTGTTCCCCTCCCAGATTTTCAGGCCGCTTTAAAGCTTGGAAAGGGACCAACATACCACAGTATACAGGGAGTGCTCCCAAAAGCCGCATCCCAAACCCAGCCTGCTGCTTCCCTCATCAGCCCCCCGAACAACATCTCTTCCCTCTTAGAATTTCTTCTCCTTTCTTACACCTTTCTTTTGCATCAGTGCACATTCTCCAAAAACCTTTCGGGAAGTAATGCACTCTTTCCAAAAACAAAACATTAATTATATGCTGATATCTAGGCCTGAAGACTAAGAGCTAACGTAGGTGCTAATCATGTGCAGTCCAGTGTACTACTTGTGTTGTGCTCTTGATCTCCATGAACATTCACAAAAGCCTGCACAGAGTAGGAGATATGAGTATTCATATCCCCATCTCACAGGGACGTGGAATTGGAAACTGAAATTGTTAGCTATGTTCACCTAGCCAGAAGTGAGGAGAGCAGGTGTCACAGCCTGGCACACTGGACTGGCAAGCCTGTGCTCTTTGCTCTTGGACCACGTGACTTCCCGTGACTTGACTCTGTCAGTTATGCATCTCTGAAATAGGGCTTCTGGACCCCAGTTGAGCAGTTGAAGACTGAGAATAAACTTTCATCCTGAATTCCATCACCATCTATGTCCCTGGTAGGGAAGTCAAGCTCATCGTGTGCCCCAGACACATTTGTTGACAGAACACAAAATATGTTGGTAATTTTCCTTTGGCTGTTCTTCAGCTATGGTGGCCAATTCTCTGGCACTTATTTAAGCCATGTTTATTAATATGACTAGGAGGTTTTTCAAGAGCCAGTCATACCTCTAGACTGACCACATGGTTCCAAAAAGAGTCCACCAACAAAGCTGTAAAGAAAACAGGCACTCTGAGTGAAAGGCTAGGAGCCAGAATCCGGTCTTCCTCAGCAAAGTCGTACCAGATTGTGTTTGGTGGAATCACCAGACTACCACTCTTCTCAGACAGGTTAATAACCCTCCCTGAGCCTCAGCTCCTTTGTCTACAGAGATCATGAAGGCAAAGCAAGCCACACAGTAGCTGTTAAATCATGAATACTCAATCACCAAGAACCATCATGATTACTGGCCCCTACCTTGGCCTCAATGATGATCGCTGCTAGCCATTTAGTTCTAAGCACCTTACATACCTTAACTCATTTAATGCTTCCTCTAACTTCTCTAGGGAACTACTGTTGTATTCCCATTGTACAGATGGGGATGTTGAGGTCCAGAGATGTACACACGTTTGCCCAAGGTCATAAGCCAGCCATTCTCCACTGGAACCAGGCACTTTAGCTCTGGAGCACAGTCTCTTTACCTTGATGCTACACAGGAAGTGTTTACACAGCCCCAAATCCAGCAGCTGACCTACCTGAACTCCTGAAACAGAAGAGATGAGTTAATCTGGCCTTCAAGTCCCTGCTGGGCTCCTCTTTCTCCCTTCAACTACACCACTGTTGGATTTTTTTCAGTCCATGTGTCGCTAAGGAGAAAGGGGAGGGGTTTTTTTTTTTTCTGCCAAAGCTCATTCTCAAGTGGAGCCTCTCAGTGATTTTTAAGATAAAATGATAATGTCACAGTTGTTAAGACAACAAGGAAAAGCAGTAGAGGCACACTGTGAAAGTAAGAGTGTTGCGTACAACAAACCACAAACGGTAGCTCAGTCCCTGCGTTTCTCCAATTCAGCCCATCCCTTGGACTCACTGTCCCTGGAAGGGAGCCTGCTGTCCTGTCCCTACCCCTCCTCAGCTCTAATCACCAACCTCCCACAGGCCTCTTGTTGTACCCTACTGATTCCTACTCCTCCATCAGATTCCAGCTCAGATCTTACCTCCTCCAGAAGGCCTTCCTGGATCCCCTTGCCCTGCCCAGCCCATCAGGACTCAGTGGCCCCTCTGGGACTTCTGTAGCAGTGGCCTGTAAGCGCCATGAGGGCAGGCTCCAGCACGTCTTCTTCTGTATCCTCAGCATCTAGCATCATGCCTGATATGTAATTAGATACCTAATAACCATGTTGAATGCTACCTTTGAGAACTACGAAATATGCCAGTTCTTTTAAGCCTCAGAATTGTGTAATAAAATGCTTAAAGACCAGGCTTTTTGTGACCTAGTAGGGATATAACCATTTGTAGGAAAGTAGCAGCCAGTCTATTTTCTTAGGCCACTCAATAATTTGGAAACCCGGAGAAGGTTTCATACTTACTGCTGGAACATTCTTTCCTAAAGGGACCCTCCAATCATTTAAACTCATTCCACTTCATTTGGTTCCCTGCAAAAGTAATGCTCAAGGGCTTAATGATAATTATGATATTTCCCTTAGCTTTTTCTTTTCTAGATTTAATAACCTCAGCTTCCTAAACTTATCCCTGTAAAAATCTAATGATTTCCATTGCTTTCTCACCTCCCCATATTAGTCATATCCTAACTCTTATTGTTAAATCTCATAAAGAAAGTTTGAGGTTTATCTTCTTACTTTTGTTCTCTGAGGGCTTAAAGACAAAAAAAGGCAAACTCAACAAACAGATCCATGAGGTGAGGAGTAAGATATGGGTTTACTTAATGGTGATTTGATCTCAGTCTTCCATCTTTTTTGAGGTCCGTAGTTTGAAATATGCTCCACTTTGTACAAAGTTCCTGAGTCAGATGATGTGAAATCCATGGTTTAGTATAAGTGAATGCATTAAGACATTAGAAATCATTCCACATTTTTCAGAGTGGTCCCATTTCAAATATTTGAGCCCGTCTTTCCATGAGTAGAACTCATAAGTACCATATCTATTTCCTAATTTGGAGTTCAGAAACATGGTCAATCTATGTATGATATATAATGTCTAGAGAATGATATTAATATCAGTATGAAACACTGATTACAGCCTGCCTCTGTAGTTGGTGCTATGGTAGTCATTCATTGGCATGTTGTCTTTTAATCATGAGAACAACTATGAGATAGATGATACTTTTATCCCCATTATATAGATGACGAAATTGAGGCTCAGAAAAGCTTCTATGAAATCATCCCCCAGTAAATGGCAGGGTAGGGAGTCCAGAAGGCCTATTTGACAATGTCCACTAAGCTTGAGGCGCATTGCTTAAAGCTCTAGATGCAGTGAGTTTGAGGTTTTGTTAGTTTGTTTTTGTGTAAATGACCTGATCCAGCATTATGCACACAGTAGCTTCATAATCATTCTTTGATTCTGGACATAAGGAAGCAGGGACTTTCATACTTGGTTAGCAAGATTGTGAATTGGTTCAACCACTTTGGAGATCAGTTTGGCAATATCTAGGAGTGTTGAAGATGTGCATATTCTAGGGGCCAGCCGTGATGCCCTGGGCAGTATGCCAGATACAGCTGGTCAGGTGACTCAACCCTTTTCCACAGCCCCACAGCATTCAGAAACCCTCCTCTCATTGGCTGAGGGATGAACCACAAGATCCTATTCTGGTAAGAGAGTATAAGTGAAAATTATTGAGTGAGCTTCTAGGAAATCGTGCTTACCAGGATGGACAGGCTGGCTAGAGTGCTTTATTAGACTTTTGCTCCTTTGCTGTCTCTCTGACTGGAACTTGACACAGTGCCTAGGTTGCTATAACTATTTTGTGGCTGTGAAAGAGCAAATCTGAGGATTCAAGTGCACTTTCTACGGATGGCAGGGCAGAGAAAAGGAACAATCCTAGGTCCCTTGGCATCATTCGATTGCCATGGCTGTCCTATCATGCCTGCCTCCAGGCTTACCCTTCTGTTAGGAACAGTGGCCTCCTGTGCCATAAATTCCCTGTTAGTTGCGTTACTTTTGACAGTTTTTTTGAGAAACTCTCACCCGTGCACCTAAGATGACATACACAGAAGTACAGAAGGTGAAAAACTGCGAATAAAGCCGAGTGCCCCTCCAAAGGGGAATGGATAAATGACCTTGTAGTATATTCATGCAGCGAGATGCCACACAGCAATGAAAAAGGAGTGAACTAGATCTGCGCATATCAACACAGACCATTGTTGAAACCAAAGTACAATGTGAAAAGGAGAAATTGCTGAATGGTGTGCATTCAGTACAATACCACTTCAGTTTCTTTTTAAAGTACAGAACAGTTCTACCTATTTTATGGATATATGCGTATCTACTGTAAGCATAAAAACATAGATAGGAAGGAAACACACCGACTTCAAAGGGGGGGAAGGGATGAAATTGAAAGGGGTGTAGAAAGCACTTCAACTGAACCTGTAGTGTTTATTCCATATAACTAATCAGAATCAAATAGGGCAAAAAAAAATCTGAACATTTGTTAAAGTTGAGTGGTGGATCCATGGATATTTGCTACATAATCCTTTGTGTTTTTTCTATAAATTTAAAGTGCTTTACACTGTTTACAAAGTTGTATTTTAAAAAAAAGTAAAGAAACTGTTAAAAAAAAACTGTTGGGTATTTACATAAAAGTACTCCGTGAAATGTAAGGTAACCTGTAAAGCAGTATGCTTCATAATTGTCATGGCCATGGACGAGGAAAGCTCTGTTGAGGAATGGACTTCCCGTGAGCCCTGAAAAAAGGGTAGAATTAGAAAATTTAGGCGGTGGACATGAGGTTGTGTTTTGGACTGAATTGTCTCCTCAAAATTCATAGGTTGAAACCCTAACCCCCAATATACCATATTTGGAGACAGGGCCTTTAAGGAGGTAATAAAAGTTAAATAAGTTCATAAGAGTGGGACCCTGATCCAATAAACTTATGTCCCTGTAAGAGGAAGAGTCACCAGGAGCAGACCAACACACACACACACACACACACACACACACACACACATACACACAAGGCATACGATGGCACAGAAAAAAGATGGCCATCTGCAAGCCAAGGAGAGAGGCCTAAGGAGAAACCAGATCTGTTGACACCTTGATCTTGACTTCCAGCCTCCAGAATGGTGAGAAAATAAATTGCTGTTGTTTAAGTCACCCAGTCTGTGGTATTCTGTTATGACAGCCTGAGCAGACTAATAGGGTATGTCTAGAAGTATGGTTCTCAGCAGTGGATGGCATTGTGCGATGAGGGGCATTTGAGAAATTGGGGGTGGGGCAGGTAATTTTGGTGGTCGCTAAGCCCGAGGAACACAAGAGCCACTTCATGGGCAGTGACAGTCGAACAATGAACACCTTTTTCAGTGTCCAGTTCAGTCCTCACAACACAAAATAATTCTGCATCCTCACTGCCTTTAAAATGTCCACAGGACATTCATGTAGAGGCAATACCTATATATGATCATCTAAAACTACATAAAAATGCAAAAAAAAATTTTTTTTGCCAGGTAATTTTATATATACTGAATTTTCTTGGAAAGTAACTGCCTGGTAGATTATGGGAAGATTGTACTTAGTTTTCTTCGGAACTTTGCCAAAAGTGTACTCACCACCATTCTGGAAAATCATTGGCAGTCATGCTAATGATGTTTGAACACCATTATACACACGACATATCCTTATCAGTCTCCGTTCACAGATGTTGTAATATGTCAAGAGCCAGCAAACTACCGTTAGTCAAATCCAGGCCACTGCCTGTTTCTGTAAATAAAGTTTTGTTGGAACACAGTCATGCTCCTTTGTTTACATATTGTCTGTGGCTGCTTTTGTAGCACAATAGCAGAGATAAGAATGGCTCACAAAGCCTAAAACATTTACTCTCTGACTCTTTACAGAAATGTTTGCCAACCCTAGGTATAAACCTGTCTCTGCATCTAGGATAACGTTCAATTACTCTTCAGTACGTCATCTAGTTCTGGTATATTTACCTGTTGAAATCTGCATGATTTTATCATGTTGCTTTCCCTTTAAGTTCTATTAATTATAGTTAATGCATTAGGTAGATTCCTTTGCAATTGTGTAGATATCTATGAATCTGTGAAGTTCATTTCAGAAAAGAAATGAAATTCATTTCAGTACAAAGGAAGTATTTCTAGATATTCTCAGGGAGTTGAGAGCATCTACCCTAGGGGCACCTGGGTTGGTCAGTCTGTTGAGCATCCAACACTTTAATAAAATTTTTTAATGCTTATTTATTTTTGAGAGAGAGAGAGACAGGGCATGAGCAGGGGAGGGGCAGAGAGAGAGGGAAACACAGGATCCAAAGCAGGATCCAGGCTCTGAGCTATGAACACAGAGCCAGACACAGGGCTCGAACTCACAAGCTGTGAGATCATGACCTGAGCCAAAGTTGGAGGCTTAATCGACTGAGCCACCCAGGTAGGTGCCCCTTGACCCTCCAATTCTTGATTTCGGCTCAGGTCATGATGTCACCGTTCATGAGTTCGAGCCCCATGTTGGGCTCCATGCTGACAGCACAGAGCCTGCTTGGGATTCTCTCTGTCTGTCTATTTCCTCTCTCTCTCTCTCTCTCTCTCTCAAAATAAATAAATAAATAAATGAACTTAAAAACAAAAAAGAACAGCTACCCTAGATCTCAGAACCAAGACCATGAAGAAAAAGAAAGTATGTGACCAAGAAGAAAATTGAAAACAGGTGCCATGCTGAACATGAACTGATCATAAGCTCCAAGAAAGAAGCTACTGGGTCTATTTGTACGTCACTTAACCCAGGAACTGATATACAGGAGGTGTTCACTGAACACGTGCTGAATGATTCAACAAATGGAAAGATGGATGAAAGGGAGAAATGACTGAAGGAAGAAAGACTGGAGCAGTGACCTTCCTCTCTCAAGGGTTCATGAAGCAGAAGTTCAGTGGTCATTTGTTGGGTAGTTTGGAGAACGGATTCCTTCATACAGGGGGTAACTGAGTGGACTAGAGGATCCTCTAGGTCTCTAAACCTCCATTTCTAAAGTTGAGATCTAACACATAGAAATCTCACTACCTAGAGCTGCAAAGACCTTGTTCCAGTTTGGGGCTGAATATGACCTAAGGCTGCCAACAAATGCCTACCCTCCCGACCTCATCCCTGAACCAGGTGCATGAGTCAATAAAGAGAAGGGAGTGCAGTGTGGGAGTTAAGTGTGGAGGACTCTGAAACCAAACAGATTTGGGTTGGAGGCTAAACTGTTGGAAGAGATGGACACCAACATTCCTCCCATCCTTGAATGCATATTCCTTTGTGGTAGGATGTTGCAGAGCTGTCCTTCGGGAGGTGATGTCTACACCTCCACCACTGGTGTATGGTATCAGCTGGTGACTTGATTTGAGCAGCAGGATACAGAAGAAAGGACGCTGTGATTTCGGAGCCCAGGTCTCAAGAGGCCTTGTAGCTTCTGCCTTAACTATTTGGAAAGGTGCAGTCCCATGTGATGCAGTTTGGTTGAGGACAAAGATTGGCCAGATACCACCCACGGGCCAAATCCACCCCACCACCTGTTTTTGTAAATAAAGTTTTATTGGAACACAACCGTGTCTATTTGTGTATGTATTGTCTATGACTGGTTTACACTACAACAGTAAAGTTGAGTAGTTACATTAGTGACTGGACGCCCTGTAAAACCAAAAATTCTTACTATCTGACTTTCTACAGAAAAGTTTGCTGTACCTTTGGCTGCTATAGGATGAGAGTACATAGAATAGAGGAACTGTCCCAACTGAGGCCTCCTTAGAATAAGTGGCTCCCAGTTAAGTAACAAAAGGAGGACAACCACATGAATGACCACAGGTGAGACCAGCAGAAGAACAGTCCGGCTGAATTCAGCCCAAATTGCAGATCCATATACTTGTGAACGAATATAATGGTTGTCGTTTTAAGCCACTAAGCTTTGGGTTGGTCTGTTCTGCAACAAGAAATCACTGAGAGTGGCAGTTAGAGATGTGCCACTTACAATGTATGCAGCAGACAGTTTCTAGCTCCTATTTGGGAGGGGAGGGGGCTCACCACCTCCAGTGCAGGCTGGCTGGCTTCCAACTACCAGTGTCTGGATCTCTCTGCCTGGGGGCTTTCTGCAAAGTCCTGGCCACGGCTCTGTCCAAGCTGGGAAATTAACACTTCATGTGTACCCACCCACCCTCAACCAATGATCGACAGAAGCTGGTGTGGGGATACACTCCAGCTCTCTCACCCTCTGGAAGAGATAACTCTGGTGTATATGTTCTGCATTGTTTTTTTTCAGAGTTTCCCTGTGGACAAACACTCTAATCTCCCACTGGCTTAGTATCACCCTCCTTATTAGCAGCCATCCGTTTTGCGTCTGTTTCTCCCACAACTCTCCGAGTATCTCCTGAACATCCCAAACGAGCTATTTTCACTCAGATCATTGTCACAGGTTCTGCTTCAAGTCAGAATACAAACCACAAGACACTGTAACCTTAGACGTTTCTTTCTCTCTCTTAATCTTTGTTTCCTTATCTGTAAAGTGAGAATTATAGGAACATTTATATCACGGGTGATGGTCGTGAGGACTATTTTAAGAGCATGTTCAACTATTTTGAGAGCATGATAAAGCCCCCAACACCAATCTTAGTAGAACAGGGCACCTCAGCTAGCCCCGCCTCCTCTCTACATGGGCTCTTGTGATTGGCCAAGCCCATGCATAGAGCTCTGGTGATTGGTCAAACCCCTCTAATAATCTAGGCTACTACTGAAAGACTCTGAAATAGCCAGTGTAGAGCCTGCCTGAATTCATCACAGTGTGCAGGGTCTGATTCTGGCTTTCCGTCACGTCCCAGTTCAGAAGTCTGGGTCCTGCACCTCCATATTTGGATGACACTGTGGCTCCTGAATTCTGAGTTGACGCACCGGGCTGGAGCCTGCTGCGTGCCTGACCCCAGGAACCTGTCCCCGACAGGAAGGAGAAGTGTAGTCAAGGAAGTGTGGCAGACCTGACTCCAGACAATTAGAAAAACATCAACGTGCCTCATAGTGGAAGGTGAGCATGACTTCAACCGTCGCCTTAAAAAGAAATGGGGTGGGGAAGGATGTTTTTCTTTTCTGCCTCAAGAGAGAAGCCAGTCTACCTAACACCCTCCACTCCTTCTAACAGCCTATAAATACACCCCCAAACCTGGAGAAAAAATTAGAGCACACTTCACAGACTAGGAAATATGTTCCATTTGCTCTATCTATTCCCTTTCAACTGCTGATTCCTTCATTCTCCTCCCTCAAGACCTGCCAAAGCCAAGACATTCAGGAATGTTTAGGAGATCACTGGAAGGCAGAACAAGATCAGAATGCTCAGCTGGTCCTGAGATCCATAATGGAAGGGTTCCATCACACCAGAGTTAGGCAGCAGTGGTAATGACAGCAGAGTTCTGGATCATCGCCAGGCTAGGAATAATGGCAAAGCTATAATTACCTTGTAGGACTTTGGATGGAAGTGACTATTTTAGAACCTGAAAACATCTCAGCAGCATCTTGGAGTCACATTTGGGAAAGCCCCTTTTAACCACTGTTGTCTTCTTGTCATGCGATAGGATGTCAGTGTCGGGAACATTTCCTACCAGAAAGCCATCAAGAGATCTGTGCAGCACTTGGAGAAGCTTACAAAAGGCACCATGGTTTCTAAGCCTTGACTTTGACAGAAAATGCTATCCTTTTGTCTTTCAGAAGAAAATATTTTTGTTCTAGTGTTTGTTGGTTCAACATGTTTAGGATAGGTTGTGCCCATGTACTTTCTAGTCACAGAGTATAAAATCTTTGCAATGTATCTTTGCACAACCCACATCATCTAATTCAAGGTCTTGTAATAATTAGATGCTTGAGGATAACTGCGTCAGAAAATAGGATGTGCTTGGGTACGGCACCAGAGATCTCTTTGTGGCTGTATGACTTTAGATTATGTAGCCTCTCAGAGGCTCTGTTTCCTTATCTGTGAGCTTCCTCCCTCCCTCCCAGGACTTTTAGAAATGTAAAAGGAGAAAAGGTGCAACAACAGCAACAAAAATATGTGCTCAAGGAATATGAGCTCCTGTCATTAAAACATCTTTTGAGGTTCTTCAACTAGTAAGAAAAAGAGAAAAAAGAGTGGGAACTCAAACATAGCCTATTGGTTGAGCATAGCCTCTGGAATTAGACTACTTAGGTTCAAATATTAGCTTTGCTACATCCTTGAAGTATGACCATGGACAGTTCACTTCCTTGTTTCCTGCCTCACTCTTCCTAACTGCACTACACTACAAGGACTCACCTCAGTAGACATCCACAGGATTAAATGAGACAGTTCACAGAAATGCAGCCAAAAAATCTGGAATGCAGTAGCCACCAGTAGAGGACAGTCGTTCCCATTAGTATCATAATTATTTGTAAACTATTACTTTTGGAAGCCAGTGTTTTTTCATCCCTAGGAAGGTGGGTTGTAAATCATGAAAGCAGGTACTTGGTAGCCATTAGGGTGACTGCAGGATATTACAAAGTATGAGATCAGTGCTCCTATATGAACTTGGTGTGCTAACACTCTGATGGGTCCCAATCAGCTGGGTGAAGCTTCACCACAGAAATTTGTTATAAAGTTTAGTTACAGTGTCAATGAAGGGTTCTATTAAAAATAATAAATTGATCTGGAAACAAACTTATCCAGACCAACCATGCTTTCATTTACTTGTATCTTAAATCATTTTTTAGTAGGATACTAAGAGGTGAATTTATAGCTAGCTAACCTTCAGCTTGCCCCAGACTTTGTTAATGATAGTGATAAATAATAACGATAATATGATAGTGGATAGCATTCACTGCTTACTCATGCTATGTGCATTACCTACATTTAAATACCTGCTTTTTATTTGATTCTCATCAGCTTTCCCTGTATTACTTCTTTTGATACAAGGAGGGAGGGCATGCTTACTAGCCTCAATTTACAGATGAGATGCTCAAAGCTCAGTAAGGTTAAGTAACACTCTTCGTGATCACCCACTGGTATGTGACATGTGGGGATTTGAACCCAACCCCGTGAGAAACAGGAGTCTCAAGTTTTATCTCTGTTGAAGCCCACACTTTTGGGATGCCCTGACTGGCAAGACATAGAGCAAGGAGATAGGATTTGTGGAAAGCAGACTTCATCCAAGGTTTCCTTCCTGTCCCAGGAAAATTGTAAAGAAGGTGGGAAGTGCTGAGAAGTCAGTAGATTGATAATAAGTCAGCTCCTTGGTCCATCACAATTAGGAAACAGTTTAACTGGCAGAAGGGTAAAGTACACCCAGTGATGAAGCAGCAACTAGAAGCCCTCCCGTGTACATGGGGATTTTCATTTGCAAAGGGCTTTCCTCATGTCCTGTCATCAGTCCTTTTAAACTATCCTGTAGAGGCAGAATGAACATAAACATTACTGGAGATATAAGCTATGGAAGGACCAGCTAGAAAGAAAAGCATTTGGAAACCCTAATGTACAGAAGTTAAATATGAATGATTATTCAACTTGGACAGTGGCAACAAGCTTCAGCTACCATTCAGCCCTATGATCACAAGGATCAACAGCTGATATACGTACAACCATTCTGTACCCATACAACCATGCTGTTTGTCCGTTTCAGTTCAGTATTCAATGAATTACATGAGATATTCAACAAACTACGCTTTGCGTTAGATTACTTTGCCCAACTATAGTAAGTGTTCTGAACATGTTTAAGGTGGGCTGGGCTACACTATGATGTTGGGTAGGTTAGGTGTATTTGGGATGCATTTTTAAGCATTTTTTAAAATTTAAATGTATTTAACATACTGTGCAATATTGGTTTCAGGAGCAGAATTCAGTGATTCATCACTTACATACAACACCCAGTGCTCATCACAAGTGCCCTCCTTAATTAACTCATCACCCATGTAGCCCATCTCCCACCCACCTCCCTCCATCGACCCTCAGTTTGTACTCCATTGGTTAAGAGTCTCTTGTGGTTTGTTTCCCTCTCTTTTTTTCCTCCCCTTCCCATGTGTTCATCTGTTTTGTTTCTTAAATGCCACATATGAGTGAAATCAAATGGTATGTGCCTTTCTTTTTGACTTATTTTCTTTAACATAACACATTCTAGCTCCATCCACATCATTGCAAATGGCAAGGTTTCATTTCTTTTTGATGGGTGGATAATATTCCAATATATTATAATATTCCTGTATATATATATATATATATATATATATATATATATTTGAAGGGGGGTGCATTTTTGACTTAGGATATTTTAACTTAGGATGGGTTTATCAAGACATAACCCCATTGTAAGTCTAGGAAGATCTGTACATTCCAAACTCATTTGCCAAAACAGGCATTTGTTCAACATCAATTACTCTCTCCACTAGCATAGATAGTTTGGAGTTGGCAGGGTCAACAGGGGGATGATTTAAATTGGAGGCAGAATATGGAGCTGGGAAAGACATTTTATGTGTCGGTCCAGTCCTTTTCAAAGTACTGACCAAGAGCCGTCCCAACAAAGAACTGAGCTATGCAAAGGCTACTGCATGTATTCATTAGGTGTGGCTAGGGTGTGCATGGTGGGGACAGGCAAGAGATAACCGAGAGCCCTTCCAGCCATGCTAAGGAGAACTTGGCTTTTGTCCTCTATGTGCTGGAGAGTCAGTGAAGGAATTCGGAAAAAGAAGTGGCAGGATCCAGACTTGTTTTCAGAAGATTGGTGTGGCAGCGCTGTGGCAAAGAGAAAGAAGTCTATTCTCCTACAGTGATGTTTAAAGGCCATGATCTCAGAATTTCTGGCAGCAACAAAGAGCTTTTTAAAACAGAGGACTTCCTCTACTGAATGTAGATCAGAAATAACCATGTCTGGCAGGTGTATAGGCCCTTTTACTCCTAAAACTCTGTCTTTCAGTTAACCAAACAATCATCTGAGGAGGGGTGCCAAATAGAATTATCCCCATTCACAGATGAGGAAGTATCTCTAAGTTACTACAGAACCATGGAACAATTCTCAGAGCAAACGGATTCTAGTTCTGCCCTATTTAATACTGGAGTTTGATTTGTGTGGCTAGAAAATGAAGCATGTTTAAAACTCTAAGAGAAAAAAAAACTCTTGATGGTTATAAGTAGAAATCAGTATCAGGTAGTAATCTAAGAAGTATTCATTTCAAAAACAAAAGAATGACACGAAGACCCACACAACATACCTGCAAGGCAGAAGGCTCCTCGCTAGGGATCTGCTTTGCAAAATTAAGAAACACTTGATGGAAAGTATTATAGTTTCATGCATCTAATATGCATAGCTTCTACGTATGCACAGATATAGAATTTAAGCTTGCCTAATTATGCACATTACAACCTGTATCAAACCATGCTGGATTTAGCTTTAAAATAATCTGAAATGACTACTATAACATATGTTCTTTTAATTACAAGAGAACATCCTTCATTCTCTACACACCAACTCTTTTTGCATTTCCTTCAAAGTATACATACCATCACAATTTAGGGAGAGAGATCATCAAATATCATCAACATGCATTATAACTAACGTCTTGAACTTCAAGTTTTAACAGGAAGAGACAAAAAAAGGACTGAGTCACATTTGTAATCTGACTCTGCAGAGTCAAGAGAAATTCCCAGTGGAAAAAAAAAACAGAAAGGCTCTTTACCATCTAAAGCAGCTTCCAGAGTGGCAGAAGCAATATCTGTAGACTCAGTCACTTATTTTCCCTAAGCCTTAATTACTTCATTGTAAACCCACCCACAAGACCCTAATTCTGGCCCCTGGCTCTATTTCCAACCATATCGCTTGCTATTCTTTCCCTTCCTCACTCATCCTCTGCCACAAGGGCAGCCTACATGTCTCCGACATGCCGAACACATTACTGCTTCAGGGCCTTTGCACTTGCACTTTGCCTTGAAACACCTCTTCCTTCAGATCTTTGTGAGTTCACCCTGTCCTCTCTTTCAACTCTCCACTGAAATAGCCCTTCTGCAGGAAGGTCCCTAAGCAGCACCTGCCCACCCCTGCACTCTTTCCTATTTTTTTTTTTCATAGCATTTATCTCTACCTGACATTATTTGTTTTCCTGTTTATGGTTCCCACCCTCACTAGAATGTAAGATCCACGAGTGCTGGAACTTTGTTATCTTCCTATTTCCCAACTTTCAAAGAGTGTCAGCAAATAAGTGGAAGCTCAATAAATATTTGTAGAGAGGAAGGAGGGAGAGAAGAAGAAAAAATAATAAAAGCTTCATTTTTGTTCATCTGAAATTCCAAACAGGCAGCATGGTTTTAAGTTATTCCCATTAACTGGTTTACCGTGGGCAATGAATTGAGTAAAGTGAGAAATAACAGTTGTCCCCTTTTTTAAATATTAAGAAAAGAATAGTCACAAATACACATACCATTTACCATCTTAACCATTTTTAAGTGCTGAGATCGGCACACGTTTTTGGACTCAGGGGGCTTCAGAGGGCTTACCAAAACTCACCCTTCCTGATGTACTGCTTGTAAATCAACGAAAGACTTCCCCAGTCCACAAAAACTTGTGCTATGTTCTTAAATATTTACATTAAACAGATTAACATTTTTAAAATAGAAGGAAAATGCAATGCTATACACTTGTACTAAAGCAAGATAATTCTAGAATTTACCAAAAAAATTAATAAATAATTTACCATCAGTAGTGTGGTCCTGGTAATGGAACATCATTTAAAGCAATATAATTAACTTCTTCCCATCTTGTCAGTGTAGCTGAGGAACCTTGTTTAGTGATTATGTTAAACATTTACTTTTGAAACGCTTCATATACATGAGACTTGGTCACATGGCTTTTGTGGCCCCATTATACTAGGCTAAGAGATTCATACCTAATTTACAGATGGGGAAAGTGAGCCTCGGAAAAATTATCACTTGCCCAAGGTCAACACATTGAGTAGCAAAGCTGGTACTCACGTCAGGCCTTCTAATGCAAAGTTTGGGGCCTTTCTGCTATACCAGGCTGTGAAAATGACTTTCCTAAATCTAACAGCCCTGCTTTTCCATCTCCTTTTATTATCTACTTTGCTCTTCAGAGTCATTCTATACTGAACTGAAATTTCTTCCATCAGCACTCATATAAAAGGGTGTTTTTTTGTTTTTTGTTTTAGCTCAGCCTATGAATTTTCTAGTCTAGCTTCTTAGCTACAAAAAACACCTTCCCTCACAAAGTGGCCCTACATGCCACCTGGCAGCTCAGACCTCACTTTAGGAAACACAACTTAATTTAATGGGGTGCTAGGAAGCAAGCTTAGGATGCATCCAGCATTTTGATATAGTGTTTCTGACCAGACGGTATTCACTTGCTCCTAAACTTACCCTTGTGTTATCGTGAGAGTGCTTTTTTCGATAACTACAGCAATAACCAAGGAGGTGAAGGTCATGGTTTTGATCCGTCGAGGGGTCAGTTCCTTTTATTCAGGCTCTAAGATGTTATTGCTATGATTGGCCCCATTCCAGGGGCAGCCCCATTTCAAGTTACAGAGTGGAACTGGGTGGATGGATCAGTGAAAATCCATTACCTTACCAGGGGGCTAAGCAGCAAATACTCCCACCTGCACTCTTTCCACCAATAGCAACTATGAAATTTCTAGAATATATCTGAGTACATGCTGGGTGTCCAGTTGAGTGTAGGATACAGTGAATGGTTACAATGTAAACTTTAATACCAATTCAGTGTTAATCAGCTAAATAAGGAGTCCCTACTCTATTCCTGGCACTATGCTGTGTGCTATAGATATGGCAATAATCAGGGAAGATACTGTAGAGCTTACAAACTAGAAACTAGAGTATGTTCCTATAATCTATTCCTATAGTAATTCCTATAGTAATAAGCCAGTGTCATCTGGTGAAGTTCTTATGTACAAAGGACTGTAGTGGCTACAAGGATAAAATACCATTCTTGTCCTTAGGATTCCACATATAAAACAAAAAACAATAGGTAAACTCTCAAAAATTATATATGTAATATACACACACATATGTGTGTATGTATAAAATATTTAAAATAACTGACATTCTATGAAGAGAATGTTGAGAAATGCTCACTAATGTTCGCTCCTGTTATTATTTTTTTAAACTTTATTTTTTGGGAGAGAAAGCAGGGGAGGGGCAGAGAGAGAGGGAGATAGAAGATCCAAAGATCTGGCGCTGTCAGCACAGAGCCAGATGTGGGGCTCAAAGTCACTAACTGTGAGATCATGATCTGAGCCAAAGTCAGACACATTACTGACTGAGCCACCCAGCCATGCCAGCTCCTGTTAGTATTAAGCACATCTCTTCACAATGTCTTTGTGGTAAAACAGTAGAATTTATCTCCACAGCATTGCTGGGCATCTGTGAGACAGCTTTCATTTTATTTGCACATGGGCATATACTGAGCAGGCTGTACTCTTTAGGGACGTTGGACAGAAGTATGTTTCATAATGTAATTTTTCAAAGGCTATCAACTGTAAGCTAACTGGGAAAAATCTAGGTCACAAGAAATTGGGTCACTGTAAAGTTTTTCCTCAAAAGAGTTTTAAACTTTCCCACAATAAAATTGTTGTTAGAAGAAGATAACCCAGCCTTTGAACATGAGGTTAACATAGATCAGAAGCTGGCATCCTCATTGCTCTGAGGTTAGCATCTGTGTGTAGATGCGAAGATCATGGACATGGGAATCACAGAGACCTGGATTTGAATCTGGGCTCTGAAATGTACTAACTGGGTATTCCTGCGTGAGTTGGGGAGTCTCTTAGGTTGATGGCTTTGTTAACCATAAAATGGGCTTAACCAAGACTACCTCCAGAAATGGCTGGAAAGATTAAATAATGTAGATAAAGCACTTAGCCTAGGGACTAGCTTATAATAAGAACATGACAGCCGTGATGATGTTCATGTTGATGATGATAATGATGATGATGATGACGACATTGACAATGATGAAGCAGAAGACAACCAAGATGGGGAGGGTGATAACCATGACATTGATAAGCTCAGTGATTCTTTCCGTCTCCCACCTAACCTTCACCTTCACCCATGATGCTATTCCCAAGGCCAATTTTAGATATCCAGTATAGTAGATCAAAAAATAACAGAATTGTGTATCATTACAGGGCTAAACTCTTTGAACTATGTTTCTACGTCTATAAACAAACTTGAAATTATTCCTCCTGAGCCTTCTGGCCAGGCCCCCCTGTGAGCAGGAACTTATGCTCGTAAGACGATTGTTTGCTTTCACAAAGCTGACAGGCCCAGGTGGGGATTCAACTTGGATAATATCTTGGTCTTACTAGCACCATACTCATAACCAACAGAGCTAACTAGTCTGACCTGACCTGAAGGAAGCATGAAATCCCAAACTAGTCCCTGAGGTTTTTCCCTTGGCTCTACAAGGGGAAGACAGTTTTGCAGAACTGTCTGCAAAAAAAAAAAAATTTTTTTTATTATTGAGCTCCTTTTCTATCCTCAGCATATTTTCCTTTGGAATAATTTTCTCCAGATTACAGGGATTCCTTGGGAGAAGGCCTGGGAAGAAGGTAGCCTGTGTTTCCTGAGAACAACAAGTCCATTTCATTTTGAGGATCAAATAGGCACAAAATTACATGTCATGGAAACATGAATAAATCAGGATACTCTGAAACCCTACAAGGACAGCAGAAAACAGGGAAATTACAGCTTTACGTTGCAACTACATCTTCTTTGCAGTGTGAAAAAAAATCCATTACTCTATACATGACAAAGAGATATCCGAACGACACTCTATTTTTTCACACACTCTTTCTACCTACGAGGTTTTAATGCCCTTAGATAGTAGAATTTTGGCAGACTGGATAAAATGCAGGTTGTGAATATCATGTGACTTAAAATATGCTGGGAAGGGGATGCCTGAATGGCTCAGTCAGTGGAGTGTCAGATTCTTGATTTCAGCTCAGGTCATGATCTCATGGTTTATGGGATCGAGCCCCGGTAAGGCTCCGTGCTGACAGCAGAGAGCCTGCTTGGGATTCTCTCTCCCTTTCTCTCTGCCCCTCTCCTGCTCATGCATGCATATACTCTCTCAAAATAAATAAATAAACTTAAAAAATATGCTGAGAAGAGTAAAGCAACATAACGAGCTTTCACACAAGACTTGGCTTCTGTCTTAGCAAGAAGATTCCTTTCACCTGCAGCTAGTCCAGTCTAGTGATACATGTTGCAAAATCCTCACTCACTTGGCTATGGGGCTTTCGAAACCCTCATAAATTTTAAATGGGAGTCAAGACTGAATTGTCAGATAAGTATCTCATCATATGGGATTTTTATTTAGGAATTAGAACACTAAGGATTGACTTAACATGAAGTCAATCAAATATTTTTATTGAACATGTTATTCTTTAGATTTTAGCCATTTTGTATTTTAAACACGATCACATTTTATTAAGAGCTGGAAGATACAGGTTTCAGTGCAAATAATGAAAACCCTGAGACATGGAAATTGATTCGCTTGAGGGAAACTTAGTGATGGTTCTCTGCTTTAAACTAGTTCCCGGAACCATTCTGGTGGGAAATTTGATAAAAGTTGAATTGTGAAATAGTTTAATTGGTTCAAATGACAATTAGCACGCTTACCGAGTACTTCTATTGCCTCACAGTGTTGTGCTAAGCACTTTACAGGCATATCTCATTTAATGAACACAACTCTTTGAACTTGATAATTGTGATGAAATGAGAAGAAAAGCTTGTTGAGCTACAAACTTTAAACAGCATCATGGGAAAGGAATATCCAAACCTCCCAAATACTGTAAAAAATAAAAATAAAAATAAAATAAAATAATATTTGATTTAGCACCCCCTAGTGTGAAGACTGGGGAAAGCAATTCCCAGTCAAAACTGGTTTTGATTTCATTCGTCATTCTTTCATTCCACAAATATGTGTGGTTTCCTTGTTGTATGCAAGACGGTGTGATAGTGCTGGTATTGAGTAGGGGATAAAACAGACCTGCTCCTGCCTTCAAGAAACTCATAGTCTCATCTAAGACACCTAAAGTAAGACAAAAAAAGCACAGTTGCAAACTGTGATGAAGACATGGATGGATATAAGTCAGGTCCTGTGATAGAAAGTAAGAGGGGTTCTGTTCAGGGATGAGTATGAAGTCGGGCTGCAGAGTTCTCTGGGCAGAGAGAGCATGTGTGGAGGTGCCAAGGGCCACAGATGCTTGGTGTTTGGGGGAATCCCACTGTGGTTGGAACATTGTGAAGGGAGATGCAAACATTAGGTTGGAGAGAGGAATAGGAAGGACTCAATGAAGATGGACGTGATTGGGAGTATTTGTTCTAAGTGTGAAGGAAATGGTTAAAAGTTCAGACTGCATGGGAGCTGGTGAGATCCATGTGCCATGAAGACCTCTGTGACCTCTCTGTGAAAGAGGCTCAAGACGAATGAGAGTCTGCTCCTTACTGGGAAGGGAGTAAGGGACAGTAAGGAGGCTCTGTAGGAGCTGATGTAGGAGATGATAGTAATTTGGGTTGGATCAGTGGTTCTCAAATTGGGGAGACTTTGACCCCAGGAGACATTTGGCAATGTCTGGAGACATTTTCAGTTGTATCAAAGTGAGGGTTCCCACTGGCATTCAGTGTGTAGAGAATAGGGACACCACTAACAGTCCCACAATGCACAGGACAGCTTCTCCCAGCAAATAATTTTCTGGCCCCAAATGTCAGTAGTCAAAAGGCTATAAACCCTAGGGTAGAGGTTTAGCAAAAGTAATAGAGACAAGGAGATAAATTTTAAAAATGTTTAAACTATGGAATGTATGGGACTAAGTGATGGATGGACATAGTGTGGTGAGGGAGAGGGATGTTAACAGGTGTGACTCCCCAGAACCCTGGCTTGAACAAACGTGGGTTGTCATTTACTAAGATGGAAAGGCCCATGGTAGGAGCCAGATAGCAACAGGGAAGAAATAAATAACTCCTCTTCGAATATGTCATGTTTGAGGTACCTGTGAGATAGCCAAGAGGAGATGTGAAGTTGACCTTCTGAGTCTATAGATTAATCATAATCGTTATAGTAATTAAATTATTGAGCAGTTATAATGTGCCAGACTTCATTCTAAGAATTTTTGGTACATTATTTTATTAATCCTACTGACAGTAAGGATCAATGTTCATTCTCTGAATCCTCCTGATAGATACTTAAGTTTCCAAATTATGTGCAACAGATATCATTCTAGTCCTCAAAATTTTTCCTTCAGCATAGGAAACATATTGCTGAAAGCTAAAAGTAAATATTATGCCTTCCCTAATAAAACAGAATGTGTCAGGAAGATAAAACAGCCTAACCACCATGCCATCAAAGATACTCAAAATTATATTTGTCATTACTCCAAAAGCTTTCATCATCTTTATTTTAGAAAATATCCTGAAAGTGTTTATCTTATTTCCTCTGATTTGAATAAAATAGCAGAATTTTACCCCCCAAAGGACACTACCTTTAGGAAACAGAAGCATGATCTCTAGGAGCAGTTTAACATTCCAGGAGAGCCTTCTGCCATTTAATATTCTTTCGAAGCCATCTGGCCCTCCATTTTCCTGGCCAAATGATACAATGTCTTCAAAATACATTTCCAACATTAGCAGATGCAGCTAACTCAAGTCAGGAAGCCTGAAGGAATGGAACCACTCCATTCTAAGTTACATGATACGTAAGTCACTCTCTGATACCCACCATGGATGTCTGGGAGCACTTTTGCTTATTTAGTCTGAGAGAAAGAATCTTAAATAGCAAGGCTATGAAAGCTCATATTGTTACAATGAGCCCGATCACAGGAGTGAGGTTCAGCCAGACCTCACTAAAAATGGGACTCCAGTTAGGAATTTGTTACCAACACCAACTTCTGGGAGGGTATATTTGTAATTTGCCCTAGGGCTAAAGTTTCAGGTCAACTCACATTAAAGTAGAAAATAAAGTACTTTGTTCAGGTGAGAAAGAACTGCTCAACTCAGAATCTAGGAATACAAAGGATTCGTGATTCTCATTTGTCTTGGGGCAGTCTTTTCAGAGATTTTTCTCCAGTTTCTTCCTTTCCTCTATTTCTCCTCCACCCAGAACCTGACAGATTTATATCAGATGAGAAGAAAAGGTCTGGTAAGCCTGCGTCCTTCTTGTCATTCCTGGAGGTACCCATCCATCTACAGGGACAAATGAGGTTTCAAATGGCACACTGCATTGTGTTTTCTGTTCTTTCGGGTTCTGGGTTTCTAGATACCTTCAGGAAAACAAAATCTAGAATTTCTGAATTCTCTGGTTGGCTAGGGCACATTGAAAATCCCTGTCTTACAGTCAACACCGTTTCCTGCCCCTCATTACACAACTTCCTTAGCTGTTCTAAAAGTGGCTTAGGGATTTTTTTTTCCCTAGGGAAAGAGGAGGGTCAGGAAGCTGAGTAGCAAGATAAAAAAGCACAGTTCTGGGAGTGCTGGTTCTAACTCCGGTCCCTCTACTGAAATTAGCCACATGGGCTGAACAACTTGATACCACCTCATTACTCCCCCTCGGTATCTTGTGTCAACGCACACGAGCTCCCTGATCAGAGAAATGGCCCTTCCTTATCTTCAGTAGATCCCAAAACAGTATTGTACATGAAGACTATATAGCCATACGAATGTTTTTTTGATTGAAACTTCAAGGTAGGGTGCTTTTCTACTTGCAACATGTTTTTTGTTTTTTGTTTTTTTACTTTTCCATTCATTTTTCTGGAAGAGAATATCCCTTTTGGGTACAGGTGAGGGAGGGGGGAGTCATCCAATGATTTTTGCAATTTCCCAAAAATATATAATTTATTGAATTCTTTTAAAATATGCACGTCTACCACTGAGGAATATAAAACACTAATTCACCAAAAAGATGAACTTCTAGTACCTTCCCTCTCCTTTTACCTCCTATCCAAGTTGTGAAGTTGCATCCACTCTGGGTTTTGTGTCTGTGGTCTCACAACCAAACATCATTAGCTGCCTCCAGGACCTACCTGTGTCCCAATGGCTGGTTGGAAACTAGTTTGAATCCTGTAGAGAATGAAAGCTAACCTTGACTGAGCTCACAGTCTGGACCAGGCACCATGCCACATGTTTACACCTGGTGGTTAGTTCATTTAATTATTAATGGATAATGAACTCATATGCATTTTTACACTGGTGGTAGATAATTATCTTTAACTGTTAAAATAATACGTGCTTATTTAAGAAATGTAGGCAAAAGTGAAAATAAGCTGGGGGCAGGGAGAAGGGAACAGTCATAACCCCGTTCCCCAGAAATAATCACTGTTCAGTGTATTTCTCCACAATAATTTTTATAAGGTTTGCCTTTAAAAAAAACCCCTAGTTGTAACGATATAATATGTATAATTATAATGTATGTAATCTAAATATAACTATGCATAATCACAATAATAATGTACATACCATGATTTAAAATTGTTCTTCAGTTAACACTAAAACTTCTTTTTGTTTGATTTGCTGTGGTTCCTTTTTTTTAAACAGCTGCATTTTATTCCCTCTATGGCTATATCATATTTGTCTTAATCACTGTGAGGTTGAGCATGGGCATTTAAAGCAACTTACAAAGGTCAGAAAAAAAAAACTTACACTGTCATTTTAAGTTAAAAAGAAGAAATCCAAGTGAAGCTATGCAAAGAAATCAAAACCTTAAAAATACATTAATATTCTTTTAAAATTATTTCAGAGGGCATGCATGATTCAGAATTTTATTGAGCATACTAAAAGGCATTCCAATTAATCAATGTGACTGAAATATGTTCTCATGTCCTCCCTCTCCTCAAAAAATAACTCTATTGGAACCTGAATGCCCTGAGTTCTTTATGTACTTTTAAAACATAGCTAAACATGTATGGCAGAGAGATATGGAAAGCAAGCTACTGTTTCTAACAAGGAGTTATCACGTCCCACTGGCAACATCCTTTGGTAAAAATAGTCATTAGACTCAATGCATTAGTTTCCTAGGGCTGCCATAACAAAATCCCACAGAGTGGGTGGCTTAAACAACAGAAATTTATTTTCTTATCGTTCTGGAGGCCAGAAGTCTAAGATCAAGGTGCTGGTGGGGCTGATTTCTTTGGAAGCCTTTCTTGGCTTACCTTCTCACTATGTCTTCACATGGTCTTTTCTCTGTGTGCACATGTCTGAGTCCAGATTCCCTCTTCTTATAAGAACATCAGTCACATTGGGCAAGGGCCCACCCATGTGACTTCATTTTACATTAATTACCTCTTTCAAAGTCCTGTCTCCAAATACAAGTCACATTCTGAGTTCCCGGGGGTTAGGACTTCAACATGGGAATTTGGGGATGGGTGGAGAAAACAACTCAGCCTATAACACTGAGCAAGAGTAGCAGTGAGAGCTCTCCATTTTCCTTTCCTACTAGGATATCCGATTAACAAATAATATTCCTTCTTAAAATAAAAGAGAAAAGAAAAGCAAAGAAAAGAAAAAAGAAAAAGAGGAAAAAGAATAACAGATGTAACTCCTCTCTAACACCCGCCACCCTACACCACCACCAAGAAAGACATTTTTTTGAGCTAATTTTCTTTATTCAGAGTCTCATATCTTGTGTGCATTGGGCATGTTTTCAAATCTTGGGCAAGATCTCAGAATAGCAAGGGGCACAACTTTTGCACTAAATTCCTTTAAGAAATAGCCCCAGACTTGCTGCAATTTTGAAAAAAAAACAAGACTTAGAAAGAAAAAGAAAAAAATGTTAATACAGTTGCTGTCGCTGACATATCCTTGAGACCAACTTCCTGGTACTTGATGCCACAGAACACTGCTCTTCCACAGTCCCCTCACTGCTTATCCCAACTTCAACCCAAACCAAAAACAAACCCTATTTTCTTCTCAGAACCCAATCATAGAATTTCCTACCAAATCCAAACACCTAAAAATCTCCCCTTGAAAAGATCCTAAATTTAAAAACAATAAATTTTTTAAAAACACTTCATTTTGTAAAGATTTTGTTAAAGACCAGCCACCTAAACTTAAATGCAAGAAAGAAGTCGATTTTAAATGGAAACAGTCCAGGGAAGGCTCTTCTTTGAAGAAATGGCCACTGGCTCTTTTGTTCTTTTATTTTTGCAGGAGACACGGTGAGGGATTTTGTATCCCCTTCCATATCTTTTTGTGAAATCTAATCCTGTTTTGCTAGAGGTTTCCTTCCCTGTTCAGTTTGCCATGCCAGGGGGGTGAAAAGTTGCATTTTAACCCAGCAGAGGGCTTTCTCAAGTTTATTAACACAGTACTGCTGAGGCGAGTCAGTCCCCCAGTGACCGCTCTGGCTCCCAGATGAAATATCCACTTTCCTTACGATATGTTATTGTAAATATAATACCAAAAGATTATTGTATTTTGGACTAGGTGACTGATTCTGAATTTCCTGGCTTTACTGGAATGAAAATAAAAGACCACACAATACTGTAATGGGAACACATCTGGGCAGGCCACTTTTCCTTTCGTATGGATGGTGAGAGTATGGGTTAAAATGTAAGACTCCTGGGTCTTTTCATGTTTTGTGAACTTAAGCAGGCAAATGTAGACCCAGATCACCTGCACAGTGATGCGAGGGCCTCCCCTTTGGTTAGGAACCTACCAACTATGGATTATTCCATGTGATAGAGGGGATGATGTTGTACTCCTTACATCTGCTATTCTATCAAAATGTAAGAAGAGGAACACCTCTGACTAAACCAAATGTGGTCATTTCAGGCTAATTAACTTTCTGCTTCTCTGTGGCCAAAGGCTGGACTGCAGTCCTATGAGGTCCACTTTGTAAGAAAATATGGACACAAGAGGAAACACTGGAGAGCAGATGGATTCAGGAAAATCCCTAGAAAAACCAAAATGAGCAGTTACCTGCCAACACACTTAGCATGGTAGCAGTGTGAATCATTTATACGATTCATTTCTATTTATTAACTGTCTGTGTCTTCTACTGTAAGTTCTATGAAGGCAAGGATTGATTGAAGGAATGAAGAATTGAATGAAAGAATGAATCACAGCACCCCAGAAAAAAGACAGGATTTGCATTTAGAAGCCTTATGTATGAATCCTAAGAGATTTAATTCTCTAATCCTAATTTAAAAAAAGGTTTTTTTCAAATTATTGAGACAGAGAGAAACAGAGCACAAGCAGGGGCAGAGAGAGAGACACACACACAGAATCTGAAGCAGGCTCCAGGCTCAGCTGTCAGCACAGAGGCTCGAACCCATGATCCATGAGATCATGACCTGAGCCAAAGTCAGACACTTAACCTACCCAGCTACCCAGGCGCCCCCTCTAATCCTAATTTTTTAAATAGAATGCCTGTGTTCCTTACACCATGCTGAGAATTTTAATCCTCGCTTTTCTTCCCTGAAATAAAAACAGCTAATACTTTCTGAAAGTTGTTTGAGTTCCCTATACTTGGATGACCAACTGTCCCAGTTTGCCTGGGACTGACAAGGTCCCCAGGATATGGAATTTTGGTGCTAAAATGAGAAAATTCTGGGAACGCCAGGATGAGTGGGTCGTGCTGTGACAATGAATGAGTTGTTTTTTATTCATTTTGATCTCATTAATCTCCACCAAAGCTCTGTTGGACAAGTAGATACTTTTATTATTCCATTTCACAGATGAAGCTATGAAGGCTCAGACATGTTAAGCAACAAAAACTCGGGACTGTCAGGGCACCGGGGTGGCTCAGTCAATTAAGCATCACTTTGGCTCAGCCCATGATCTCAAGGTTTGTGGGTCTGAGCCCTGCATTGGGCTCTGTGCTGACAGCTCAGAGCCTGGAGCCTGCTTCGGATTCTGTGTCTCCCTCTCTCTCAAAAATAAACAAACATTTTTTAAAAATTAAAAAAAAAAAACTAGAATTGTCATATTCAGGAGCCTGTGGACTAGCTAGCATGAATCTACACTGCTTCACATCCAGAAAAGGGGACCTTTAGGAACCACCTCCTGGATCTTACCTGGTGATTGAAATGATGATCATGAATTCAAGTATAGCATGTGGCTATCTGCAAAGCCCTTTCTGGTTTCACTCTGCAGTGAAGGGATGGCATTAAAACTAAGTTATAGTCAACCCAGGTTGACCATCTATTGGGAACTTTGTGGTCCATTACTCTGGGCTCCAGTGAACCAATTTCACTTCTGTTTATAGAGAAGACACCAGAGAGCAGGAGAGGAAGGGAGAGAGAGATTAATCTTCATCAGCAAGTTATTTCCTCCAAAGGGACTTTCTGATCATTATTGTAACGAAATATTTCTTTCTCCAAAGTCTGCGCTAAGGTTGAGAGAGCAACTTTAACTGAGGAATAAATGAGGGCCTTAAAGTGGTGAGGTTGTAAATTGCCCATCAGGTCTGAGGATTCATGGTTGGCTGCCTTCTTTCTATTTATCTCCAAGAGTTCCTGGTCCTCCACCTGGGATTGCTCATACTAATATGTATTTTTCAGTTTAGCCAAATCTCAGAGTGATAGGCAAGAAGAAATTTAATAAGGTCGAGGAGACAGATGCATTCAACGAACATACTGAAAACTTTTTTCAGTGGTAGGTCAAGCAGCCTTATGCAGTTTAACTGAAAACAAATTCCTTAGAAATGAAGCCTACAACTACATACCAGAATCTTGAAGACAACACAGAAAACTCACCTGTTTTCAATTATGTCTGATGATGTATTATTATATTTGTAAAATGCGATGATTTTTTTGGACACCTCTTTGCTCCCCCTCCCCCAACTGCCTTTATAATTGGGCGCGAAACCTTATCTTGACAGTAAGGCTTTCTACGACACATCTCCAGTCTCCTTTTTCTCTGTTCTCCAATCCTCTGGTCAAATTGGACCTTCCTCTCTTGCCTCCATGCCTTTATTCAGGCCAACGCTTCCCCATTCTTCATCTCCACCTATGAATCTTGTCATGGACACCTCTTTCTCCTCTTTTTCAGTTTAAAGCACTCTTTTTTTTCATTTTGGAGTAGGACTCTTGCCCAGGTTGAGCCTGGGTTCATGGGTTCCTGGGGCTGAACCTATTTTCGGCTCTAGAACTGGGCATGTGATCTAGACCTGGTCAAACAGAGGTTTGGTATATTATGCTGGATTTATCAGGAGAGAGTGGCATTTTCTTTCTGGTGGAGTGATAAGAGCTGCTAACATGGGAGGCGCCTGAGGGAGCTGGTGTCTATCCTTAGCTCCACAAGGAAGAAACCTGTTTGAAAGCAAAGCCAGTGCAACGTAAAAAGAGTCATGAGTTGGAAAGACTGCTCTCTTACAGCATCATTTGGATATCCTGGATCCAAATGCCCCGAGGCAGGACACCCCCAGATTTTTTTTTAAGTTAGCTAAGTCAATGCAGGTTTCCATTTTTGCTTAAACTAGAGTTGGGCTTCTGTCATTAAAAACCAAAAACCAAAAAAAAAAAAAATTAAAAAATTAAAAAAATTAAAAAAATAAAAACCAAAAACCCAAATGTCTCCATTATACAAACCCTACTCATAATTATGGTTTTTTTTTCAAAGGTTGCCAAATTCCTAAAGCTTTCTCAGCTTCAAAAGAGGGTAAGCCTTTTTATTTCAAAATCTCCTAGTACTCTGTATCTAATAAAAATTATCATTATTATTATAGATAAAGGGGAAAATACTAGGGAACAACATTGGATTGACTTAAACCACCGGTCAGATTTTCTAGCACACCTGATATTATCTTTTTCAGCTCCTTTTTGGTCACAGGTGTATTAAAACTTCTGCATAGTTCTTGCTCATTGTTGATAGCTTTGTTAAATTAGAAAAATCCTTTTTGAAGGCAGGATAAAAATGCTTCGGACTCATGACAGTCCAACTCTTAGGAGTTTATTCAAATGAAATAATATAAAAGTAGAAGCTGTTCATTCCAGTATTACTGGCAGAGCACAACTGGAAATTATTTCAGTATTCCATAGCAATAGACCATAGCCACTCCTTCCATTTCTGAAACCAGTATTGAAATCCTCAGGGATTTTCCTAGATACCAGGATGTTCTTCTAGTGTCTGGATTAATTAATTTAACAAGCTACCTTCCTGGGAAATGAGTCTTAGTCAGTTGTTGGTGTGCAGGAACGATAGCTGTGATCAGTACCTGTGGGGAAGTGACACTGGGCAGAGGGAAAATGAACCGTGATGCAGTCCTAACAAGGCTTTAGCCAAACCCAAGAGCCCTGGAGCTGTAATGACCCTTCAGAGTGGTCCTGCATCACCTGTTGTTACATGTGGGCTGCCCGTGGGAAAGAGACATGACTTTGGGTAAAAAGGCAATCTTTAGTCAAGGCCAAGTCCTGGAGAGGCATTCAACCAAGAGCTTGAAGCAGCCAACACTGCCAGCATTTGGGAGAAGGGGCACATCAGTCCTGAACAGGGGACCTGGACTGAGTAGATCAGTGTCCTCTATAGGGGTCAACACTGATCCATGCCGAGCTGGTAAGATGCTGTTGTCCAAGAGTTTGAAATGGGAGACAAGGAAACCAGAAATGGGGAGGCAAGCTTACTGCAGTGTTTGAGGCAAAGTCTGCAAACTCATGTGATCCTCAAAGCCACGTGGTCCCTGCCTTTCTCTATGCCTGGCTGTTCAATGAGTCATTGGATTTAATTTGTTTCTGATACCAAGAAAACATTAAATACTTTGTCAACAATCCTCAGGGTATTATGAATATGATGGACTATGCAGCCATCAAAATGATAATAATCTCATTTTTAAAATAATGTCAAACACAAAAGTGTGTCCAAATACAATTTTAGGTGAAAATAACAGAACAGAAAATAATGTTTCTCTATGTAAACATTAGTAAGTAAAAGCAACAAGTACATCCAAGGACATTATCAAAAAATGTCTGTCTGTGAACAGACAACCTACAGAATGAGAGAAAGTATTTATAAATCATATACCTAGTAAAGGTCTAGGATCTAGAATCTTTTAAGAGCTTTCAACAGCTCAACAACAAAAAAGACAGCTTAATTAAAAAATGGGGAAAGGACTTGAATAGGCCTTTCTCCAAAGAAGAGATACAAATGGCCATAGATGCTCAATGTCATTAATCATGAGGCAAATGTATATTGAAACCACAATGAGATACCACTTCACATCTATTAGGATTGCTATTTAAAAACAAATGGAAATCACAAGAGTTGGCAAATATGTCCAGAAAATGAAACCCTTCGGGGGCACCTGGGTGGCTCAGTCTTAAAGCGTCCGACTTTGGCTCAGGTCATGATCTCATGGTTCGGGAGTTCCAGCCCCACATGTTCAAATGTCCATCACAGAGGAACGGATAAACAGATAGTGATAGATCCATACTTTGGAATATCATTCGGCCCTAAAAAAAGATGAAGGACTGGTACATGGCACAGACTTTGAAAACATTATGCTCTATGAAAGAAGACAGACACAGAAGGCCACGTGCTATAGGATTCCATTTCTCTGAAATCTCCAGAATAGGTAAGTCCTTTGAGATAGAATGCAGATTGGTGGTTGCCAGGCGACCCGGGGAAAGGAAACCGGGCAGTAGCTTGCTTCATGTGCTCATGTGCGTGGGGCTTCCTTTTGGGGTAATGAAAATGTTTTGCAACTACTTAGAATGGGTGGTCGCGTGACATTATAAGTGCACTAATGGCCACTGGATTGTTCACTTTAAAAATGGTTAAAATGTGAATCTCACCTTGATTTTTAAAAAGGTAATAAAAATCAAAGATAACAGTGGGGGAGTCATTTGATTAGAAGGGGTTTTCAGAAATCTATTACCATACCATATGCATATCGGCAGATTCTTTTTGCTTTGGGGTAAACAATTACTTGCTTCCTACAAGAATTAGAACAGGTGAGTATGAGAGAAGTAATTCTCAGAGTGTGCGTGATCAGCATGCTCCCTGTGGAGAGAATGCCCCAAAATAACACATCCCCAACAATGTAACTTTGGAATATCAAGTGCTTGCAGTCGGCTCTTGTCCTTCCCAGAAGTCTCCATCCTGTCATTTAATTAGGCCCAGTTTAATGCAGTTTCATCGTTGGCAGTTGAATATGTTGGATCACACATTGTATTGGTAGGCTTTATTTGTAGCACCTTTCAAAAATATTCTCATTAAGTCTTTTGTTATACATTTTCTAGTATAAAACATAAGCATCGTATACTTCCTTATGAACACTCCTATAAAAATGGAAACAGGAAATAAAAATAGCCATCATCCTATCACCTAGAACGGAAGGATTAATCTTTGGTTATATATGTATGTATTCACACCTACACGTATACAGTTACACAGGTGCATTCTGGGCAACAAATAGTATTATGCTGTATATGCTGTATATTTTTCACTTTCTATCATGAGCAATTTTCTCTGTCATTATTCTTCTAAAATAGCATTTTTAAAAAAAATTTTTTTAACATTTACTTATTTTTTTAAGAGACAGAGAGACAGATCACGAGCAGAGGAGGGGCAGAGAGAGGGACACACAGAATCAGCAGCAGGCTCCAGGCTCTGAGCTGCCAGCACAGAGCCCGATGCAGGGCTCGAACCCACGAACTGTGAGATCATGACCTGAGCCGAAGATGGACACTCAACCGACTGAGCCACCCAGGTGCCCCTAAAATAGCATTTTTAATGTATAGCTGTACCATAACATATGAAACTGATTATTTCTTTCAGACATGTAAGGTTTTCCCCCAGTATTTCTGCAATCTAATCTTTCATTGTGCTCCATTATTGTTTTTAATGTTTATTTATTTTTGAGAGAGAAAGAGAGGAGTGGGAAGAGGCAGAGAGAGAGGGGGACAGAGGATCTGAAGCGGGCTCTGTGCTGATAGCAATAAGCCCGATGAGGGGCTTGAACCCACGAACCGTGAGATCATGAGCTGAGCTGAAGTTGGACACTCAACCGACTGAGCCACCCAGGCGCCCCTCACTGTGCTCTATTATAACCATTCTTTCATTCAGACGTACATTCTTGGTGGTAGGAGGTAGCTTCCAATTTGCACTAAAATATTTGCAATTTCACTATAAAGAACAATGGGATGGAATTCCCTGTATTTAAGCCTTTTTGTGTATCACTGATTATTTTCTCCAAACAACCTTTGTTGGTTGAGATATAATTGACACATAATGTTATATTAGTTTCAGGTGTACAACATAATGATTCTGTATTTGTGTATACTGTGAACTGGTCACCACAGTTAGTTGAAATCCATCACCACACATAATTACAATTTTTGTTCCGGTGATGAGAACTCTTAAGATCTACTCTCAGCAACTTTCAAATATGCAATACAGTGTTATGAACTATAGTTGCCATGCCGTACATTACATCCCCTGGACTTATGTCTTTTAAAACTGGAAGTTTGTACATTCATTCATTTTGCCCGACCTCCTTTCCCCTCCTCTAGTCACCACCAGTCTATTCTCTGTATCTACAAGTTCAGTATTTTTGTTTGTTTGCTTGTTTGCTGCTGTCAGATTCCACTTATAAATGATAACATACACTATTTATCTTTTTTTCTGTCTTATTTCACTTAGTCTAATGCCCTCAAGATCCATCCATGTTGTCACAAATAACAAGATTTCCTTCTTTTATATGGCTGAAAAATGTTCCATTTTGTGTGTATATATACACATACATGATAGATAGGTAGGTAGGTAGGTAGGTAGATTGATTGATAGATATCACAAATTCTTTATTAATCCGTCCATCCATCTGGAGGCAACGTAAGTTGCATCCATGTCTTAGCTATCATACATATGCTGCAATGAACATGGGGTGCATGTATCTTCCTGAGTTAGCATTTCGTTTCCTTTGGATAAATAGCCAGAAGTGGAATTACTGGATCATTTGGTAGTTTTGTTTTTCAGTTTTGGAGGCATCTTCATACTGTTTTCCATAGTACCTGCACCAGTCTACATTCCCACCAACAGTGTGCCTTTTCTCCATATCCTCGCCAACATTTCCAATTTATTGTCTTTTTTATTTAAAAAAAAAAAAAAGCCATTCTAAGAGGTGTGAGAGATCATTTCATTGTGATTTTGATTTGCATTTCCCTGATGATTTGTGATGTTGAGCACTTTTTCAAGTACCTGATGGCCATCTGTAGGTCTTCTTTGGTAAAAACAAAACAAAACAAAACAAAAAATAAAAACCAAAAAAAACCCCACATATATATTTAGGTCCTCTGACCATTTTTAATCAGATCGTCTTTTGTTATTGAGTTGAGTAAGTTCTTTATACATTTTGGATATTAACCCCTTGTCAATTATATGATTGGCAAATATTTTCTCCCATCCCATAGGCTGCCTTTTCATGTTATTGATAGTGTCCTTTGCTGTGCAGAAGCTTTTTAGTTTGATGTAGTCTACTTGTTTATGTTTGCTTTTGTTGACTTTGCTATTGGTGTCCAATCCAAAAGATATCATTGCCAAGACCTATGTCAAGGAGCTTACTGCCTATGTTTTCTTCTAGGAGTTCTGTGCTTTCAAGTCTTCTATTCAACTCTTTCATCCATTTTGAGTTTGTGTGTGTGTGTGTGTGTGTGTGTGTATGTGTGTGTGGTATAGAATAGGGGTCCAGTTTCATTCTTTTGCGTATGGCTCTCCAGTTTTCCCAGCATCATTTATTAAAGAAACTATCCTTTCCCCATGGTATATTCTTGGCTACTGTATTGTAGATTAACTGACCATATATTCGTGGGTTTATTTCAGGGCTTTCCATTCTGTTCCATTGATCTGTGTGTCTGTTTTTATGCCAGGATCATACTATCTTGGTTTGTAGTATAGTTTGAAACCAGGAAGCATGATGCCTCCAACGTTGTTCTTCTGTTTTTTTCAGCCCAATTGCCTTGACTATTTGGGGTTTGTGATTCCACACAATTTTAGGATTTTTTTAAAATTTCTGTGAAAACGCCATTGGAATTTTGATAGAGACTGTGCTGAATGTGTAGATTGCTTTGGGTAGTGTGGACATTTTAACCATGCTAATTCTTCCAGTCCGTGAGCATAGAACATCTTTCCATTTATTTAGGTCTTCTTTAATTTCTTTCACAGTTATATTCTTAAAAATAAATTCCTACAACTGGAAATATCTAGTCCAAAGGAAAAGTTGGAAGTTTTTAATATGTTTTGAAAACTTCCTGTTAGGTGATCCCAATTTCCCAACTACAGGGCGTAAGATTGTGTCACTGTTCTACATTCTTGGCAAAATTGGGGTTCTCTCTAATAACTACTGCCAACAGCATTATTTTATATGTTTTTTAAATGTATGTTTGATTAGAAAATATATAATACAACTTAAATATCAAAGGAACCAAATATGTACACCATCTCCCTCTGGGGGCAACCTATGTTAACAGTTTCTTGCATATCCCTTCCAGAAGGACCCTATGTGTTCATAAATGGTAGCAGTCTAAATACACTGTTTGTACTCTGCGCTTATCTATTATCTTGAACATTGCCTCTTCATTCTTTTTTTCTGGTCACATACATTTCTACTGTTGAATGTAATATACTTAAAAGTCCCCTTCTGCTGGACATATAGGTTGCCTTTCAGCTTCTGCTACCACAGACAGTGTGTCTGCGAATTACCTTGTAAATCTCTCACTTTGTACATGCACGTGTGTGTGTGTGTGTGTGTGTGTGTGTAAGTTCAGTTTCTGGGTTACTGGGTTCAAGGATTTTTTTAATGTTTTTGTTATTACCAAAAAGAAAACAAAAGAGAAGAAGGAATGTGGGAGAAAAAGAAAAGAAAGAAATTAGAAAATTCAGTGAGTCTGGTGGTTATTAAATGGTGGGGGATGTCACATATTTTTCCCAGATTGCACATCTCTGAAGTTCCTGCTTTTCTTTCAATAGTCTCCCTCATCTGTGAAAAGAGTTAGAAGTTTCAAAAGCGTAGGGGCGGGAAAAAGAATGGGTGTTAAAAACCCAATAGTAGAGCTGCTTCTAATCGTACAACAGCTGTTTTACCATCCTCTGAATTCTGATAAGGAGGAACAAATGCCTTCGAACAAGGAAGGCTAAGCCTTTAAGCCCTGGAGGTGATGTTACACATCTTCTCTTCAGAAATACAAAATGTAAATAGGTTTCGTATTGGAAAATAATTTTCCAGAGATGAGATCATCTACAACATAAAGGATGAAAACTTTAAAATCTCAATTAATGTGCCTTTATTTAACAGTGAAGTTTTTTGAAAAAGTCTTTTTCATTTATTTTAAGTAAACTTAAAAAATTAACATGCCAATAGCCAAGTGTGCAAATCATAATTATTGAGCTTAATGAAGCTTCCCAAAGTGAACACATCTGTGTAACCACCACCAAGATCAAGCAAAAGAACATGACCAGCATCCCAAAAGCCCCCATCGTGTCCTTCAAAATCACTGTCCCCCCGCAAAGTGACCATTTTTAATCACCATCAATTAATTTTGTTTTTTAACATTATTTAATGTTTGCTTTTTAACATTATTATAAATGCAAAATGTAGGATTCAGTTTTCTGTGTCTGGTTTCTTCTGCTTAATGTTATATAGAATTCATCCATGATTTTATTTTTAATTGTGTGTGCGTGTGTGTGTGTGTGTGTGTGTGTGTGTGACTTCCTTCATTCCACAAATACTAAGTATCTACCATAGTTAGGCACTATGCTAGGTACTGGGGAAGTGATGGCAATGATACAGACAAGACCTCTGCTCTCCTAGAACTTACATAACTTCTGGCTCTGAAAATGAACATCTGAGATTTCAGAAGTCATTGCTTTTCAGGGAGACAATACAATAGCTCATGGTATCTATTTATCTAGAAGGTCATCGGGATGGTCAGGTTAAAGTGTGTTACAGTGAATTCCTGCATGTTCATCTATGGGATCTCTGAGCATCATTTACTCACTAAGTAAGAGAGAGACAGGCTTGCAGAATAAAAATCTCAGTTGCCTTTTCCAAGTTGCATTCCAGAACAACTCATTGACTGAGGAACTATAGCATGTCTGCCAGGCAAGACTCTGAGGAAGGAAGCTGTCTATATCTTTGAAATGCTATTTCAAACACGCTTATTTTGCAGAAAAATTCATAGAGAGGAACGGCCACACAATGGGGTTTTTCTTTTTCTTTTAAGTTATAGTTTCTGCCCCGTTCTCAGTTTAAGAAATGGGTTGGGAGAAATACTTCTTGTGGTCAGAGGAGATTTTCAATTAACCCCCAAACCAGGAGACTATTATTTTGAGACCTCACAGAAAGGCAAATATTCTAGCGCATGCATATATTAACTTCAGATTTGATAGTAATTATTGACATTTGTAAAGGACTTTTAAAAAATTTAATGAGTACAATATCGCAGTAATTAAATACGTGCATTTATCAAAAGCCTTGAATGTATTGAGCATTAGAAATAAATCTCAAGGCCGTTTACCCATCATCCTCAAACATGTCCCCTCTCCCTTTCCACAGGTTTGAATTTACAGTGCATCTTTCTAGACCTCTTTTTATATCTTTACGCACAAACTCATATGTGAGTTGTTCTTCCCCTAAATGATAACACACATCATGCTGCAACTTGCTTTGTCCTTCCAGCAATATAGTTTTAGATCTTGCCTGATGAGGTCTATACCTGGTTCCCTCCTTTGGAGTGCTGTAAATATTCTGCCTTATGAATATACCATTTTCCATAACATAGCCATTCTTCTGCTAAGGACATGGAGTTTCGTTTTTCACTGTAACAAGCAACGCTGTCATGAACATCTTTGACTGTGTTCTTATGTATGTGAGCAACTATTTCTCCAGGGAACACATCAAGAAGGGACTAGATGATGCCATTGCTTCTGTAAGGCAGTGTCTTGGTCGTTAACTGTAAGGAGGCTCCTTGAAGGCTGTGTAAGTCTTCATTGTATCTGAATTGCCAGAACCTAACACAGAGCCTCCTAGCTAGGAACTGGCTTCCACAACACAAGTGGAGGTCCTGGATTTCCTTTCACCTCTTTACTTCTTACCTCTTTACTCTTTACTTGGTTGCCTTCTTGCCTACCAGTTGTTTAAAAGGTAGCATCCTAGGTCTTTATTCATGGCTTTCTCTTGTTTTCTCCAGGGTCTCTTTCTCTGGTCAGCAGCTCTCTTTCCTGGCCGCACATCAGAATCAAAAGGGGAGGTTCTAAATTTTTTTTAACATATGTTTATTTTTTGAGAGACAGAGAGAGACAGAGCATGAGCAGGGGAGGAGTAGCGAGAGAGGGAGACACAGATCCCGAGGCAGGCTCCAGGCTCTGAGCTGTCAGCACAGAGCCCGACACCGGGTTTCAGCTCATGGACTGTGAGATCATGACCTGAGCAGAAGTCAGATGCTTAACCGACTGAACCACCCAGGTGCCCCAAAAAGGGGAGCTTTTAAAATTTGCCAGTGCCCATGACCATTTCCCAGAGGTTCTGACTTAATTGGCCTGCAATGGGATGGGTCCCAGGTAATTGTGGTTTTTCTCCTGGCTTTCCATCTGATACCACTATGAGGTTAGAATGAAAAATGGTTGCCCTAGGCTAATGGTTTTCCAAGTGGGGACTCCAGCTAGTAGTACCAGCATCCCTTGGATTTGTTAGAAGTTTAAGTTCTAGGGGCACCTGGGCGGCTCAGTCAGTTGAGTGTTCGACTTCGGCTCAGATCATGATCTCGCAGTTTGGGAGTTTGAGCCCCACATTGGGCTCACTGCTGTCAGCCTGTCAGTGCAAAGCCCACTTCGGATCCTCTGTCCCCCTCTCTCTGCCCCTCCCCCACTTGCACTCTCCCAAAAATAAATAAATATTTATTTTTTTAAAAAAAGGAAGTTTAAGTTCTTGGGTCTGACTGCAGGACTACAGAATCAGAAACTGGAGGTAGATGTTTTTAGGAAGCCCTCTGGGTGATTCTAAATCATGTTAAATACATTTTGAGAACTACTGCCCTGGGTGATCCCACGCATTTCCCAGATTTTGTAAACATATAGAAGACTTGCTTTTTCTCATCTTCAACCTGAACGCCTGACCACCACCTGCTTAAGTGACATTCCGCTAGAGTGCCTCTCCAGCAAGCCCGATGCTCCTGACCCCAAACCACTTTCCCTAAGTCTTCTCCCTCTTAGCGAATGACACCCATATCCTCCAAGTTGCTGGAGGCAAAAATGTGGAATTCACTTTTTAACTTTTTAAAAAATAGGTAACGTACTCACTCACGTAGCTTAAAACCCAGAAAATACAAAGAAGTAAACAATGAGTCTCCCTCCCACCCTCTTCTCCAGTTATGGACTCTGCCCACTCCCCCCCAATTCATACAATGAAGCCTTGACCCACAATGTGGCTATATTTAGAGATAGGGCCTTCAAGGAGGTAATTACAGTTAAATGAGATAAGCGTGGGGCCCAGATCCAATTAAGAGGTGTCCTTCTTCCTTGAAAGAGACACCGGGAGTGCATAAGCATACAGGAAACGCCTGGTGAGAACACAGCGAGAAGGTGCCCATCCTGCAAGCCAAGGACGGAAGTCTCCACAGAAAATAGCCCCGCCAGCCCCTGAATCTTGTACTTCCAGCCTTCAAGCCTGTCAGGAAATACAATGCTGTCGTTGAAGCCCCCAAGCCTGTGGTATTTTGTTATCACAGCCTTCGAGGGTTACTTTTATGTGTCGCACACATGATGGCCAAATATTTGATCAGGCACTATTATTCTGGGTGTTTCTGTGAGGGTGTTTTAAGATGAGATTAATGTTTAAACTGGTACACTAAGAGGTGTCTGGGTGGCTCAGTTGGTTGTGCGTTTGACCTCGGGTCAGGCCATGATCTCACGGTTCGTGGGTTCAAGCCTCGCATCGGGCTCTGTGCTGACAGCTCAAACTGGAGCCTGCTTCAGATTCTGGGTCTCCCTCTCTCTCTTCCCCTGCTCTCTCTCTCAAAAACAAATAAACATTAAAAAAATTTTTTTAAATAAATTGGTACACTGAGTAAAGCAGCTTGCCCTCCATACTGTGAATGTGCCTCGTACAAAGGCCTGAATGCAACAAAAAGGCTGACCCTTCCTCAAGTAAGACAGAATTCTTCCTGCCTAACTGCCATCCAACTGGGACATCTACTTCTGCCTTCAGACTCCAAGTAAAATATAGGCTCCTCCTGGGTCTTGAGGGTGCTGGCCTTCTGATGGAACTAAACCACTGACTCTTGGTTCTCAGACCTTTAGACTTGGACTAGAACTAACCCATCACCTCTCCTAGCTTGCACTGAACTCACTCTGCAGGTCTGGGGACTTGGCAGCCTCCATAATCACATAAGCCAATTCCATATAATAAATTCCCTATAATAAATCTCTTTACATATTAATATGTATATAACCTTAGTATGTATATAATACACACATACACAAACACACACATATACATATATATATATATATATATATATATATATACATACATATACACACATCTTCTGGATCAGCTTTTCTGGAGAACCTAATGCAGCCTTAGAAACTCACAATAGATCCCCACTGTTTTTTACACACACACATAGACACACACAAAAAAAGCACTGTAATTGGCTGTATTTACCAAGATTTTACCTGATAGCTAAAAAACTAGTGTTGGCATAGTTTTAATTTGAATATTTTTTGTGATGAGTAAAACCGGGTATCTTTTTACAGGTACACATCATTTGTATTTCCTTTCTCGTGAGATATCAGTTGATATGTTCTGTAGATTTTTCTTTTGGCATCTCTGTGTTAGGAGCTGAAAATATCATTTCTCAGTTTGTCATTTATTTGACTTTTGGATTTTGATTAGGATGTTTCTTCTCATGCAGAATTTGTTTTTGTTTTGTAAAGAAGTCAAACATGTCAACTTTTCTTCTTATGTGGCTTGTAGATTTTTGAATCATAATTAGGAAGCCTTCCTAATGCCACAGCTACCAAGCATTTCCTCGTATTTTCTTCTAAATCTGCCTTGATTTAAGTTTTATATTCAACTCTTGATTTATTCAATATGGATCAAGCATGTATTTAAAATGTGAGATATAGATTCAACTATGGATCAAGCATGTATTTAAAATGTGAGATATATTCAAATGTGAGATATAGATACAGATTCAACTGTACTATTCCTAGTTAGTTACTTTTGAAAGCACATGGCTACCACATCATTCTGTCACTGTGTTGTGAACCATGTTTTCCCAGAAAGTTCCTGAAGTCAGCTGTTTCAGAAACTAAATTCTCAGAGTTAGCACTGTTTCTAGATTTTTCTAGTCTCTTCCATTGAATGTTCTCCTAGTTCACAAGTCAGTATCACTCTATTTATTTATTGAGACTTTATATTATATATTAACATCTGGTAGTAATACTACCAATGTGGAGATATTGTTCGTTTTCAAAGTTTTCTTAGCTGTTCTTTTTTATCTTCCCAAATATACTTTGGCTCAATTTGTCTCATTCAAACGAAACAAAAGTAACAGAAACAAATTGTAAGTATTTGTATTGGGATTCTAATCATTTGTAAACTGTCTCAGGGGGAATGGATGGGCACCTCTGTGTTAGTCAGGCATCCTGAGAATAGGGTATCTTTCCATATACTCATATCTCCTCTGAGGAATTCATTAGTGTTTTAAAAATATTGTTCACATAGACAGTACAGATTTCTCATTATTTCGCTTCCCAGTGACTTTGTTGCTATTGTATGTGTGGCTTCTATTCTTTTATATTCTCTATCTGGTCATTATTTGTGTACATCAAAGATAGCAATGGCCGCACTCATAATTGCAGGACTCATTCTTGATGGCCTTCCTCTCTCACCCCCACTGTAAGATCCTTCACCATGTCGTGTTTAATTGACCTTCAAAATACACTCTGCCCGTGTCTAAATCCTGCCACCTCCACTAACACCACCGCAGCTCAAGGCATGATACCCTCAGGAACAACACAATACCCCTCCTCGACCTTGACCCTAAACAAAGCAGCCAAGGGATCTTTTCAAAACAACAAGAGCATCTGGTAATCCCCTGCCTAAACCATTTCCGTGGCTTCCCTTTCACCCAGAATGGAATGCACCTGAAGGCCTTCCCTCTATCACCTGGCCCCTGGCTTCCTCCCCGCCTCTCCCTGGAAACCATCTCTGTTCACACATCTCTGTTCACGGAACACAGAGCCACAAGGGCTCCTTTGGGTTCGGAAACACTCCCACTAACTTCCTATTTCCTTGCCCCGCTGTTCTCTCTGCCTCGAATAATTTTCTTCCCATTCTTTAGGGGGCTGGCTTCTTCTTACTCACCAGGTTTCAGTTTACCGGTTACCTCTCAAAGAGGCTTTCTCTGTTCCTCTAGTCCACACTATCACCCTTTTAATCTCCTCTGCGATACTTAGAACAGTGTTTAATTATATACCTGTTCATCTCTTCACTTATTTTGTGTTTGTCTTCCCCACTAGACTGTGAACTCTAATGCTATCTGCAAAGTGCATGGCATATAGAAGACACTCAATAAACATGTACTGAATGAATGAACAAATGGCCCCCTCAGGGGCTGAGAATGCTTTTACTTTTTTTCTGCTACTCAGCTATTGGTCTGCATTCACATTTTAAATGCACAGTTACTGTGTATCAAATGCTTATATTTCTTTTTTTTAATTTTTATAAAAAAATTTTTAATGTTATATCTTATTTTTTTAATTTTTTTTAACATTTATTTATTTTTGAAAGACAGAGCGAGACAGATCATGAGCAGAGGAGGGGCAGAGAGAGAGGGACACACAGAATCCAAAGGCTCCAGGCTCTGAGCTGTCAGCACAGAGCCCGATGCGGGGCTCGAACCCATGGACTGTGAGATCATGACCTGAGCCAAAGTTGGCCACTCAACCGACCGAGCCACCCAGGTGCCCCTATATCTTATTTTTGAGTGACAGAAACAGAGTGTGAGCAAGGGAGGGGCAGGGAGAGAAGGAGACATAAAATCTGAACAGGCTGTAGACTCTGAGCTGTCAGCACAGACCCTAACATGGGGCTTGAACTCACCATGAGATCATGACCTGACCTGAAGTCATATGCTTAACCAACTGAGCCACCCAGGTGCCCCTGAAATGCTTATATTTCTAAGTCACAGGCTCCTCTCAAACTCTTCTCTACAGCCTGACTTGCCTATCATCAATCTCTTCCTAGTGCTTGTGCATATATATACAATATATATGAGGTTATTTTCAAATAGTGAAACACATATTGAATGGTAGACAAAAAGCTGAAGTTATGCATAATTTATGAGAAAAATTTCTCTAAGGATGGTGAAACCATATTTTCTTTATATATTATCTTTTTTACTTAAAAAAATCAATTTTTCTCATCAGGGAAGTTATATTTTCTTGTTGTAAGGATTATTAAAAATATGGAGATGGGTATCACAGAAATGTAGAAAGTATAAAAGATTTCCATAATCCCCAGTCCCAGAGAGCACAGTCCCGTGGTCACGGTTTGATGTATATCCACCTTTCTAGATTTTTCTTTCTATGCATTTCCTGTGTAGCACAGGCTGAAGTTTTGTTACTTCTATTTTATTTTGTTTTTACTACTCTAGGACGCAATTAGACAAACAATTCTGTAACTTCCTTGCTTAATAATACACCTTGGACAGGTTTATCTGCTATAACACATAGCTCTTCTGTCCTCTTTGATAATTGTCTAATATTTCATGGCACTTACGGGCTCTTGACGGCTGCCTTCCCTTCTCAACGGACTGGTAAGGTGGGGAGGGGATGGTCTTGAATTGTGCCTTTTTCTGTTTTTAGGACCTCTGCCACTCCGGGACCTACGTACCAAAGTCACTGCTCAGGGAGTCCTTTCTCTACTGTGACCTCCATTCTGTCAGAAAAGGTACCGTAGAGCAAGTGTGAATTTTGTGAGGTACAGATTTGCTTTCGCAATTAATGAACCGAATAATCCACTGTGTGAAGTGTTGATTTAAAAAGTATATTCAGGGGCACCTGGGTGGCTCAGTCGGTTAAGCATCCAACTTTGGCTTAGGTCATGATCTCGTAGTTCTTGAGTTTGAGCCCCCCATTGGGCTCTGTGCTGACAGCTCAGAGCCTGGAATCTGCTTCATATTCTGTGTCTCCCTCCCTCTGCCCCTCCCGTGCTCTCTCTCCCTCTCAAAAATAAATAACCATTAAAAAAAAGTATACTCAGGTAAACTTGTGTGGCCTGCTCTAACTAGAATTCAGGCACCACTGTCACTGTGGGAAGACTGCCCAAAAGAAAATTCTACCTCCAAACCCTCACTTCTTTTAACTGTACCTCTTGCGCAGAACCCAACAGTAGCTGAAGTTTATTCCAGTTATGCTTGCCGTGAGTGCCACCAATAGGTACTGTCAGACCTGTTTTTGAGAGGAGTGAAAAGAAAAGTGCAAAGCCAATTATTTTGCCAACATCTGATAGGGACTCAACAAGGCACTAATTGGTAGGCTTACATTTCAGGAAGCAACCTATTTTGTGTTATTGGTGCCAATGAATACAAGGGCAGTACGTGGTGAATATGCCACTTACAACTGGCATCGATGTGATGTCACATAATCTCCGGGCCAGGTCAAGCTGGGACATGGGACATGTTTGTTTTCGCACATTATTTTGGAAAATGAAGGTATTCCTCCCTGTCTCCCCCCACCCCCACCCCCCACCCAGCCTCTCTCCATTGTCCTCGGTGGTCCCAGTAGCTGAGGTATTTTGAAAAGTTCTTTGAAAGCCTTCTTTGTACTGGGCCCCCACGTAAGCTCATCATGGGGAATTCAAATCCTGTACCACTTTTAAGATTCCAAGGCAAGCCTCTTGGCCATATGGTTTTATAGCAAGGACTACGGTGCAGCCTGAACACGAAGATGCTGGGCTAAACTAAGGGTCACAGGAGTTTATAAAAGTGGTTGTAGAGGTGAGACCCCTGACGAAGATGAAAGTTGTCATGGGCCAGTCTTATGTTTAGATGAATGAGTGGTTTAGGGGGCTGGAAAGATATTCACCTCAATATCGCTCTGGCTTGATGTCCAGAATTTCATCATTTCTGACTCCCTAAACCAGACCCCCTATTGGCCTCCTTCCCTAGTTGGCCTGATATCTGAATTTCTACTAATGTCTAGATTTCTACTCTTTTAGACTATTTCGGAGCATAAAAATATATCCTGCATGAAGCTTACTAGATCATAAATACATACGTCAGTATAATGTCATAGTTGAAGAGTATAGGCCTTGAGATCAGAAGTCTGGCTTTAAATCCCTACTCAGTTACTCACTAGCTGTGCAACCTTGGGTAAGTTACGTATCCTCTCTGTGCCTTTGTTTCCTCCTCTGAAAAGTGGGGTTACAGCCTTCCTGTTTCATTGGGTTGTCAGGAGAACTAAATACAGTAATATGTATTGTACCTAGACATAGAAAGCAATTTCTAAGGTTTACCATTATTATAATAAATACCATTAGGACAGAAAGGACATTAACCATCATCTGCAGAGGAAATTACTTTTTTGGATGTGCAAAAATCACTTGCCACAGAAAAACAGGTTTTTTTCAATGTCTAGAGGGAAAATTATGTTTTGATCATGTAAACATTCTGCCAGAAAAACAAAAGGCCCAGAGTTTGAAAAAATGTTCAGTGGGACTTATATGCTAGCACTGCTCATTTTGAGCAGAGTGTGAGAAAGGGGGAGTAAAGCTGTTTTAAAAAATGAAAGCAATTTTAAACTTTTTTTAATGTTTATTTATTTTTGAGAGAGAGAGACACACACGCACAGAGTGCGAGTGGGAGGGAGAGAGCAGAGAGAGAGGGAAACACAAAATCCGAAAGAGGATCTAGGCTCCAAGCTGTCAGCACAGACCCGACGTAGGGCTTGAACCCCTGAACTGTGAGATCATGACCTGAGCCCAAGTCGGATGCTCAACCAACTGAGCCACCCAGGCACCCCAAAAATGAAAATAATTTTAAAAGAACAAGGGAGCTAACAGCAAGGATAAGCATAAAAAAAGTATATAGTCAAAGAAATATTATAGCATGGGTGTGACTTATTTTCTTTCCCAGAAGAAAGGCTCATGACCTGGTGAAGGGCAGTTAACAGGGAAAGGCATGCTAGGTTGCCATGACCCTCTTCTGTCGAACTGAATCCAAAATCACTCTTCCTAACTAGCAGAAGGGTTATCAGTTAATCACTGAGGCCTCTGATTTGAACAGAGATCACTTACCCTATGCCAGCTTACAATAAGCCAAGACTTTCATTGGTCAATTCATTGTCACACCATCCCTATGAGGCAGGTAACTGTGATTACCCTGTTTTTAGGATATGAAAAGAATATGGACACTGCCACAGCATTGGTCTCTTGTCACGTTCATGATCCTGAAGTTGCCATAGGGGAAAGTCTAGCCCTGAAAATTTCCACTCCGGAAAAAAGAAATCACGATAAGATTCTAATTAAAGCAAGACTTGCATCTCGTGGGTAATACCATGAAAAACAGATTATGTCGGTCATTCCTGGGTGTGTGTGCGCGCGCGCACGCTATATATGAAAGAATGACTTTCATTAATTAAAAGAAACACTGGCTCTGGAAGGTGGAAATAATTTTGCAACAATAGTGAACTCATTCATTTAAGAAATATTTATTAAGTGCCTTTTGCATACCACCAAGGGGATACAGTGATAAAGGAGACTGATCTGCTCCTTGCCCTCATATAGTTGAAAGTCCACAGAGTACACCAAGCAACAACGACAGGAAGCGTGAAACAAAGTAGGACAGGAGAATGTCAAGGCTCAGGGGGGCGTGCAGCATCCTGGTTCATCTCAAAATGCTGTAAGTTATCAGAAACCAGGCCAGCATATATACAACCCCTGTTTAATGTTGAGTGTGCTCTTTCACAAAATGGTGACATTGTACTTGCACATGTTGTATTGCTTTTTGATTGGACTTCAGTTTAAAAGTGGTGTGGATCTGAGCTAGAAGTCCAGTACTTCTGATTCATTTGTAGTTATGAGTTGAACCCCAGGTCTGAAGGCCTCTTCTGTAGGGTATTAGAGGGCATGAAATAAGGATTTGAGGCCCAAAGACTCTCCAGTGAATATTAGTGGGATTCTTTTGGGGCCCCAAAGCCTGGACAATAGCAAAAGTATGGTCTTCTGGAATCACAAGTAAGCAAGGAACACCTGATGAGTGAACTACTCTAGAATTGCCATGAGCTAGTTGTATCTGGAGCCACCTTAAAAATTGGAACTATGACTTCCAAAGTAGGCTTAAGAGAAGTTATTTAGGGGATGCCTGGGTAGTTCAGTAAGTCCACCTCTTGATTTGGGGCTTAGGTCATGATTTCATGGTTCGTGAGTTGGAGCCCCACATGGGGCTCTGTACTGATAGCATGGAGCCTACTTGGGATTCTGTCCCCGTCTCTCTACCCCTCCCCTGTGTGCTCTCCATCTCTCAAAATTAGGGAGAGAGAGAGAGGGAGGTAGAGAGAGGGAGAAGTTATTTAGAACTTTAGATTTAGCATTAAAACAGTTCTAAAGAGATCATATTTATCAGGCGAAGTATGAAGGCTGAATGATCAAGAACAATTAAGCGAACATCTTCATATTAGTAGGCCTCTCTGGTTAATGGACGTCACAAGCTTTGGAGGTAAAATGACTGCAGTCCAAATCCCTGTTCAGCACAGTCTAGCTCTGTTAACACTGGGCGAGTCACTTCACTTTCCTGACTCTTACTTTCATCATATGTAAAATGGGGAGAGTCCAACCCAGAGGTCAGGACTGGCAGTTAAGGATTAATTAGCAAAAAGTAGGAACTCAAGAGAATCTTGTGCTATTATTACTAACAGTAAAACTCCTCTAACTTGTGGTAGACTAATGATATACAATGATAACTTTCTCTACATTATCATTGACTTGAAGTCAGTATTTGGAAGACTTCAAAAAATACTGTAAGGTCCTTCACCCATGTGGCAAGAAAAGAGGACCGTTTCTCCCCATCTCCACTAAGCAAACAAGAGACTGGATCAGAGAGGTTACTGCTCAAGGTCCCAGAGCTGGGCCACCACCAGTTCTCTGCTTTGTGAGAGCGTCCAGTATAACTCAGTACCTTGGCTTATCTATTCCAGAAACCACTCACTCTGACCACTCAGGAAACTATTCATTTTAATTCTGGCTCCTGGTCTCTCCCTATCATTCGGGTGTGGGTTTTCCCTTTCTGTGGAAATAGATGCCTGTGCCTCATATCTCCTTCCTGCGGTTTCCAGTGATGTTCTGCAAACAAAGTCATTCGTGATGTCATGTCTCGTATTTCCGTTGGCCAGCTTCTCTCTCCCTAGTGACTAATGTCAATCATCACTCCTCTGGGATACAATTTTCATGAAGAATCAGCCAAAGAGGTCTTCCACTTAACCTACAATAACGTTCAATTCCAGTAAATCCTGGGAGAAGAAAATGGGCTAAAAATTGTTTCTCCATTAACTTGAGGTGACCTCCAAAAACCCTGCTTCTTTTCGAGCAAACTTTTGTGATGGGCCAGTTTACCGCAGAATTCACTTTTCTCCCTGAACTCAAGTCATTCTATATTCCTATTTATAAAACTAGCCTCTAAACTACACATGTGTGTGTTTTTATAAAATAAAGAATATATTCATTCGTTTAATAAGTATTGAGCACCTACTATGTGCCAGATTTGTTCTAAGTGCTGAGAAAAAAAAGTTGTGAAATATCAGTGAAATGAAAAAATCAGGCCAAGGTGACTATTATGAAATGCTCAGCATTAGAATAGGAAGTGAGACATCCAAAGAAAAAGAAAAATTACACAATGACGATAAAGTTGAGGCAACTCTCTACATGGTATTAGCCAACCCGTCCCAAACCAAAGCCCCCAAAACCCAGCCACACTTGTGACTGACCCTTCATTCATTATATATGATAGTGATCATGAACTTGGACTAAACTACTGAAACAGAATTTGAATCCTATATCTCACTAATTGAGAGACCTTCATCAAATTATTTCACCTTTTTATACCTCAATATCTTTATGTGTAAAATGAAATTACTAATAGTGCTTGCCTCATATAGCTATTGTAAAAATTAAATACTATATAATTGTACACGGTCTTGCACATGATAAGTACTCAATAAATGATGATGATGATGATGATGATGATGATGATATGGACCTGAATTATTTAGATAGGTAGCTCGATTGTCCTAAGCTATGACTTTAAACATCTTCCTAAATTTTTTAAGCCTTGTTTACAGATGTAAATTCAGAGACGAGATAATACACTCGAGACAGGATGAACAGATTTGCCGAAGATGAGAAATTCAGAACCCAAGCTCTTGATCACGTAGGGAGGTCACCAAGAGATACTTTGTATTTTCCTGCCTTATCAGCTTTTGTTTGTATCAGAAGCAATTGTAAAGAACAGTACACAGAGTTCATCTTTTAAAAATCAACTCCTAGGAAGAAAGCTAAGGAGGGAGAATACAAGAAGAGACTTCTTTTCTGACATATAATAATTTCTATGCTGTCAGCTTATCTTTATCAGGAAGGTTTAAATTAAAAGAGAGAAAATTTGTTTACTAGGAAATTTTGAAAAGTGCCATTTTTTATCCTTTATAAACTTTGTTTTTCTTATTGATGTGTAATTTACATATAATAATATATTAGTTTCAGGTATACAACAGAATGCCTTGTTATATGTACATATTATGAAACGATGAACACAATAAGTCTAGTTAACATCCATCCCCACCCACAGTTACATTTTTTCCCCTTGTGATGACTTTTAAGAACTACTCTCAGCAACTTTCAAATGTATAATTCAGTACTGCTAACTGTAGTCACCAAGCTACGTCCCATCCCAAGACTTACTTATCTCACAACTGGAGCTTTGTATCTTTTGACCACCTTCACCCATTTTGCTCACCTCCCTACCCCCACCTCTGACAACCACCAGTCTGTCCTCTGTATCTAGGAGTTCAATTTTGTGGAGTTTTTTGTTTTTTTTTTTAGATTCCACATGTAAGTGAGACCATATGGGATTTATCTTTCTTTGTCTGACTTCTCTCACGTCGAAAAATGCCCTCAGGGTCCACTCACGTGGCCACAAGCTTTCCTTCTTTTTTATGGCTAAACAATATTGCCTTATATATGTACCACGGTCTCTTTATCTATTCATCTATCAATGGACGCAGGTTGCTTCCATATCTTGGTAAGTAGGAGTAATACTGCAAGGAGCATGGGGGTGCAGATAACTTTTCAGGTTAGTGTTTTCAGGTCCTTCAGATAAATACCCAGAAGGGGAATGGCTCGCTCCCCTAGTACTTCTATTTTTATTTTTTAATGTTGATTTTTGAGAGAGAGGGAGCGGGGAAGAGGGGACAGAGACAGAGGAGAACAGAGGATCCAAAGTAGGCTCCGCACCAAGAGCAGAGAGCCTGATGGGGGGTTCAGACTCACCAACTGTGAGATCATGAACCTGAGCTGAAGTGGCTTAACTGACTGAGCCACCCAGGTGCCCCCCTCCTATTTTTAATTTTTAAAGGAACCTTCCTACTGTGCTTCATGGCTACACCAATTTACATCCCATGGACAATGCACAAAAGTTCCTGTTTTTCCATATCCTCACCAAACCTGTTATTTATCATTTCGATAAAAGCCATTTTAAGAGGTGGAAGATGATAACCTCATTGTGGTTTTGATTTGCATTTCCCTGATGATTAGTGATGTTGAACACATTTTCATGTACCCACAGGCCATCTGTATATCTTCTTTGGAAAAATGTTTTTTCAGATCCTCTAACCATTTTTTTAAGTTTATTTATTTACTTTGAGAGAGAGCGGGCATGCGAGCAGGGGAGAAAATTCCAAGCAGGCCCCACACTGCCAGCGCGGGGCCTGATACAGGGCTTGACCCACATACCTTATATGAGATCATGACCTGAGCCAAAACCAAGAGCCAGATGCTTAATCGACTGAGCCACCAAGGCACCCAGATCCTTTGACCCTTTCTTAATTGATTTTTTTCCTTTTGCTATTGAGTTGTAGGAATTCTTTATGTATTTTGGATATTAACCCCTTATCAAATATATATGATTTGCAAATATTTTCTCCCATTAAATAGGTTGCCTTTTCATGTTGATGGTGTTGCAGAAGCTTTTTAGTTTGATGTGGTCTCACTTGTGGATTTTTGCTTTTGTTGCCTTTGCTTTTGGTATCAAATCCAAAAAGTCATCATCAAGACCAACATCAAGGAGCTTACCCCCTGTTTCTTCTATGACTTTTATGATTTCAGGTCTTAATACTCAAGTCTTCAATCCCTTTGTGTTGATTTTTGTATATAATGTAAGATAAGGATCCATCTTCATTCTTTTGCATGTGGCTGTCCAGTTTTCTCAGTATCACGTATCGAAGAGACTTTCCTTTCTCCACTATGCAGTCTTAGCTCTTTGCCCTAAGTGAATTGACTATATCATAGGTTTCATTTCTTTTCATTTATGTATCTGTAAAAGTACTATATTTTTGAGTCATTTTACAGTAAAAATTCTAGAATATTTTCCATCGGAATCAGCTAATAATTTAATTTTGTGATATTTTTCCATTCCTTGCTAAATTTATAGCAACTCCCAGATACTGTGATTGTGAGTTATTCTATTACCTGATGAAAAGAAAGGCTGTATACTACAAGACTTGTGTTTTAGTAAATTATTTTGAAGGTTTAAGAAAAAGATCTAAATGGCATCCTTTAAAACTCTGAGCATTTTACAGGTGTTTCTGTTTTCCCATCTTTATACTGTTTATACTCATTATAAATCCCAGAGATACAGTTGGACAATGGCACCATTGGTCCATTTGGGTCAACAACTTTTGTAGAAAATTCCAGTCCTACCAAGTCATTTTTCCCTCTACAGGAGAAACATTTGCATTAATATTTCAAGAGTAGTGGACACTTCTAACGTATTGCTATTTGGTCCCTGGTGTTGGTAGTCTTTGGTACTTCCAATCCAGAGTGCCAGCCTACCACAGAAAACTCCACTTCTGGGACACTTGGGCAAACAGACATTTCTCATATCTTTTACTGCAATTGCCATTTCCTCTCTCTTGAAATTGGTACATCCTAGCTAGTTTCTCTTCCTGAGGGCTGGTAAAGAAACACGTACTTTTGAACCACCCAAGATTAAACAATTCTCTCTCTGTCTCCTCAACC